>JABACO010000003.1:16476926-16755015 GCA_013339895.1 Ephydatia muelleri | reverse complement strand
AAAGACGGTTGTGGGCAAGTTCAAAACCTTGTTTAGAACACTGCCAGGAAAAACGGACTATGCAGACCACTATATCCCAACAACAGGCTCACCTGTCAGAGTCCCACCACGTCGCATTCCTGAACAGTATCGCTCCGAAGTAGAAGAGCAAATCAAGAGCATGTTACAGCAAGGCATAATTGAGAATAGCTGTAGTCCATGGATGGCACCTGCTGTGTATGTTGAGAAAAAGTCTGGAGACATTCGATTATGCGTTGACTATCGGGAGCTTAACAAAAGAACGAAAAAGGATGCTTACCCACTACCCTTGCCAGATGAGGTGCAAGGACACATGGCAGGAGCAACCATCTTTTCAACATTAGACCTCCAGTCAGGATACTGGCAGCTTCCAGTATATGCAAAAGACAGAGAAAAGACAGCATTTTGTCCAGGACCTGGAATGGGACTGTACCAGTTTACACGAATGCCTTTTGGCCTGACTGGTGCTCCCAGCTCATTTCAACGCCTGATGGACACAGTAATGAGAGGGCTGTTGTTTGTGAGAACATATATAGATGATGTCATCATATTTTCTAAAGATGAGAGCCAACACAAGGAACACTTGAATATTGTCTTCCAGAAACTTCAAGGAGCAGGATTAACACTTCGAGGGAAAAAGTGTCATATTGGAATGGACAAAGTTTTCTATCTGGGACACACATTTTCGGGTGCTGGAATGATGCCTGATCCAGGCAAGGTCAAAGTTGTGGAAGAATGGCCTACCCCACATGATGTACATTCTGTTCGCCAGTTCCTGGGTCTAGCATCCTACTATCGGCGTTATGTCAATGCATTTGCAGCAATAGCAGCTCCACTTCACGTTCTCACTCAAAAGGACACTCCATTCAACTGGACAACAGAATGTGATGCAGCATTTCAGACTCTAAAGCAAAATCTTGTGCAGGCCCCAATACTGGCTTACCCTAGGTTTGACCAAGATGCAGGTACTTTTGTTCTGCAAGCTGATGCGAGTGCCGTTGGACTTGGGGCAGTACTTGAACAGGATGGTCATGTCATTGCATACGCAAGCCGAAGCCTCAACAAATCAGAGCAGCAATACAGTGTAATACAGAAGGAATGCTTAGCTGTGGTATATGCTCTGAAACAGTTTCGACATTACTTATTGGGTCGCCCTTTCAACATTACAACAGATCATGCACCACTTCAATGGTTGTCAGCTCAGAAAATGGAAGGTTTATTGTGCCGTTGGGCATTGGCAATACAAGAATATGATTTCCAGATTGAATATAAGAAAGGATCGCAGAATGGAAATGCAGATGCCTTGTCTAGGCGCAGTGTAGGAGCTATTACCCATTCTGGACAACCATTGGATGATATGCGGAAGGCACAGAGAGATGACCACGCCATTGGCATAGTTTATACAACATTGCTGAGCAAGAAAACCCCCACTCATTCTGGAAAGTGGAGACAGCACCCATTCAGGAGATATCGACAGCTCTGGTCACAGCTGCAATTGATCGACGGCATAGTATGTAGACGATATGCTCCAAGTCCAGCCTCGGATGTGATTTCAGTACCAGTGCTTCCAGAAAGTCTTCAAAGGGAAGCACTACAGAGGAATCATGATGCTCCATCTGCAGGTCACCAAGGAATAGAGAAAACCTTGCAAAGATTGAAGCAAGAAGCGTTTTGGGCTAATATGGCAAAAGATGTCAATCAGTACTGCAGCAAGTGTGTTGTCTGTCAACAAGCAAAACTTCCAACACCAACCCCAGCCCCAATGACCAACATACCTATTGGCAGACCATGGAAGATGATAGCAGTGGATGTGTTAGCAGTTCCGAGGTCAGTCAACAACAACATATATTTGCTCGTGATACAAGATTATTTTACAAAATGGGTCGAGGCTATTCCACTTCCAGATCAGACTGCAAATAGGATCACAACTGAGATTATACGTCTTTTTGCAGTGTATGGAATACCAGATATTCTGCACTCAGACCAAGGTACCAATTTCGAAAGTACCATCTTTCAACAGACATTGGAAGCATTTGGAATCAACAAACGTCGTACCACAGCTTACCACCCACAGTGTGACGGCATGGTTGAACGTGTGAACAGATCACTACTGCAGCTGTTAAGAGCATATGTAGAGAAGGACTATGAATGGGAGCGTTATCTACCACTGGTACTCTATGCTTATCGTACAGCAGTACACACGTCAACTGGAGTCTCATGTTTGGTAGAGAACCAAGGAGTAACGATTTATCGCCTCATATTGCATTTGACACAAACTCATACCAGGGCTATCTGCAAGCAAAACTAGCAGAACTACGTGATTTTGTGGATGCAAATATGGTACAGGCTGGAGCTGCTCAGAAAACTTCTTTTGATTCTCATGCCAAGCTGCGATTTTTTAAAGAAGGTGACACTGTTTGGCTGTCAGTTCCAAAATCTAGTAAGCTGGGAAGTAAATGGGAAGGCAAGTGGATTATAAAATCTGTCAAGAATGACATCAATATGGAGATCACAGATGGAACAAGAACACGGATTGTTCACATAAATCGACTGCAGCACAGGAATCAGCGTCAATACAATGAAGTACCACCAAAGGACTATCCCACAATTGATGTCTGGAATGCACCCCAGATTGACCACATAATTACTTCTCCTGATCTGCCAAGAGAAGACCTGCCAAGAGAAGACCTGCCAAGAGAAGACCTGCCAAGAGAAGACCTGCCAAGAGAAGACCTGCCAAGAGAAGACCTGCCAGAAGAGCAGAGACGATACCCCACAAGACAATGAGACAACCAGATAGGTACTAAAGCTTGAGGGCAAGCTTAAAGAAGGCAGAGCATATGTAGTGTGTGTATGTGTACATCTCATCATGTTAGGTGCAGTTCATGGGAAAGTTGTTTTAGTCCTTTTCTAGTATAGGGTTTCGCTGACCTAGCTTGTGATGTTGTATTATGTGCAATGTTTGAGGTGCAGGGTATATAAGGTTGGTTGGAAAATTGAATAGAGAGTTTTTGATTGTGGTCCCATTACACATGCATGCTGTACATAATAATAACAATAATGATGCATGAGTCTCTTCATGCAGAACAGTCGTGGAGAGCCGTTTGGAACGTCTGATTCGTGGACAAAGTACATCCAATCCATTTTCAAGCAGCTGGCCAATGTGGCGATATCCAGCAACGCTCTGCGTTCCTCATTTGTGACGGACCTTTTAACATCTCGCAATCGTCCGTCGGATGACTTGCTAGCCGAAGTGGCATTTGCAATGAGGCACTCTTCCCGTGAGCAAAGTAGGACATACGACCGTCGCAGTTCAGCCGACAAGGTCACATGTGCAGTGGCACTCACATCTGAGCGTGTGGCCACTGCCTTGGACGTGACCACCGCTGCTGCTCCTGCTCCTGTTGCTACGACGACCTCCTCGAAGAGGCTCCGTCGAGCAGACGACGACGACGACAATGTAGCCCCAGAAGTGGGAGACATTGTCGGGGCTGTGGACGATTCGTCCACTTTGAGGAAGCCTTTCGTCCACTTTGGTAAGGTACTCAGAGTGCATCCAGATAAGCGGGAAGTACTGCTGGGCCACCTCGTACAACAGTCATCGTCTAGCACAGCCGGTCGTTCAAAGACCTACAGGTTAAGGATTGGTGGTGGCACGTGGATAGAGCCATTCGACTCACTGGTGTACCCGGTTGACATGACATACAACACTTCAAGTTGCGTGTACACGCTCCGTACTCCTCTGCATGACATCCACGTGGACGGTTTAGGTCAACCACGATCTCCATCGGATGAAGCTGAGGAGCTGCTAGGTGGATGATGATGATGATATTAATTAATGTATGCATGGCACATTTGTACGTGTGTTATGTATTTGTATATATATGCTCTCACTGATGCACCTCAACTCCCATCTGTCTTCATCCTGCACAAAGAATCCTGAAAATTATGTGCACACACACACACACACACACACACACACACACATACACACACACACGCATATAGTCACAGTAATTTCATAAACACACAATTAATTGCACAGTTATTAAGAGGCTTATACCACACACTTACACACACACATGCACACATACATATACACGCAAATGTTTACCTCACATATCCAAATATACTATAACAAGATATGTACATGTATCAAATTGTGTAAAACGTAAGCAAACAAGGGATTCTGGAATTAATTTATGCAATTACGAATTTATAATTATTATAGATACCTACATTTAGCATACACGGAATAAGATGGGGTTTTATGCTAAATGTAGGTATGTGTAATGATTATAAATTCGTATTTGCATAAATTAATTCCAGAATCCTTTTGTTTGCTTACTTTTGATACATGTACTTAAGAAATCCTACATCTGCAATTTATTTATATATATCTTGATCATTTTTTCTGCCTTAAAACGTTATATAATGTATACTTTTGTCGATTATATAAATTCTTATTTTCGTGAACCCTTCCTTTTTTTTCTGCTGTGTTTTCAAAGCTCAGGACTATTGTAATGTAGAAATGAGCCTCCGAGCATTTAAGAGACTTGTTACTTTCCGGATCGTTTGCGTAAGTGGTTGTGTGCGCCTGTTTTGTTTCATAAAATACATCGCGCTCCATTCGGTACATGTCTCGTGCATGCTTGTTTTAATGTCTAATGTGTCAGTTTTCCTGGCTTAAAGTCATATATATTGGGATAGTCCTGGCATTTGTGTTATTTCTGCTTTAAAACATATTGGATATAAACATGCGCTGAGCGATGAGATAATTAAGCTGGAATAGAGATGGCCTGCGCCTTCGTCCGCGTCCTTCATTCGAGCTAAAGATAGCCCCTGCGGGTACTCGTCGTAGCCTTTTCATTCCTTCTCCTTGTCGGCGATACGCTGCTCCAGCCTTAACAAAATATAAAAAAGTATTAATGTCGATATTAACATTAAGCAGCATCACGTGACCGTCCAGAGAGAAGGGAGGCGGGGTGAGAAAGTACATACGTGGGCAAGAGAGGCGTGGAGACACAAAGGACCGGCGCAAACCGTCTGGCAGGCGACATTACACGCAGGTGGGACCTCAATTAAGGTTCCAGCTGCTGCCTTAGGGCCAATCCTGGCAAACGCCATACTTGCGACCATACTGTAAAAGCGGTCACATCTGCCTTCCCGAACACGGGACGACCCTGGGTTTTTCGATTCCTTCAACTTCCAACCTCTCCCTATCGTATCCGTTGACTCTGGTGTCCTGTACGTTCTAGCTCCGAGGACCCAAGATCACCAAAGTGAGCCATCCGACCTCTTGGGGTATGGGAGGTTGGGTCTCGGAGTGATTGAGTAGGAACGAAACCACTCCTCCCATAGAAACAGACCAGGGCTAATGAGATTCATGGCACCCTGTGTACCCTTGTTTCGCAGGCTCCCCGAGGGGCCAGGGAGACGAGTCTCCGAAGTTAAGGTGGCACGGGGGAGCTCTAACGGGAACTGGTGTCCTGGAGCCGGTTGGACCTTCCGAACGGGAGATGTGAGGGGGGTCAAGATGTATGGAGAGGTATATGGGGGGAGTCGCCCATTACGTCACAGAATAGCCGACCTGCTTCTTCTGAACTATAGCAATTGCACCCTGTACTATACTTTTGGCTCTCATCTTTCTCACCTCACCATGCATGCACCCTCCCCAACCAAGCTCCCCCTGTCTTTAAACCATCTTTCGGCTGTCTGATTAACTAGGGAACGAGGAGACAAATACGGCCAAATATCCGGAAAGCAGCGCAGCACTGCACGTGTGTCATTCATTAGCTAACTTTTAAAGTAAGTACTTGTTTTAGATACGGAATAGAGCATCCAAAAATTAAATATTGCACTAGCTCTCACAGTGGCCATGGTGGATCTTGAAACGGCAGCTCGTTGGTTCAAGGATGCGCTCGATGCACCGGGCGCTGTCGAGTCCGCTACGCAGCTCAGGACACTCCTCGCTTCCATCAAAGCGGACCTTCAAAGGCTGCTGAGAAGGATACACCCCCCAGGTCCACCGACGGTACCGCGGGCCCCACGAGTAGTGGCACATGCAGTATTATCTGAACAGGCTCCACGCCTGTCGTCTGCTTCCGATTGCTCATCGCTGGCTCCGGAGTCGCCGCGTTCTCTACGGCCGTCTTCTCCTTCTCCTTCGCCTCCTCTGCCGTCGACGCCGCCACGGCCGCCGCGCTCCCGTTCTAACTCGCCGGCTACCGCGTCCTCCTCCTCCTCCAGGACCTCCTCCTCCAGGACCTCCTCCTCCGCCGCCACCTTCGCCGCCAGCGCGGTCGCATGCACCCTCTTGCGCGGGAAGAGGAAATGCGGCACCATTTCTCAGGTATCGCGAGGCTCAGATACCCGATGGCAGCTACAATTCGCGGGCGTGTCGCTACCGATCGAGTCTGCTGTCGCTGGAGCATCCTGCACCGCCACCATTGCCAGCTGCGAGCCGGACGTTCTTGCGAGGTACGTCTCGTGCCTCGTCGAGTGCGAGCAGCTGGACCCCAATCTTGCCGCGAGGCTGGAATCCCTCGTCGAGGACGCTGCGAGGCTCACTTCGGGAATGTCGTTGTTCGATCAGGTATACAGTACCGCGCCGTTGTGCAAATGTGTTGTTACATTTTATTTCTCCTTTACCCGAGGTGCGTACCCTCTTTGGAGTTACCAATGCCCTCCAGAACTTGACCAACTGGCGCGTCGGCCGCATCCTCATGGATGCTCCAGGTCGCGATGACGTCGAGCTGGCTAACTTCTGCGGGGAATACCTCACTCGCCTCCTCCGAGACCTCGTCGCGAGGTGCTCTGACCAGTTTGGGTGCGTCACGTGCTCCAGTCACCTCGCTGATCCCATCTCCACCACGTTTCCCTGCCGCACGGTGCAAAGGACGTTCAGGTTGTTACAGCACAACGCTGTGAACGTCAGTACAGCCAGTCTTAAAGAGTGCAGGTAGCTTAAATTTTCATGTGGGATGCGAGTTAAGGGATCCTCAACCAACCCGCCCTCTTCTATCCCTCCCCCCCCCCACACACACACACACACACACGCGCGCGCACACACAGAAGCATTGCCAGCCACTTTCCAACCGGCTGCATATCGGTTCTTCGCACCAGTGCATACCCCACATCGATGAAACGAATCGTGAGTCGTCTGGGGGATCTTAAGGCCTACTACTGCAGGACCTTGGCAGTCCCCATGCCATCGTATGCAATGGCGACACTCCCCGTGCTTGCCCTGGCTGCTGGGTGCTCTGCGTGGGAAGCTGTCAACTACTGTGATGGCAACGGTGGCTCCATCCTGGTTGAACAGTTTCCCGGGCTAAGCAAATACCTCAGGCAGCAAAACGTCGCCACCCATAGCTTGGCTGCCCCGCAGTGCACTCTAGTACAGGTGCGTCAATTTATTATAGCCTGCACGACACCACCTGTCCCCCCCCCTCCCGTCTTGTGGTGCAGTTTCGAGAGGCTTTCCACGATGCCGTGGAACTTGGTCACCAGTACATCGTGGTGGCAACGCGGGAAGACGATGAGCCTGGGCCCAGCACGCGACAGCCCACCACTTCCGTTTCGCGACGGAACTATGGCTACCAGGCTCTCGTCCATGCTCGTCATGCATTGGCGACTGCAAAGGTGCGTTGCAACAGTGCAGAGGTGTGGTTTGGAGTGATCATGTGTTTGTGTGCACAGGTCATACTTCTGGTCTGCCATGGGGTGCACAGAGGAGATGGAGGAGACAGAATAGTGGTAGAGGTTGTCATTCGAGACGTGACGTCAGGCACATTTCTTGTCTCTGGTCTCTCCCGAGTGCAATGTGGGTTCTCGTTCCCAGTCCAAAATGCTCGACGCCATTATATGGTAGCTAAGGAGGAGGCAGTTGCTGCTCACTGTGGGGTTCTGGAGATTGGGCCATCCATGGCAGCACAAGAGGCCATGCCCTGGTCTCTTAAGGAGGCCTTTTCATCTGGGCAGTCTCCTGTAGCAATAGCCGACTGCCTCATAACGAACAGCACGCAGTTCCTCAACCAGAGTCACCTGCACATACACACCAGCTTCATTCCAGGTGCAGGTCAGTTTCCTGATTGTCTCACGCGCTTGTACAACACCAGAGCCTCATTCCTGGTGCAGGTTGGGGACTGATGATTAGACCCTGCCCCAATGCCACCATTCCACGTGGGGCATATGTATGCCATTTTGCCATTGGGCAACCCCCATCAACAGCACCACCTTCAGACTATGAGCTGTCCTCTACGCGACGAGGCAGTCTTCTAGTCTACGACCCACTGGTTTATGATGGCCACAACATAGGTTGGTTCATTAACCAAGGTGGGCTCTTGGAGGGTCTCAGGGAGCTGGTAGCTGCATCGGACAGGGATCGTGGCTGCACAGCACAGCAAAACCGCTATCCGGAGACGGGTTGCAACGGTGCCCCGTCACTTTCGATCAAGACGGACTTCCACGTAAATTTCACGGAAACGTTTAGTGACGGTATCCGTGTATTTATGAACGGTAATCGACGAACGCTACCGCACGGTACCGCGTCCTCCACTATTATTGACGCATGGTCACGTGATACAAGTAACTCCTTCCGAATTCAAAAAATGAGCGGCAAGTGACGTTACAGTCACCACTGCGGGGAATACGTGTGTAGATCTACATTTTTTGAACACCAAATGCTAGTAGAGTCGTCATCCAAAGCTGATAGTTCTCTTCAAGCTAAGCAACAGCTTCCTGCGGAAGGTATGTATCGTATATCATACACGTGCACCGATTATGTATGCATATGCGCAGCTGCATATGCGTATACTCGATTCGCGAGATATAGCTAGTGCTGAGCGTTAGCTATTAGCAGCTAATTGTATCCTTTTTTATTATACAGGCGTACCGGGTACCGGTACTATGGCAGACAGGAGAGCATATAGAATAGCTCTCCGGCTCTGAGTCAGATTCGTAGGCTCTGTGCGTGATGTATGCCTCTGAGTAATGTGCACTTGCCTCTGTGTGATGTGTTGCTGTGTGTGATGAGTGCCTGTGTGTAATGTTTGCCTCTAGACTGTAATGTGTAGCCTTAGTGATGAGTGCCTGTGTGATGTGTTCCTCTGTTTATGATGTGTCCTTGTGTGTGATGTGTGCCAATGTGTAACTTGTGTGTGATGTGTGCTTGTGTGTAATGTGTAACCTTAGTGATGGGTGCCTGTGTGTGATGTGTGCCTCTGTGTGTGATGTGTGCCTCTGTGTGTGATGTGTGCCTGTGTGTGTGATGTGTGCCTGTGTGTGATGTGTGCCTATGTGATGTGTGCCTGTGCCTGTGTGAGATGTGTGATGTGTGATGTGTGCCTATGTGCGATGTGTGCCTGTGTGTGATGTGGCTGTGTGTGATGCATGCCTGCGTGTGATGTGTGCCTGTGTGTGATATACACATGCCTCTGTGTGATGTGTGCCTCTGTGATGTGTGCCTATGTGTGATGTGTGCCTGTGTGTTATGTGTGCCAATATGTGTAACCTGTGTGTGATGTGTGCCTATGTGTGATGTGTGCCTGTAGCCTTAGTGATGTATGCCTATATGTGATGTGTGTCTGTGTGTGGTGTGAGGCTGTGTGCTATGTGTGTCTGTGTGCATACCTCTGTGTGATGTGTGCCTGTCTGTGTGTGCCAATATGTGTAACTTGTGTGTGCCTGTGTGATGTGTGCATGTGTGCATGTGTGTGATGTGTGCCTCTGTGTGATATGTAGCCTTAGTGATGAGTGTCTAGGTGTGATGTGTGTCTGTGTAACATGTGCCTGTGTGATGTGTGCCTGTGTGATGTGTGCCTGTGTGATGTGTGCCTGTGTGATGTGTGCCTGTGTGATGTGTGCCTGTGTGATGTGTGCCTGTGTGATGTGTGCCTGTGTGATGTGTGCCTGTGTGATGTGTGCCTGTGTGATGTGTGCCTGTGTGATGTGTGCCTGTGTGATGTGTGCCTGTGTGATGTGTGCCTGTGTGATGTGTGCCTGTGTGATGTGTGCCTGTGTGATGTGTGCCTGTGTGATGTGTGCCTGTGTGATGTGTGCCTGTGTGATTGGCTGTGTGATTGTGGGCCTGTGTGATGTGTGCCTGTGTGATGTGGCCTGTGTGCCTCTGTGTGTGCCTGTGTGATGTGTCATTTGTGCTTGTGCATGATGTATGCCTGTGTGTGATGTGTGTCTGTTTGTGTGATGTGTGCCTGTGTGTGATGTGTGTCTGTGTGATGTGTACCTGTGTGATGGTGCTTCTGTGTTATGTGTGCCTGTGTGATGTGTGCCTCTGTGTGTGATGTGTGCCTGTGTGATGTGTGATGTGTGCCTATGTGTGATGTGTGCCTCTTTATTATGTGTGCCTTTGTGATTCTGTGTGTCATTTGTGCCTATGTGTGATGTATGCCTGTGTGTGATGTGTGATGTATGCCTGTGTTTGATGTGTGTCTGTTGATGCGTGCCTGCACATGTGATGTGTGCCTGTATGATGTGTGCCTGTGTGATGTGTGCCTGTTGGTATGATGTGTGTCTGTGTGTGTTTATAGCCTTAGTGATGAGTGCCTCTGTGATATGTGCCTCTGTGTGATGTGTACCTGTGTGATGTGTACCTGTGTGATGGTGCCTCTGTGGTATGTATCCTGTGTGATGTGTGCCTCTGTGTGTGATGTGTGCCTCTGTGTGATGTGTGCCTATGTGTGATGTGTGCCTATGTGTGATGTATGCCTTGTGTGATGTGTGCCTGTGTGTGATGTGTGCCTGTGTGTGATGTGTGCCTGTTTGTGTGACGTGTGTGTGGCTGTGTGCAACATTATAGAAGTACTTCGTTCATTCTTTACATGTGTAGGGATAAAGGATTATGTCTTCCATCTCACTCAAACTAAAACTGATTCCATGTACATGTTGTATGTTCTGCATTCTTGTATTGGACCTTAATGAATCAATTTCAAGGCTGATAAAAGATTTAAATCGCACATACATGTACTGGACTGTTACCTCATTGCCATGGCAACACATCGCATACCAATAACAAGCGGTATAAGCTCGCTAATTGCAATTGATTGACAGTTGCTGGTTAATTCAACTATAACTGTCCCTTGACCAATCCACGTGACTATTAATAATAGGTTTTTGGCGGGGAAACAGTGGTGTAGCCGATGGATGTTACCTATTTTATCGCAACCTATTTTGGCGCCAAAGTACAACGGCAGCAAAGAGCACGATATGGTAAGCGTTTCGCTATCGGCCTTTGTCCTCCTCTATAGCAACTTTCAGGTTCAAAGATTGGCGTGGAACTTATGGATCCGAATAAACTTGTTGATTCGCCACATACTGACATGAGTGCTGCGTAAGTGCCATTTTTGGGGTGTCGAAGATATCACAACCACTTTTCTTCCATCTACAGGAATAGGTTGTAACGCGAACACATATTAGTAGGTATAACGTATTATTGGTAGGTTATTTAATTGGTTTTTCCTGTACCCAGCCACCTTTATTTATTTTGGCTTTGGAACGCAATGAGGTATGTACAAGGGTCACTTTTTTTCTCATCTGTGACTTTTTACACAAGATGAACGTTTGATGACGTGGTGGCTCCACGTTTGTGCCAGTGTCATCGCGCGCAGATTGTCAATACCGGTGCAAATGTGTAAGCAAGTACTTCTGTGGTTCATGCATTCATGATTGATGCTATACATAATTATCTTTCAACAGAACGGAATCCGGCTTTTTGCCTAATGTGGAGACCAAGCAAAACTGACACTTGCTCTTCCTTTTTATATGCATTTGTATTTGTATATGATTTTTTGAAGAACTAACCCTGAGAAAAGTGAATGGGATGGTGCACGTATACGATAAAGCTGCATGGATAGAAAGTAGAAGCGGTACCGCTGTAGTACCGGTAGCCAGAAATCCAACCTTACGTACTGACGGTACGATTCGGTAAAAAGCGAACCGCCTTTAACCGTGGATTTCCCGGACTGACGGATTATAACGTTCAAAGACGTGACAGAGCGACGGAGGGGAAGGACGTTGCCGTCCACTCTCCGTCCACAGACGGACCGTTGGTATTGATATCAACGGTATCCGCCTACATCTGAGTGACGGGTAAGGTCACGTGATGAGACGTTACCGTCTCAATGTAATGGTTTCGCTGTGCAGCTTACTCCCCTACTGTGGCAGAGGCAATATTTGCGGATAGATCCTGCGTTGAGTACCACGTTGCCAATGGCGGGAGTGGAATGGTTGTTCGGGCCTCAAAACCCATCAGCTAACCCATACGGTCTCCCGTATTGGTTAGCTCACGTGGTCAAGTACCACCGCCACATTGGCCATGATAGCGATCTGGTGAAGTGTGTCTTCTGGCTGCTCCTATCGGACAAATCCACCATGCCAATACAGGTGAGAAACACTTTCCTCACCCCAGAGATCGACAATGACGTCCGACACCAGTATGCCAACATGCCGTGCCCATTTCCACTAGCGCCTCGCCGCAAATGAGGTAATTGGTCAAGTGTGTATCTCCCCACCTCCCTTACTGCCCCCCCCTTCCCTTATCTAGTGCCATGCCTACTTGTGAACCCAGCAAGAGGTTGGATTCTTACCTCCAACAGATATAATTTATTGATGATATCTCCACTTTTTATTTTATTTTATTTTTTCTGGGGGGTTTGAATGATATAGGTGGAGGGTCCCAGCTCTTTTTAGAGCCACAACAGATTGGAGAGATTGCACTATTGCCTGCCATTGCTGTCAATTTTCTTTTGCCGAGTTCTCAACACACAAACCACTAGTGATACACAACAAAGTGAGACAATTACTCAAACCAGAGAGAGAGAGTTGC
Source organism: Ephydatia muelleri (assembly GCA_013339895.1). NCBI lineage: Eukaryota > Metazoa > Porifera > Demospongiae > Spongillida > Spongillidae > Ephydatia > Ephydatia muelleri. Next base: position 16,742,156 of record JABACO010000003.1, on the reverse strand, counting down.
TTTGCCAGTTAGAGCTGGTGGCATGGAGATTTTAAATTCTATGACATGTTCTTCTCAATTTATGTTTTAACCGATTATACGCGGAATTGTATAACATGTTTATCATTTTTCATGCATGGTATCAGAATACGTTCGTACATGCATGGCGTGGAATGTTTCAGAGAGACAATTTTTTGAGATCTTGTGAAGTTTCGTTTTGCAGTGGTTGTGATCGTCGCAACTCTTTTGAGCGAGAGATTATCATTGGTAATAATGTCTCTGATTGAGCAATACGTATGTAGTTATGTATGTACATAGCTAGTAGCGCGTAGGTGTACGTGAGTGGACTTTGTGTTGCGTGTGGGTGCATATATGGTTGTACGCTGAGTATATACTTAGTGATGCATTGGTAGCAAACGCTGAATGTACGTATATAGTAATGTGTTGATAGCCGTGTATGTGCGCTGAGTGTGCAGTTTATCAGACCTTATCACGCGCTGCATCCCTCCCTACATGAAGACTGTAAGATATAGCTATTTAACTTTTGCACAGACCCTGTTGGTATAACAATCATTCGTTTACGCCGTCTCTATACACACAATAACCACTGGCAATGTCATGCTATCACGGCCAGGGCTGCGTATATACGCAAATTTGCGTCTTCCGCGTATAATCGATTAATGTTTAATCTTTTAAGATGCCATTATCCTTAAATACGGATCATCTTTTACATTGCATATCTTTGCTAACCATGTGAATTAGATAAAATAAATGGTATTGGTCAATTGTATACTGATTAGCCTCCATAACAAACTTTAAATGATGTCAATACCATCAATGGGAAGTGACACATTCTTACTTAAGGATTGACACCATCCTTAAGGCGCCATCTTTACTTATTGTAAACCAAATTAATCAATAATTTTATTTATAACCAGAACCGAACTCCGAACGTAGGGATGTCGGCTATTTAGAACAAACATAACTTGTACACAAGTCGTCCATCAATTGTGTTTTCAGTATTCCCTCCATCTGGTAGCTGTACTGCTGTAGACTAACAGATCTTTTTCTTTTCTTGCAGCAACAGCATCATCGGGGATGTCGTGACCTCAATCGTGACACAAGTGGCTTGAGCGCAATTCTGGTGCTCGCCGACTCTAGGTGATTTCTGCCGGATTATATTGATTTCAAGATTTCCTATCGATTTCTCAGTAGAGCGTACGAGATTTCAGGAAGGGGGGCGGACCCCTCGGTTTTGACGTCGTCCCGTCTCCAGCCCCTATACGCATGTAAATTTATTACCCATAAAATAAGTGTAACATGACCGCGTTAGGTGACCTCTTAGGCTCTTCTCGTGAGCTCTCAAATCCTGGACAGTGAATGCTTTGTTCTACCACCAGAGTCTAGACTCCGCAAAATGAACCACTGCAAGCTATGGGTGGTCCCCATTTTGAACGCGAAGGACACAGGGAAAAAACGCATCAAATCAATTTATGACTTTACACATGATTTCACTCGTGATTCCTGGAATCAATAAATGATTTATTCGTTGTGAAATCAAGAAATGATTACATAAATCTCTATGGTCATGCATCAGCTTACAGTTGCCAGAATTCGCTGCAGTCAAGGTGTTCAGTTTAATGCAGAGAATGGTGAGGAGCGCCAAGAAGGAATCATACCAGTCATTGAAGACTGGCATGCTAAGATGTGCTGCATGAAGGTTAATTCTGCAGGGTGTCAATGAACTCTCATGAGATTAACATTTGTCACTTGTCTTGCTAATTCATCAGTGCAGGTGATATGGGCGGAAGAGGCTCTACAGATCTTGTTCTGGGATGGATTATGGCAGTCTTTGTTACCCTATGGAACCAGGTTAACAGGAGGAACATGGTGTCAGATGTGTCTAAGGACCTCAGGAATTTATGGAGATGATAAACTGTGGCACATGTATTGGCAGCTGCAATGCAATTGGCTGGTGCCACTGACTGAGCTGGGTTATCATTACATATCTTGCCGTCTGGTGACAGCCCTATGACCATGTATGTGGCCACAATTGTAACAGCATTGTGTACTAAGGCGGCAACAGTTGCATTTACAACACCAGAAAGATCTTCAGCAGCAAGTAGAAGCTCAGTTGACCATGTCATGGATTATGCTAAGGAGACTTGAGTTCAGAGCTGCATGCAACCTAGCTCATATGGAGAAATCGCCCATACTTCGGCGGTTATCTTGCATTTTATTTCAAATTGAATTCTAAATGATCTTGGAAAATACTAAAAATCGGTCTGAATTTGAATTGTAGTTTTCATTGCGTTCCAATAATGCAAATATATACAAAAATCAAGACAAAAAACTTAATTACCATCGTAGTTACGTTCCCGGGTCTGGGAACGAGACTAGCTAATTACTGCTCAATAACTTCAAATTAATGCCATTTTAATTGCGCTTCGTTAATAAATTCGTATTCTCAAGCCCCCCACCCACCAGACAAGAGGTGGATGCACAAATAACAAAACTCGGACTTCCACCGTGACATATATATTACCCGTTTACCAAGGCAGTCTGATAAACTTAAGCGCTACCCCCTATAGCCTTGGGAATCCTTGCATTGCCGTAGTTCTCTTTCAAGATAAGTATGGCTACCGTTCTATTATTTTATTGTACGCTTTAAGTAGAGTGACGTCACATTGAGAACCTCATAGCAGGGCCTGTACTTTTAAAACAACCCTTGTTGTGTGGAAGTCCTGGTAGCAATTCATGCATGTAGTGATGTATATTCAGGGCTGGTGAGTGTGTGTGTGTGTGTGTGTGTGTGTGTGTGTGTGTAGATGTTGCATGCTCATAAGGTTTCTTGACCACATCAGCAGCGGTCATGTTGTGTAAACAGATCCCAAATTGATTTGTCACATCTACATGTAGACAAATTTGTAGCCAGAACAATGTCCCATGCCATGCCTTACACACCCATACACACACACACACACACACACACATACACACACACACACACACACACATACACACACACACACACACACACATGTGTGAATCATTATGTAAGTCCCCTGCTGTGCTGAGTCATTTGTGGCATTTGCCCATTGCGACAGAAATTAGTTTATGTGGAGAGAACTGAAATGTTCACACAACCAAACAAATTCTATATGTACATGAAAAGTTTGATTCCTGCACATGTTAGTGACCTCAGGCTGCCTCTGTTCTCTTCTCTAGATCTTACTCCAATATGGTTGGTAGTCATGGCTCTGAACACACACACACACACACTGACACACACACATGGGGGAAGGGCACATTAAGATGGAAATCTGACATCAGCAGTAGTCTCCTGGGCAAGTGCCTTCATGAGGCCAGCATCTATTTCAACAATCATATCATAATACACATTGCCAAATACAGAGACATTCAAGCACAAACCCAGAAGCACGTTTTAGGATTATCAGCTCTGTGGTTAAACTGACTAAGGTAGTATATGTGCAGCTTTAGAGTTTGATGCTGTGGCCTATGTTTTATGACTTAACCAGGCTTGTGGTATACATGTATAAAATAAAAGGACTATAAATTAGCATCAATTTCAAACCCACATATCTTCCAAGCTAAACAACCAACGTCCTTCCTATTTACAGGACTTATTGCCAAACCATTCTTTATTAAAGAAGAGATCCATCCATGGTGTGTTGTATGTACTGGACTGGTGTGTTGTATGTACTGGACTGGTGTGTTGTATGCACTGGACTGGTGTGTTGTATGTACTGGACTGGTGTGTTTGTATGTACTGGACTGGTGTGTTGTATGTACTGGACTGGTGTGTTGTATGCACTGGACTGGTGTGTTGTATGTACTGGACTGGTGTGTTGTATGCACTGGACTGGTGTGTTGTATGTACTGGACTGGTGTGTTGTATGTACTGGACTGGTGTGTTGTATGTACTGGACTGGTGTGTTGTATGTACTGGACTGGTGTGTTGTATGCACTGGACTGGTGTGCTGTATGTACTGGACTGGTGTGTTGTATGTACTGGACTGGTGTGTTGTATGTACTGGACTGGTGTGTTGTATGTACTGGACTGGTGTGTTGTATGTACTGGACTGGTGCGTTGTATGTACTGGACTGGTGTGTTGTATGTACTGGACTGGTGTGTTGTATGTACTGGACTGGTGCGTTGTATGTACTGGACTGGTGTGTTGTATGTACTGGACTGGTGTGTTGTATGTACTGGACTGGTGTGTTGTATTTACTGAAATGGTGTGTTGTATGTACTGGACTGGTGTGTTGTATGTACTGGACTGGTGTGTTGTATGTACTGGACTGGTGTGTTGTATGCACTGGACTGGTGTGTTGTATGCACTGGACTGACTGGACTGGCCAGACCAGTCAAATACACCAGCCCAGTACATACCAGTCCACCAGTCCAGTACATAATACACTGTGTTGTATGTACTCGACTGGTAAGTCGTATGAGGGGTGAGGAAAGGGGGTGGGGCATTGCCCCTGCACCTTTATTAAAGAGGGAGGGTGGTGATGATAAGTACTAGACACCAGTGTACCATCCTCAGAATTATTAAATTTAGGTGAGGTCCCCCACCCCTACACACACACACACCCTAAACACACACAGTACACATACATGTACACACAATCTAGCTCTGAAGCCTCGAAGCCATGGGTTTATACGAAGCCATGTGTGTGAATAGCACAGCATATAAACTTTACAGTGGCCCAGTCCTTACAATCTTTGAGATAGGGTTTCACTGCCACTATCAAGGCTTCCTTCCAGAAAAAAAAGCCACTCACAAAGCACACATACAGTTTGCTATGACCAAATGCAAAGTCTCTCGTTTAAGTCATTTAGCACATGTAATGTAGAAATATGTGAGGTGGTGGCAAGCAGATAGGCCAGCTAATAGCTAATGCCTACAGTGACACCTACAGTGACCCCTTCTAAACTGACCCCTTCTACAGTGACACCTCCTACACAGTGACATCTTCTACACAGTGACACCTCCTACACAGTGACACCTTCTTCAAAGTGACCCCATCTACACAGTGACACCTACACAGTGGGAGGGCAGCAAACCAATCATTTCTCCACATAATCATATACTGCTTTGTAACCCCAGCCACCCACACCTTCCCTACACTCAGCCCCAGACCCCTTGGGGGGCAGGGATGCGGTACCTCCCCCAATCATACATGAAATGCCGCCCCTCTGGCACCAATTGCCATGTCCCACACACTACCACACACACAACAGGGGGAGGTGCAGGATTTTTAAAAAGTGGTTGCAGGTCACACTCGTGATACAAAACGCGGAGGGGGAGGGGGAGGGTAGGCCCGAGACACAGCTCTGCATAAATCCATTGTCAATTAGCAGCCCCTCCTGTAAAACCACCCCCCATAGTTAAATCCTGCATCCGGGACTGCCTACACTAGCCCCCCACCTTAGTTACGCTCCCCCCACCTTCCCTACACTAGCCCCCACCTTCCCTACACTTAACCCCCACCTTCCCTACAGTAGCCCCCACCTTCCCTACACTTAACCCCACCTTCCCTACACTAGCACCCACCTTCCCTACACTTAACCTCACTTTCCCTACACTAGCCCCCACCTTCCCTACACTAACCCCCACCCTCCCTACACTAGCCCCCACCTTCCCTACACTTAACCCCCACCTTCCCTACACTAGCCTCCACCTTCCCTACACTTAACCCCCCTTCCCTACACTTAACCCCCACCTTCCCTACACTAGCCCCCACCTTCCCTACACTTAACCCCCCTTCCCTACACTTAACCCCCACCTTCCATACACTAGCCTCCACCTTCCCTACACTAGCCCCCACCTTCCCTACACTTAACCCCACCTTCCCTACACTAGCCCCCACCTTCCCTACACTTAAACCCACCTTCCCTACACTAGCCCCCACCTTCCCTACACTAGCCCCCACCTTCCCTACACTAGCCCCCACCTTCCCTACACTAATCCCCACCTTCCCTACACTTAACCCCCACCTTCCCTACACTTAACCCCCACCTTCCCTACACTAGCCCCCACCTTCCCTACACCCCTACACTCCAACATGTAAACTAGCCTCCCCTAGCCTCTATCGCCTTCCCCGTTTACCCCGTGCATGTGGCCCTGATGTATGGGCAATTTCTCGATATGAAGGGTGAGGAGTATATCATTATTTTATTTTGGGGGGGCTTGTAATATTTTTATGTACCAATAAAAATACATTACAAATGGACACACGGAGAAAATGTTCAAATGGAGATCCTGCTTTAGGTTAACAGCCTCAACTAAACATGTGCACTGCATTACAAAAAAGTTGGAAGTGTGCATAAGAAATGCTACACAGTGCCAATACAGCATCTGTTAACTCCAGAACTGGTGCATGGTAACTGTGAGTGCAGAGAGCAAGGTCCAAATTCTGCATCAGTGTTAGTGATATTGGAAGGGAAAGAGGTGAGGGTATGGTGAGGGAGGAGTGGAAGGAAGAATTAAGGAGTGGTTGACGAGGAAGGGAGAAACAGCATAGAAGAGTGAATACATGTTTGTGACATGCATCCACACATGCGCATGCATGTATACACACGCCATATTGCTTTCAAAGATTTTTAGAAACCTTCACTTCAAACAGGTACAGACAAAGATGTGCTCACTACAGGCCAGACAAACCTAGCCCTGTGTGTGTGTGTGTGTGTGTGTGTGTGCATGTGCGTGGTATGCATGTGACAGATAGCATGTGTGTTTGTAAGCCCTAGCATGTATGTTAATAGGAATCTCAACTTTAATTGCAACGACCAAATTGGGACCAATCAATATTTGTTATTGTTGATTCGAACTTTTGTGCTGCGACATAGCGGCGTCTGCTAGAGTATTGAGTAGGGCTCCGCACGAATCGAATTTAATTCAATTATAGATTCGACGAATTCGAACTCCAACAAGCCATTTCAGGCAGCTCGTCTCGAATCCCAATTCGAACTCCAATCTTGTGTCAAGTTCGATTCGAATTCGAACGCTACATATTTGAACTTGCATGCAGCAATTTAAAAGCACTGATTCGATTCGTGCGGAGTACTAATTATTATTGAGTTACATTCGCAAAACACGAAATTTAACGTATTAATTTTTTGGGATGTTGACAATGACTGTTGGAGGAGGAAGGTAGCGGAACTAGCGGAAAAGTAGCGGTTTTCAAGTTTGGTTAGCTGAATTAGCGGATTTTGTTACCATGCTTTTCTAGCTGAATTAGCTGTGAGTCCCATTCGTCACAGCTCTGCCCCACAGCGTCATGTGCATGGGTATCAAACATATACAGGATCAGGGTCACACTACAGATGCCAAAAATTGTTAGTGTAAGGCCTAATGCAACTCTGCTAGATATTTGAACTTGACAACAGACAACCGACCAGATATACATGTCATAATAAAGGTGGATACATCTTGGGTGGGAGGGGGGGGGGGGTGGTGGTGGTTGGGATAGAGAGTATAGGCCCACCTAAGGAACTCCATATAAAACGTGTGACTGGGATGGGTGCCACCACAGCTACCCCCGGTATGGGGAATGCTTTTAGCTGCCCATGGACGGTTACTTCTGTGGGACCTACTCACCCTGTGACTGCAAGCAGTCTCGCGCATCTCCAGATCAAACAACAGAACGCCAAAAATCTACTCACGCCTGTGTTGCCTGGTGGGTTCCGCCAGCCATCCCAGGGGCGGGAATCGACCGATCCCACACCCAGCGACGGCCCCCAGCGACTCCGCGAGACTTCGCCTTTCTGGCTACGTACGGACCTGCATGCTATAGTGTACGTCACATTATCATTTACTTTGGAAATAGCTTACCCGTTTGACCCAGTGACGAAGGTGGTCGTGTGTATACTCGCCCGATGAAGCTGCTGGACAGTACTTGGCGTCATTTCAGATAGCTAGCGTGAGTAGCGTAACGCCGATTTCCATTAAGGCCACTAGTACATATTGCTTTTATAGCCTGCACGTGATGACAAGCTGACGTCATACCGTTCTCAAACGTTCTTGGATTGAGTTGGTAAAAACTTCTGAGGAAGTCCGAAAATAATTGGAAAAATTCCCAAAAAATTATGATAAGTATGGGAATAGGTCATATCTTATGAAAGTGCCGTTACAAAGATGACTACAAATTTTGTACAGATGCTACAAAGGGTGGAACATGACCATTAGATATCAGTTATGTAGGTATTGCCAAACCATAAACCATTTTGAGGAAGTCCGGGGAAGGGTCTAAAAATTCTGAAAAAAAAGGGATAATAATCTATGGGCTCCATATATTATGGAACCGCCGTTACAAATGTTTCACTCTGCAAGTTACATGTACAGCATAGCTTTTAGCTCATTTTTCCATACAACCTCCCTATTCAGTGGTTTGGGAACGAGTATACGTAACGTAATTTCCCGTGATCGCTAATTTCTTGATATGCATATAACGTTTAGTAGCACGATATTACATGTACGTTAGTCTGAATAATAGGTTTATACATACATGGTCCTTCATTAAGGCTATCAATGGCGACACAACAATGACAATGCTTCCCACACGCTCAAACAGAAAGTCGAACGCGACAGGTCCGAAAAGCACGACGACTTTCATTCCGCTCCCCGTTGGCAGGATAACAAAAACCGAAAAACGTCGTTGCCCTCCAAAAGTTCTTTACAGCTTGAAGCTGATTTTCGCGAGAGGTATGTAGCCCAGCTTTTGAACTACTCGCACTATTATAGCGTCAAGATGTTCTTTGTCAAGCTGAACAAACGAAATTACACCACTTATGACGTCACGTGTGCTCTGCATTCTGATTGCGCGCCTAAAATCAGGCGCGCTCAGAACGACTTTGGTGAAGCATTTGTCCAGACCCTCTGTTCGCGTAGCGGTGATGTACACAGCAATTCGGCCGTCCGCACGCGGGTGATTACAAACTACGTATTCAGTCATGCATCCGTGCATATCACAAAGCGTGCACTCATAGTCCCATTATTTTTAAATCTTCACCGCCCAATCCTGTACGGGAATAGCATTAAACGGCCATTTAACCCTCTCCTCACGTATGATTGAATTTGAATTCGAATACCTCTTTTAAGTTTACAACACGCCGAGGCTACAGCTGCAGTAGAGGACAGGTCCCACGAATTTTTAATTAAGGTATGTGAGGTCAAAAAAAGCTAGTTTTCTAATGCCTGAAACCGAGAACAATGTGCACTCGTTGTCGCTCAGGGGTCAGAACAAGGCTATAGCTAGTTGTATGCACTCACATTGGTCTGAGGCCTCACCACAGTGGTCTTCCAAGGGTGATGTGATTCGGAAGGGTGTGGCTATCTTCGGTGAGTAATTTGTCTCTAGATCTAATAATGGTATACACACGGAAATGTGTATCACTCAGCACATTCATAGATGTCTAAATAATCTATAGTACATTTCATTGTATGGGACGCAAGGTTTGTCCAGTAAGCTTCACATTGGTATGAGACATCTATAGAGGGTCACGTGATTCTGAAGGGTGTGGCTATCAGGTGAGTCGTTTGTCACTAATAATGATATACATACTATCACTACATTTCATTGTATGTGACACAAGGTTTGTCCAGTAAGCTTCACATTGGTATGAGACATCACCCCAATGGTCTTCTGAGGGTCACGTGATTCTGAAGGGTGTGGCTATCAGGTGAGTCGTTTGTTACTAATAATAGTATACATACTGACGTGAGTATCACTACATTTCATTGTATGTGACACAAGGTTTGTCCAGTAAGCTTCACATTGGTATGAGACATCACCCCAATGGTCTTCTGAGGGTCACGTGATTCTGAAGGGTGTGGCTATCAGGTGAGTCGTTTGTTACTAATAATGATATACATACTGACGTGAGTATCACTACATTTCATTGAATGTGACACAAGGTTTGTCCAGTAAGCTTCACATTGGTATGAGACATCACCCCAATGGTCTTCTGAGGGTCACGTGATTCTGAAGGGTGTGGCTATCATGTGAGTCGTTTGTTACTAATAATAGTATACATACTGACGTGAGTATCACTACATTTCATTGTATGTGACACAAGGTTTGTCCAGTAAGCTTCACATTGGTATGAGACATCACCCCAATGGTCTTTTGAGGGTCACGTGATTCTGAAGGGTGTGGCTATCAGGTGAGTCGTTTGTCACTAATAATGATATACATACAATCACTACATTTCATTGTATGTGACACAAGGTTTGTCCAGTAAGCTTCACATTGGTATGAGACATCGCCCCAATGGTCTTCTGAGGGTCACGTGATTCTGAAGGGTGTGGCTATCAGGTGAGTCGTTTGTTACTAATAATAGTATACATACTGACGTGAGTATCACTACATTTCATTGTATGTGACACAAGGTTTGTCCAGTAAGCTTCACATTGGTATGAGACATCACCCCAATGGTCTTTTGAGGGTCACGTGATTCTGAAGGGTGTGGCTATCAGGTGAGTCGTTTGTCACTAATAATGATATACATACAATCACTACATTTCATTGTATGTGACACAAGGTTTGTCCAGTAAGCTTCACATTGGTATGAGACATCGCCCCAATGGTCTTCTGAGGGTCACGTGATTCTGAAGGGTGTGGCTATCAGGTGAGTCGTTTGTCACTAATAATGATATACATACTGACGTGAGTATCACTACATTTCATTGTATGTGACACAAGGTTTGTCCAGTAAGCTTCACATTGGTATGAGACATCACCCCAATGGTCTTCTGAGGGTCACGTGATTCTGAAGGGTGTGGCTATCAGGTGAGTCGTTTGTTACTAATAATAGTATACATACTGACGTGAGTATCACTACATTTCATTGTATGTGACACAAGGTTTGTCCAGTAAGCTTCACATTGGTTTGAGACATCGCCCCAATGGTCTTCTGAGGGTCACGTGATTCTGAAGGGTGTGGCTATCAGGTGAGTCGTTTGTCACTAATAATGGTATACATACTGACGTGAGTATCACTACATTTCATTGTATGTGACACAAGGTTTGTCCAGTAAGCTTCACATTGGTATGAGACATCACCCCAATGGTCTTCTGAGGGTCACGTGATTCTGAAGGGTGTGGCTATCAGGTGAGTCGTTTGTTACTAATAATAGTATACATACTGACGTGAGTATCACTACATTTCATTGTATGTGACACAAGGTTTGTCCAGTAAGCTTCACATTGGTATGAGACATCGCCCCAATGGTCTTCTGAGGGTCACGTGATTCTGAAGGGTGTGGCCATCAGGTGAGTCATTAGTCACTAATAATGATATACATACTGACGTGAGTGTCACTACATTTCATTGTATATGACACAAGGTTTGTCCAGTAAGCTTCACATTGGTATGAGACATCACCCCAATGGTCTTCTGAGGGTCACGTGATTCTGAAGGGTGTGGCTATCAGGTGAGTCGTTTGTTACTAATAATAGTATACATACTGACGTGAGTATCACTACATTTCATTGTATGTGACACAAGGTTTGTCCAGTAAGCTTCACATTGGTTTGAGACATCGCCCCAATGGTCTTCTGAGGGTCACGTGATTCTGAAGGGTGTGGCTATCAGGTGAGTCGTTTGTTACTAATAATAGTATACATACTGACGTGAGTATCACTACATTTCATTGTATGTGAATCACTACATTTCATTGTATGTGACACAAGGTTTGTCCAGTAAGCTTCACATTGGTATGAGACATCACCCCAATGGTCTTCTGAGGGTCACGTGATTCTGAAGGGTGTGGCTATCAGGTGAGTCGTTTGTTACTAATAATAGTATACATACTGACGTGAGTATCACTACATTTCATTGTATGTGACACAAGGTTTGTCCAGTAAGCTTCACATTGGTATGAGACATCGCCCCAATGGTCTTCTGAGGGTCACGTGATTCTGAAGGGTGTGGCCATCAGGTGAGTCATTAGTCACTAATAATGATATACATACTGACGTGAGTGTCACTACATTTCATTGTATGTGACACAAGGTTTGTCCAGTAAGCTTCACATTGGTATGAGACATCACCCCACTGGTCTTCTAATGACCTATGCAGCACTCACTGGAAATGCATTAAGAATCTTTTCACCTATCAGAGTCATGTTAATGAATAGTTTTTCATATTGTTGACTTGGTTCTGAGTACAGTGCTACGCAAGTATGTAACCACACACAATTACACACAAAGTTCATCCACCTGCTGCACAAGGTGTAAGAACGACTCAGAATGGTACGAGCATTAGCTGAGGCGACCAAAGCGGTCAGTCAATGCGCCTTGGTTATTTTTTATGAAGAAATGCATTTTTATATATTTCTTGGACGATGGTTTATGCTTCAGCTTGCCCTGAAGACTATATTATATGTTCTGCTGCGTGATGTTACTTATTATATGCATCGTATAAAGAGGCGGGGCACGCAAACAATCTATCGCTAGAATGTACCTCGTTCTCTCGGTGTCTTCTTTGGTGCCATCCATAAATTACGTCACTTCGAAGGGTCCCCAGTATGCAGGGTGGTAGCAGCCAGTGTGACGATGTATACATGAAGCATACATCACTATAAGAGGGGTCCATATAGGTGACGTAATTTATGAACGGCCGCTTGTCATATCATTTATACAAAGGCTCAGGATTCCAACTCCAACCTCCCATTATGGCAATGTCTTTCAGAATGCCTCACGCTCTCAGCAGGCGAGGTCTGCAATTGACATGTCATTAGTAAAACATCATGACGACGCATACGGTATGCATTTTATAGCAGCCACGTGAATCACGTGATGATTTTTTTCGTCTCGCGTCGGTAAGTATGGCTCCACAGAATGTTTTTTTTTGATAGGATGTATATGACCGCTGTGGAACACTACATCTTCCACTGTAAGTCAGAGAGGTGCCATTTTATTCCAAAATCGTCAAATGAAAGCCAGGTGAGTTACCTTTAGCCTACGCTCGTTTTGAATTGAAAGCTTTGCTTGTCAAGAAATTGTGTATTGGGATAACGTTCTGCAAAACAATTCAGGCAGGTTGTTGGTTAGAAAGAACGGCCGGCTACGCTACACAGCGAGGTAAGCTGTCAATTACGTGTTTTTGTGTGGCACTTTGTTTGCTTCCAAGGCGTAACGTCGAGAACAGAATAATGGTGTTCTCTACTGCATTATGGCAGAAATGTTGGATTCCTTGATCTACTTGAAACATCCTGGCTGAACAAGAGCGCTAAAACGTACGTGATGTAACAGCACCTCGTTATTGTTACCCTTTTCCTTTCGCTCAAAATGGCGGTGTATTCTACGTGCATTCGGGTTAACAGCAGTGAACTATTCTAAAGAGCGACCTGAAGTCAGATGTTACAACGTCACCATCAACTGCTGGGAGGTAAGGCCATTCTTTGGTAAAGGTGTTGTTTCAGTTATGCTTTCTTTTCTACGAACAGGTTTGTTTTCTTATCAACTTTCTATGTTTCATATTTGTAAACTTGAAACATTAAATTTTTTGACTATGTGATCAATAACCTGAGAAATAATGATAGTATTAAGTAGTATATTTAACTTTCCTTACGTCATACGATAGTTCTATATTGCGCGTACACGGTAGGTTCCTCGGTCACGTACAAAATTGCACGTTCGCGCGCGACGTTGCTCTCGAATTATCCCGTGCGCATACAAATGATCCTCCGGGACCGAGAAATCATTCGTATGAAATCGGTCCACTCACGATTTCGAGAACACATGGCGCGCAAAATTCGGAAGCACGCTCTTCCGGGTGATATTGCGTGCTGTCACGGGCCCGGAATCAAAGCCCTGAATTGCTGTGGTAATCCATCCGCTGCTGCGTAACATGGGTCTGGGGACGTGACTAGTGCTAAGGTGGGCATATGTTTGCATACGGTACTATGTCACCCACTGCATGCATCATCACATTGTTATCATGGCAGGTGGGCTAGCATAGGAGCCATCAGCACAGTGTTATCATGGCAGGTGGACTAGTATCTGAGGTACCATTACATTGCAAATTGAATGACTATGATTCAAGAATTGTTGTGCAATCAATAGCCATACATTCGTACATTATAATAATAATAACCATCGCATTTGCACATGTACAAACACGAGCACACATAAAGACAGGAACAGTACTGTCCACTAAAAACTTGGGTTTTATTTGCTCGTGGAGTCACGGGAGCATGTCTGCATCCAGACCTGGAGGACCACCATCGTCTTCAACAAAGGTGACATGCACCCTCCATAAATGCTGGGGCCGCCTATGATTATTTTTTTTTGATTTAAAGGTTTTCCACCCCAATGCTCCAAGCTACCATTCCATGGACTTGCCAGCAGTATACCACAGACATGAATGAAAAAGTAACGATAATTTCAACAGGTGAAAGAGGTTGAGCATGGGGTCTTTACACCATTGGCTTTTTTGTACAACAGGAGGAATGGCTCGTGAGTGTTTAACAGGCAGAAATGATTTCAAGCAGAACATACCATATTCCCTTGTAGTCAGCTGGCTATGCACTCGACTCTCTTATGCTTCCTTTAGTGCTGCTGTCATGTGGATTTGTGAAGCAGGTCATCACATCGTCATGCACCCTATTTACAAACATGTCCTTACCACTGTTCAGGGGAAGATACCATGCATCATCAATTTTTTAAAAATAAAAAAAAAATTTCAGTAACACTTTATGCTTTGTTTTTGAATGATTTTAATAGTATTAATGTTGATCCTTTAAAATTGACTAAAACTAACTGACTACAAAATCACTGCAGTATTAATTGGAATGTCACGTGTCAATGGTTATATTAATGATCGTTCACAAAAGTGATGCTGCAAGCCTTTCAAGGCCAATATGCTGTACTCAACATAATTAATTAATCAAAATGGCAGCAATAAATACAAGAATATTTGCTAAGCGTAGTTCACAATTTACTTAATCAAAACAGAAAACAATACAAATGGTTCATCACTAACAATTGTTCCAGTCATACATCACAACTGACAAAGCAGTATAGAATTATTGCCGTTCCTGCAACTGAAGGACGTCTTTCAAGGTCATCTTACTTCCAGTGTGATTTTTATCAACATGATTCCAAAATGCTTTCAATTCGTCATTGGCTTTATCTATCTTCCTTTCCCTGAAATAATTTGTAATGTTAAGGATGAACTGCTGAAGCACTTTAAGATACTCCACAGTAGAACAATCAACCTCTTGCAACTTAGTGTATTTGTATTCCATTGAACACCCAAGTTGTTCAGCTTCGATCCAAAAAATCATCCATAACAATTGAATGGTGTCTATGTTGCCAAAGGTCAACCGATCAGGATATGCGCAGTTGTCCTTACCGTACATATAGTTTACGTATAGTTCATCCATAGGCTGAGCACGTTCCACATCAATAAGAACTGGTTCATAAGTGTCGGAGTAGCATATATTTGGAAGCCGCACATCCAAATGTGCATAACCCAGCTTACTGTGCATATCATTCAAAATCCTTTCAACCGCCTTTCCAAGTTCATAAATACAATTCCTAGCCTCACTACGCTTCAGAGGTGACTTCAAAACATCAAAATAAAAAATGTGCCAATACTTTTTCTTACACCCAAGAGTAGTGCAAATGTTTAGAGGTTCTGCATCTTTGATCGTACAATCCACCCCCTCAAAGTTTGCCTGTGCACACCTATCTGTAAAAATCTTTGTCACATACTGATGCTGCCGTCCATTCTTTACAGCTGTCAGGTGAAACACAAATGATGGAGAGGCATGCAATTGCTTTACTGCAATAATTTGCAAGTCCTTGTGTAGAAGATGTGTTTCATGTAGTTTGAGCATATTATCGTCAGAGAGTTTAACTAAATATCCATAATCAGCAATTGTCTTACTGTCACTACAAGCCTTTTCCATGTCCTGTGCTTGTTGTAAAGCCTCCTTTATTTCTTTACCTAGCCTTTCTGTTGACTCTGCGTTTTGATACGTCATGTAACCTGTAGTAAACTGATACAAAGACCAAACCACCGAGATCTTTACAGGTGCTGTTACCAATTGTGTTCGTGGTTTCTTCTGTGCTGGAGGTTGTGCCGCTGTTGAAATGCCATCATCAGTAACAGCACTTATTGAAAAACTGTTATCAGCTTCTCCTTCATCATCCGATACAATATCTACATCCGCATCCTCCGCACCCATTTCAGAAAAATCAACACTAGCACTAGCCACTTCATGATAATCCAGATTCTTTTTTCTTGGCAAAGCAAACCCAACCACTGGGCCATCATTGTAGCCTCGAGCAGACCGCAGTCTGTACAACTCTATTAGCTTTGTAGCACAACTTCGAGCAGTCTGATCAATACGACTGGACTCTTCTTCAATAAACATTAATGGCATTCCATGTTTTTTAATATTCCCAATAAGCATCAACATCTTTCTTTGATTACGGATGTCAACTTTTTTTGGGGCGGATAGTAGTAAATGGTTATATCAGGCTTCATGATAGAACTACAAAATGTCCATGATGAAAGAGATTGAAACTGTGTTACTAGGGACCGAGGTGTCAAAATGTAACCATTATTGCACACAGCAGCTCTCAAGCTCCGTTTTTTGTTCACCTTTGCGAATACCATATTTTCCTTTGATATACTGCCATCTATGAAAATCGCTACCTGCATTAGTAAGCAATTTTCGTAATATGTTTTTGATTTACCAGTACAACCCTTCAATATTTCTTTGATCTCTTTATTAAGGGGTCTTAAGAATTGACAATCTTCCAAAAAAACTGTCTCTTTTATTTCCGTAGTGATGTCCATGCTAAAAGACTGACCATGAATTGCAGATATACTCTGAATGTTAACAAATGGCATTTTACTAAATTCTGTCGCTGAAGAAATTCGTTGTGGTGCCCTTTGTAGCATATCCACATATGTCATTACTGGTTGTGGGGCTTGCTGCAACAACAAAAACAAATATTATAATGCAGTGTACAACTACCCATCCTTTTTCACGACAATAATATCGTTTTGGAATAGTAATAGTTACTGAACATGCTTAACGATTTAACGTCAAATCACTCCTTACGACATGAAACTTTACATGAGTAACATAGAAACATGCCTTTCGACGTGCAGCAGGATAATTTAAAAATTGCTCCTTACTGTTTTGCGATAGGGCTGTTTGTTACAAAATAGGAAACATAAGGTGATAGGGTAAAGTCATGTCAGATGGATCAACCTTTTCCATGACATTGCCCAATGCTGTCCAAAACTCCACCACATTGATGATGTCACATTTTGATGTACTAGCATGAATTTTGAGGTCTTTATTAATAAACTGCAGCTGATTTTAATTGCTACCTATTTTGCAATGCTTACGCAAACAGAGGGGCATTTATGGCATCAGATGCTCTATTACTAGTGGTATTGTTCATAATGCAGCACCATTTGACTTGGTCTTTTTAATTAAAATAGTAGTAATATATCCAAACATTTAAATGGACGCGGGCATGATAGTAAACAGACAGAATGAGGCGACACATCAGCCATGCGCAATTGTGCAAATTTTCTGAACACCAGTATAAAAACATATGAGAAAGTGCTTTTTCCCCAAAGCTAATGGCTAAGATAGTTTTGAACATCAATGTTCATAGAAAACATGTAGCCCTCCAATGTAGTCTCGTGTGCCATGATGCAATAAATGAGATGACTGTCCAGAGACTTTAGCCAATAATCCGTGTGCAGGAGGAATGTAACTATCAGCCAACTCATATTCCAAGAATGTAAGTAGTACTCACAAGAGGGTGTGTCCGCTGAACAACATAACCACATGCCCACAAATCTTCTGCAAGGTACCAAATTCATGGCAAAGGTACCCACAGCTGCAGCGGGAAGTGAGTGCGTACAGTGTACTGTAGTGCATGTGATAACTGATGTATTATATTATGCAACGCGCATGCGCATGCTAGTATTTAAGTGTTGCCGCATTGGATTTTGACAGATTAAAATTGGTACTTTAGCCGAGTTACTACATAACTGGCGACGAGGGTGTTCATGGCACTCTTTGGAGCGGTTGGAGAATATGTGGAGGGGGAGGAAGACTGGTCACAATACGTCGAAAGGCTTGGGCACTTCTTCGGGGCTAACGAAGTGAGTGATGCAAGTAAGAAGCGCTCAGTTCTTCTTTCCACCATAGGGCCGAAAGCGTACCAGACGCTAGCTAGTCTGGTTGCGTCAGAGACACCGGGAGGCAAGACGTACGATGAACTGATAAAATTGATGGCAGAGCATTTAAGTCCCAAGCTGCCGGTAATAGTCCAGCGGTACAGGTTCCATAGCAGGGTCAGGCAACAAGGCGAGTCTGTAAGTGTGTACGTAACGCAGCTTAAGGAGCTAGCTCGGAAGTGTGAGTTTGGTGATGCCCTTAACGATATGCTGCGAGACAGACTAGTATGTGGCATTAATGACGAGCGAGTGCAAAAGAGACTCTTAGTTGAGGTAAATTTGACGTTTGATTCAGCCCTTAAGATTTCCCAAGGTTGCGAAGTGGCAGAACGGTGCGCAAAAGAAATACACAGTGGACGCTCTCAGGAGTTGGCCGAACACCAAAACCAAGAGGTACATGCTGTAACTCCTGGACGACTTCAGTGGAGAACAGGTCCTGGAACTGGAACCCCGAGGTGTTACAGGTGTCTGCGGAGGGACCACGCTCCTGATAAGTGCCCACATCGAAGTGCTGAGTGTTTTGGGTGTGGCAAAAGAGGTCATATCCGGAGGGCGTGTAAACAAGTACAAGTGAAGGCTGGGGGAATGCAGCCATCTCGGCGAGGAGTACAGGTGTTGCAAGAGGAGTCAGAAGACCTAGAGGAGGAAGGAGACAGTACTAACGCACTCCAACAATTGCGTATACAAGGTGTATTATGCAACATCAATAATGAACCCATTCTGCAGGTGTCTATCGATGGAGTATTGGTCACAATGGAGCTAGACACAGGAGCCGCTGTATCTATTGTTTCGGAATCAACATTCCGGCGCCTATGGTCAGGGAAGGTCTTAGAGAGGTCAGGAATTCGGTTGTGTACATATTCTGGTGAGTCATTAAAAGTGATAGGTAAATGGGAAGCAGACGTGAAGTACAATAACCAAACAGATAAATTGTCAGTAATTGTGTTGGAGGGAGCAGGACCATCACTTTTGGGGAGAGACTGGCTACACCGCTTTAGGATTGACTGGAAGTCTTTGTTTGTTATACAGAAGGGTGCTTCATTAGAAAATGTATTGACAAAGTATGAAATGGTGTTTAATGAAGGGCTAGGTACAGTGCTAGGCTATGAAGCAAAACTAGTTATGAAAGAAAATGCAGTACCTCGATTTTGCAAAGCTCGACCAATGCCATATGCCATTAAAGAAAAGATTGAGA
Source organism: Ephydatia muelleri (assembly GCA_013339895.1). NCBI lineage: Eukaryota > Metazoa > Porifera > Demospongiae > Spongillida > Spongillidae > Ephydatia > Ephydatia muelleri. The sequence continues at coordinate 16,722,732 of JABACO010000003.1, read as the reverse complement.
AAGAACTGAATAAACTAGTTCAAGAGGGTATATTACAACCAGTTGAACTGTCGGAGTGGGCAGCACCAATTGTTCCTGTGGTTAAGCCTGATCAATCTATTAGAATATGTGGTGACTTCCGGCTAACTGTAAACCAGGCCTTAGAAACTGAACGGTATCCACTGCCAAAAATTGAAGATATATTGGCCTCATTGGCAGGTGGGGAAAGGTTTACCAAGTTAGATTTGAGTAAAGCATATCTGCAGGTCCAACTGGATGAGGCTTCCAGAAAATTTATGGTAATTAATACACATAAAGGATTATTCCAATATACTAGGATGCCTTTTGGGGTGTCATCAGCTCCTAGTATATTTCAGAGGATAATGGACAGTGTACTTCAGGGGATCCCAAAGGTGATTGTGTATATTGATGACATTTTAATAACAGGCAGTACTGACAAAGAACATTTGGAGACACTTGAAAAAGTGCTGTATAAGTTAAAAGAAACTGGTATTCACCTCAACAAAGATAAATGAGTCATTCTTACCCAAGTGTTCGCAAGTTTCTGCATGTCCGACTCGAATTTCACCCAAACTTATTTTATGGGTAGGGGGGTCATGTGACATGACAAAGTGCAAAGGTCACCCCTTAGAGGTCTTCTGTTGTGGAGATATTATTGGTTACTTTTGTGACCTTTTCCTTGGACACACTGTGTTTGATGCACTGTATTTGGTGTAACTTTCAACTCTCATCAATGAATTTAGTATGAAATAAAAGCTCCTTCATGAAGGTATTATGAGGGATGTTTAAACTTTACTAAGTGTCTGTGGTGAAATAATTACAGCCTTTCATCTTCTGTATAATTAGATCCTAATTGATCTGCCATACCATTTTGAACTGTAATAAACTTCCCAAATAGTCTTCAATATGGAGAAGCTATATGCAAAACTAGCAGTTGGGCTGGCACTGGGTTTAGGGTGTAGAAAATGGAAAGATACTGATTCCAGCTGTTTGGTGCAATTCCACCCTGCCTCCAACCTAACCACATGCGTTTATGTTTTGATAGGCTATCAAAACATCTGTGACCTAACACAACTGTCATAACCACTGAGAGAAACAGCCATTCACAAACACAGGCATACAAAGATACAGAGCTTAGAACATAAAGTACAACACCTCCTTCCCCTGTCCTTTCCCTTTGCATACATGAACACACAGGTAAATATATAAACCCTTCCACTACGTGTGGTTCTCAAGTGCTTGTGTGGCACTGTCCATTTCATTATCAGTAAGTGTGTAAGTTCGTCCAGTATAGGTTGTAGGCTCCACGAAAGTCATAATGTCACTGATGTGTACCGTTAATATGTCTGCTCTGTGAGGATACACAAATGACCTGCTAGGCCCCACGCGGGTGAAGAAAAGACAGTGTTACTTCCTGCATTTCAGGATCAGATCCTGTCACACAGGCTACCCACCAGGCACCATCGTAGATAGCAGTCACATACCCTTTTATGTCACACATTTTTACTTGAGGTGACACCACAACTTGTACAGCTTCAGTGCGACTATCATAGCTTGCACTGTATTCCCGCACTTGCAGTGTGGTAGTATCAACAGGCACAAAGCTGTGCAATCGTTGGGTGCCAGCTATGGTTTTGGCCTTAGAGAACCTTTCTTTCAGCAAGGTTTCTTCGATGCTCCATTCATTGGTTGTGATAAATTTAAACGTAATCCCCTGTAACTGGGTATGGCAGAATGTAAAAAGTTCATGGGGTGTTGTGATTTGGTCAGTATATACTCGCTGCAAACTGGCCTTGGCTGCTTGCCTTTTTACAGTACCACCTACACCATCACAGGGACCCTTGCCATGACTGGTTGCAAAAAAGTGCCACTCTGCAGGTACCCCGAAGTCTTCCAAGTGGTAGCATAGGTTTATGAAGTTTTTACAATTTTTGTATTGCCCAGCACATCCATCACTAAAGTATGTAATTTTAGTGATCACACCATAGGTGCTCTTTAAGTACTCCACAAGTTGGCGCTGAAAAAGGGGCACAGCTACTGTGTCATGGATATTGCACTCGGATATAAAGACCAAACTACCGTGCTGCAGCTCTTTACCATCACAACTGTAGTAGTAAACGCATGGGTGTAAAGTGGCCTGACTGTTTGTCCAGTAATAGCCTTGGACAGCATCCTGCACAATGAAGGAGTAATTCTCTGAAAAATCTAACAATACTACAAATTCCCCTGGCTGTAATGCTTCCTTCTTTTCATTAAGATACCTGGACTGCTCTTTAGCTATGAATTCATGCCTGGACAAAATTTCCAGTTTCTCCATAAAAGTGTCCACAAACTCTTCTACTTGCTGTATGACAGTTTCTAGCATAGATCGATCTGTAGAAGTCCACTGATTGTACTGGATGTCATCAACTGCCTTGTCATCAAAATACTGAAGAAGGCACTCTCTAAGCATCTCAGGTCCTGGACAACTGGTGCACGATCCTAGAGCACAGTTCGGATGAAAAGGGTTGCATCTTATTAATGAAAGTGCTTGAGAGTAATGTGTCAACTCTAAATCACCATCCAAGTCCTCCATTCTTGATCCAACCATCATCAGCTTTACATTTTGATGGATAGTGCACACACAAACACTGTGTGTACCACTAGATCCAGCTAAAACACACTCTTTAGGGCGAAGATCTGCAAAAGTAGAGAAACCTATTTTCACACCATTGTGTTTGGACATAAACTGCTGATATGCCTCCTTAAGATTGCAAAGCAGCAGCCTCTTCTGGACATGCACGTTTTTCCCTACAGAGACAAAATCCTTCTTACCGGGCAGTGGTCGAGATATCTCATCATCCCTATAAAAGGCAGCCACCAGTGCTTTCGTATCAGCAGGTAGTGGTCTCCCTCTTTTAGGATTTGGTGACGTTAATATTCCCGACTGTTTAGCAAGTTGAACAGCTTTACAAGCCATTCTCTGTGAGCACCCAAATTCAGACATTATCTTTCTGATAGTCCAGCTTGTTCCAAAGATAGTCAGTATCATAACTTTTTCACTGCATATCTCACTTTGATGAAACTTATCTTTTAAACAAGCAACAATAGCTTCAGCACTATCATTGCATTCTTCCTCTTCAGCTTCGCTAGAAAAGCCAGCTGTTGCCAGTTGCTCTTTCAAAGCCGCTTCAATTTGGATTTGTTTGTTTGCCACATATGATTGTGATACACTCCGTCGCTTCTTTAGAGGAGATTGTCCTAAAACAGATAAAGTATTGTTCACAACTGACAATGCAACTTCCTGTGACTGATATTCCTCATCTTCCTCCACTTCTTCCTCCACTTCTTGGCGATCTGTTACCTCAACAACTTCTGGTAAAGTGGATGCAGACTCGTATTCTTCACTTGAAGTCTGTGATAGCCGTTTCCTACAACAACTACATAATTTCTCCCCTGCCTTCAGTAAAGTAGGAAACCTCGCAGCAATTTGTTCGGACACACTTCTCAAATCCTTCCCTTCATTAAAGATAAGTTATATGGACTGAAGCATACTAATAAGAAGGTACTTACTCTGCTTGGATGTGTGAACACTGAACGGGTCACAACAGTACTTGTACTCCTTCTTATCACTCTCTTTAACCGACATAGCAAACTTGGAACTCAAAAAATGAACACTATGACATTGAAGAATTGGTATTTATAGAGAATTATGACAATACTCAAGCTTATACACTTAACAAAGAACAATTTCATGGAGCAAAGTTGACCTGGAGGAGAATTAAGAGTTTACAGAGGGCAGACTCATGAAAGGGTGCAAAGATGCGAAGTTTGAGAAGGGCGGACTGATGAAAGGGTGCCAGACCAGTAAAAGGGTGACACTGAACCCTTTGGGCGGACTGATGAAAGGGTGCCAGACCAGTAAAAGGGTGACACTGAACCCATTGTTCTTTGATAGCTCGAGTATTGTCATATTCTCTATAAATACCAATTCTTCAATGTCATAGTGTTCATTTTTTGAGTTCCAAGTTTGCTATGTCGGTTAAAGAGAGTGATAAGAAGGAGTACAAGTACTGTTGTGACCCGTTCAGTGTTCACACATCCAAGCAGAGTAAGTACCTTCTTATTAGTATGCTTCAGTCCATATAACTTATCTTTAATGAAGGGAAGGATTTGAGAAGTGTGTCCGAACAAATTGCTGCGAGGTTTCCTACTTTACTGAAGGCAGGGGAGAAATTATGTACTTGTTGTAGGAAACAGCTATCACAGACTTCAAGTGAAGAATACGAGTCTGCATCCACTTCCAGAAGTTGTTGAGGTACCAAATCACAACACCCCATGAACTTCTTACCTTCTAACATATCCAGTTACAGGGGATTACTTTTGAATTTATCACAACCAATGAATGGAGCATCGAAGAAACCTTGCTGAAAGAAAGGTTCTCTAAGGCCAAAACCATAGCTGGTACCCAAAGATTGTGCATAGCCTTGTGCCTGTTGATACTACCACACTGCAAGTGCGGGAATACAGTGCAAGCTATGATAGTTGCACTGAAGCTGTACAAGTTGTGGTGTCACATCAAGTATAAATGTGACATAAAAGGGTATGTGACTGCTATCTACGATGGTGCCTGGTGAGTAGCCTGTGTGACAGGATCTGATCCTGAAATGCAGAAAGTAACACTTGTCTTTTCTTCACCCGCGTGGGCCTAGCAGGTCATTTGTCTATCCTCACAGAGCAGACATATTAACGGTACACATCAGTGACATTATGACTTTTGTGGAGCCTACAACCTATACTGGACGAACTTACACACTTACTGATAATGAAATGGACAGTGCCACACGAGCACTTGAGAACCACACGTAGTGGAAGGGTTTATATATTTACCTGTGTGTACATGTATGCAAGGGAAAGAACAGGGGAAGGTGTTATACTGTACGTTCTAAGCTCTGTATTCTTTGTATGCCTGTGTTTGTGAAAGGCTGTGTTATGACAGTTGTGTTAGGTCAGAGATGTTTTGATAGCCTATCAAAACATAAACGCATGTGGTTAGGTTGGATGCAGGGTGGAATTGCACCAAACAGCTGGAATCAGTATCTTTCCATTTTCTACACCCTAAACCCAGTGCCAGCCCAACTGCTAGTTTTGCATATAGCTTCTCCATATTGAAGACTATTTGGGAAGTTTATTACAGTTCAAAATGGTATGGCAGATCAATTAGGATCTAATTATACAGAAGATGAAAGGCTGTAATTATTTCACCACAGACACTTAATAAAGTTTAAACATCCCTCATAATACCTTCATGAAGGAGCTTTTATTTCATACTAAATTCATTGATGAGAGTTGAAAGTTACACCAAATACAGTGCATCAAACACAGTGTGTCCAAGGAAAAGGTCACAAAAATAACCAATAATATCTCCACAACAGAAGACCTCTAAGGGGTGACCTTTGCACTTTGTCATGTCACATGACCCCCCTACCCATAAAATAAGTTTGGGTGAAATTCGAGTCGGACATGCAGAAACTTGCGTACGCTTGGGTAAGAATGACCCAAATGCTTCTTTTTGCAGGAGTCAGTTGTGTATTTGGGATACAAAATTGATAAAAATGGTATTCATCCCTTGGCAGAAAAGGTAGAAGCAGTGAAGAATGCACCAGAGCCTAAGAATATAACAGAGTTAAAATCGTATTTGGGGCTTCTGACATACTACTCTCGGTTTCTTCCACGAATGGCAACCATGCTGGCACAATTGTACAGGCTACTGCAGGCTAAAATTCCATGGAATTGGACACAGAAGGAGAAAATGGCCTTTGAGAACTCAAAGAATTTGCTACTGTCTGCCAAGGTACTTGTACATTTTGACCCCAATAAGGAATTGATTTTAGCATGTGATGCTTCATCTTATGGTGTGGGTGCCATACTGTCCCATAAAATGCCAGATGGTACAGAGCGACCCATTGCATTTGCTTCTCGTACACTGTCTAGTGCAGAAAAAAACTATTCACAACTTGAAAAGGAGGGGCTTGCTTGCATATTTGGTGTAAAGCGGTTTCATTTGTATTTATATGGAAGAAATTTTACAATTGTAACAGATCACAAACCATTGTTGCAGCTATTTGACCCCCAAAGGGGAATCCCTATGCAGGTGTCAGGGAGAATACAAAGGTGGATAATGACTCTAGCAGTGTACAAGTACAAGTTGGTTTTCAAGAAAACTGAAGAGCATGGTAATGCAGATGCATTGAGCCGGCTACCAATGGACGGGAAGCGAATTGAAGAGGAAGAAGAAATACCCACAGAATTGGTCCTACTTTTTGAAAGTCTAAAGGACTCACCAGTAGACTGTTCACAAGTGAAGCATTGGACTAAGAAAGATCCAATCTTGTCACAAGTGTTGCAGTATATATTGGCAGGGTGGCCACTACATCCGCCTTCAGGTGCATCACAGACCCTGTTATCTTTCTGGCAACGTCGAATGGAGCTATCAACTCATGATGGTTGTATCCTTTGGGGTAATCGGGTGGTTGTCCCAGAAAAAGGAAGAAATTATGTATTGCAAGAGCTGCATGGGGGACACCCAGGAATATCTAGAATGAAAAGCTTGTCTAGAACATTTGTATGGTGGCCGGGAATAGATAAAGATATTGAAATGCTGGTTTCCAAATGTCCTCAGTGTCAGGCAGCAAGACCATCACCACCAGTGGCTCCCTTACAACCTTGGAGTTGGCCTACCAGACCATGGGCAAGATTACACATAGATTATGCAGGCCCTGTCGAAGGGCAGATGTTGCTGGTGGTGACTGATGCTCATTCAAAGTGGATCGAAGTGGAGGTCGGGAAAGATGCTACTGCAGAGGCAACTATCCAGCGACTGCGAACAATATTTTCAAGGTTTGGAATACCAGAAACAGTGATGACGGATAATGGGCCATGTTTTTCAAGCAGGGAGTTTCATGACTTCCTTAAAAATAATTGTGTGACACACATTAGGTCAGCACCATATCATCCGTCTTCTAACGGAATGGCAGAAAGGGCTGTGCAAACTGTGAAGCAGGGAGTAAAGAAGATGACAACTGGAACACTCAGAGATAAGTTGGCAAGATTCTTATTTCAGTACAGAATTACCCCCAGACGACCACTGGTGTCTCTCCTGCTGAACTTCTGTATGGCAGAAGGCTCCGATCCCGTTTAGATGCATTGCATCCAAATTTAGCGGAAAGAGTGGAAAGGAGGCAGCAGGGACAAAAGGCAGCACACGATACCAATGCAGTTGAAAGGAGTTTTCAAGAACAGGAAAGCGTATATGTGAAATATTATGCGCGGGGGGGCAGATGGAAATGGGTGCCTGGGAAAATCACAAAATGCAAGGGGCCATTATCGTTTGATGTGGTGTTAGAAAATGGGATTGTGTGCAGAAGACACCAAGATCAACTAAGGAAGCGAGCAGGCGAGGCTGATGATACGTGGATGGGAGACAGATTATCGACTGATGTGGCTGCAGAAGATCCAGAGCTCAATAATGGAGCACAAGATGAGCAAGAGGAAGATGCCAATTATTCAGTGGTGGGCGATGAGCCTGAAGTTGACGAAGAAATAGATCAAGAAGCCCGCCCACCAGTCATCGTGCAACAAGCACCAGACCGAAGATATCCCAGCAGGAACAGACGGCAGCCTGAACGGTATCAAGCAGGGTTTTCTTGAGAAGGAAGAAAGATGTGATAACTGATGTATTATATTATGCAACGCGCATGCGCATGCTAGTATTTAAGTGTTGCCGCATTGGATTTTGACAGATTAAAATTGGTACTTTAGCCGAGTTACTACAGTGCATACAGTGTGCTGTGAAAATTACAGTGGAAACCGTGGTAGTTGAGTATAAATTGACCATAACAACTTTAATCTTTAATCTGCGTGAAACGATCCTGAATTCAGGATCGGTAAAATCCTAAATTCAGGATAGTGAGTTCTTCCGTTTATAACAACCATTGCAGCGAAAATTAAAATCATTAAAACATAGAAGCTATTTGTTTCAACAATGGTGCGCACATTGTATAGCATGGAATAATTTTTATCATCTAGAAAGCTGCCCAAACTTCAAGGATGCATAAGCACGTTGCGTTGCTCTCGCTTACATAAATTAAATGATTAGCAATTTATAGTTTGGAATGCTTACAAAGAGCATTGAACATATCAATTTTACTCCTTTTCACTACTTATTGGTGGTAGCACCTCCAGACTCGTGTTAGAAGTTGTATTTTTATCAAACTTGTACTCAAAATAATAGAAAAGTGTAATTTATTATCACTATCCGAGCATCCGCCCCTTCTTTTTATGTCCCAACAGTACTGGTGACAGCATTTCTACCAATGCCAGGCATTTCTGCATTGCTCTCAACGACAGAAATGCTGTTTTATTGTTATTTGCAGAGGCTAACCATCGTACCACCCGCTCTGACTCGCTTCGCTTAGTCCGTCTTGAGTTCATTCGATGCTCGTATCTCCTGTGTCCCATATTCTTGAATTTGCTTGTATGGCTCTCCTTACAGATCTTTGTAACAGTTTCTATCTTGAAAGTAAGCTTCCTGCTCTTTCCTCAACTTTATACCTGACTTTGATGGTATTTGCGAACGAAAAAGGAAACTAAGCCTAAACATTGTTTTTTTCTAAATTTGAACGACTAAACTGGATAGCGCTGTTTAGATGAAAGCCTACAGAAGCTAAAAAGCAAAAAAAAAATCATCAATACCGTTCGAATTGATGTCGATACGAGCGGCGTAAAGTCATCCTTAATTCAGGATTTCCATCCTGAATTAAGGATGAAAATAGATTAAAGGTTAAGGGGAGGACACAAAAATGGCTGCCAGCTTTTAAATAGGGTATCCCAGCCCAGTGTATTTGTTTCCCAAAATACTTACAAGCTTGAACCCCTATTGGCATTAGCTGCCACCACCCCAAAAATTTGGTTAAATGAATTCTTATGTACTTAAAAATGTCATTAAATATTCATGATATCTGTAAGACCTTGTGACTTATGCTTATGTGCATTACTAAAGAGTACACCCACTAGTACCTATCATTGTACATATGATTCCCTAGCATGGCCATAACAAGGTTAACCGATTATACGCTAAATTATTCATAACGTAATGTAACCACTAACCGCGGAATTACATTTTGTGGTTAATGTCTATTTCGGTATCGTGTGAGTGACGCGTGATAACTTTTGAACGAAACGACATTTATATTGGCAACTTTTTGAATTCGGGCAGATGGGTAGATCAGCTATTCGCTAGTGCCTTCCGATTGGAGATCCGACGTAGGAAACATACAAAGAGCAGGTATCATAATATTCGACAGAGACGGACAGGCTTACAAGGACGTTGTGACGCGAGCAGAGTGAAACAGTTGTCACACTAATGAAAAGTAAGTATATCAGAGGCATTCTAAGTATGAGAACCTTTTTGTTCTCTCGACAATATCGGGGAAGTGTGCGTTGTCATAAACATCCGAGCATTGAAAATTGATAATTCTATTTAGTACCGTGGAAGATGCTACCAGCTTGTTCTGTACTCTTATGGAGCACGGTTTGACTTTGTCTTGCCAATAGTGATGCCAGAAGACGTCAAGTGCATCGATGAAGCTTATGAAACGCACGCTGTGACTGGCAGGTGGAGACTTGTAATTCAAATTGTAAGTGGTAACTGGTAAGCACATACTTTGGGGTGGTAGAATAGGTAAGAACACCTTATTTCAGTTGAAGACTTAGAGGTGTGTGTGTGCATAGCTATGGGTGTGCGATGGGGGTGTTGAGGGGAGTTTGTGCATAGCTATGGGTGTGCGCTGGGGGTGTTGAGGGGAGTGTGTGCATAGCTATGGGTGTGTGCTGGGGGTGTTGAGGGGAGTGTGTGCATAGCTATGGGTGTGCGCTGGGGGTGTTGAGATGTATGTGTGCATAGCTATGGGTGTGCGCTGGGGGTGTTGAGGGGAGTGTGTGCATAGCTATGGGTGTGCGCTGGGGGTGTTGAGGGGAGTGTGTGCATAGCTATGGGTCTGCGCTGGGGGTGTTGAGATGTATGTGTGCATAGCTATGGGTGTGCGCTGGGGGTGTTGAGGGGAGTGTGTGCATAGCTATGGGTGTGCGCTGGGGGTGTTGAGGGGAGTGTGTGCATAGCTATGGGTGTGCGCTGGGGGTGTTGAGGGGAGTGTGTGCATAGCTATGGGTGTGCGCTGGGGGTATTGAGGGGAGTGTGTGCATAGCTATGGGTGTGCGCTGGGGGTGTTGAGGGGAGTGTGTGCATAGCTATGGGTCTGCGCTGGGGTGTTGAGGGGAGTTTGTGCATAGCTATGGGTGTGCGCTGGGGGTGTTGAGATGTAGCTATGGGTGTACGCTGGGGTGTTGAGATGTATGTGTGCATAGCTATGGGTGTGCGCTGGGGGTGTTGAGGGGAGTGTGTGCATAGATATGGGTGTGTGCTGGGGGTGTTGAGGGGAGTGTGTGCATAGCTATGGGTGTGCGCTGGGGGTGTTGAGGGGAGTTTGTGCATGTGCATAGCTATGGGTCTGCGCTGGGGGTGTTGAGGGGAGTTTGTGCATAGCTATGGGTGTGCGCTGGGGGTGTTGAGATGTAGCTATGGGTGTACGCTGGGGGTGTTGAGATGTATGTGTGCATAGCTATGGGTGTGCGCTGGGGGTGTTGAGGGGAGTTTGTGCATAGCTATGGGTGTGCGCTGGGGGTGTTGAGGGGAGTTTGTGCATAGCTATGGGTGTGCGCTGGGGGTGTTGAGGGGAGTGTGTGCATAGCTATGGGTGTGCGCTGGGGGTGTTGAGGGGAGTGTGTGCATAGCTATGGGTGTGCGCTGGGGGTGTTGAGATGTATGTGTGCATAGCTATGGGTGTGCGCTGGGGGTGTTGAGGGGAGTGTGTGCATAGCTATGGGTGTGCGCTGGGGGTGTTGAGGGGAGTTTGTGCATAGCTATGGGGTGTGCGCTGGGGGTGTTGAGGGGAGTGTGTGCATAGCTATGGGTGTGCACTGGGGGTGTTGAGGGCATAGCTATGGGTGTGCGCTGGGGGTGTTGAGGGGAGTGTGTGCATAGCTATGGGTGTGCGCTGGGGGTGTTGAGGGGAGTGTGTGCATAGCTATGGGTGTGCGCTGGGGGTGTTGAGATGTATGTGTGCATAGCTATGGGTGTGCGCTGGGGGTGTTGAGGGGAGTGTGTGCATAGCTATGGGTGTGCGCTGGGGGTGTTGAGGGGAGTGTGTGCATAGCTATGGGTCTGCGCTGGGGGTGTTGAGATGTATGTGTGCATAGCTATGGGTGTGCGCTGGGGGTGTTGAGGGGAGGTGGCATAGCTATGGGTGTGCGCTGGGGGTGTTGAGGGGAGTGTGTGCATAGCTATGGGTGTGCGCTGGGGGTGTTGAGGGAGTGTGTGCATAGCTATGGGTGTGCGCTGGGGGTGTTGAGGGGAGTGTGTGCATAGCTATGGGTGTGCGCTGGGGGTGTTGAGGGGAGTGTGTGCATAGCTATGGGTCTGCGCTGGGGTGTTGAGGGGAGTTTGTGCATAGCTATGGGTGTGCGCTGGGGGTGTTGAGATGTAGCTATGGGTGTACGCTGGGGTGTTGAGATGTATGTGTGCATAGCTATGGGTGTGCGCTGGGGGGTGTTGAGGGGAGTGTGTGCATAGATATGGGTGTGTGTGCTGGGGGTGTTGAGGGGAGTGTGTGCATAGCTATGGGTGTGCGCTGGGGGTGTTGAGGGGAGTTTGTGCATGTGCATAGCTATGGGTCTGCGCTGGGGGTGTTGAGGGGAGTTTGTGCATAGCTATGGGTGTGCGCTGGGGGTGTTGAGATGTAGCTATGGGTGTACGCTGGGGGTGTTGAGATGTATGTGTGCATAGCTATGGGTGTGCGCTGGGGGTGTTGAGGGGAGTTTGTGCATAGCTATGGGTGTGCGCTGGGGGTGTTGAGGGGAGTTTGTGCATAGCTATGGGTGTGCGCTGGGGGTGTTGAGGGGAGTGTGTGCATAGCTATGGGTGTGCGCTGGGGGTGTTGAGGGGAGTGTGTGCATAGCTATGGGTGTGCGCTGGGGGTGTTGAGATGTATGTGTGCATAGCTATGGGTGTGCGCTGGGGGTGTTGAGGGGAGTGTGTGCATAGCTATGGGTGTGCGCTGGGGGTGTTGAGGGGAGTTTGTGCATAGCTATGGGTGTGCGCTGGGGGTGTTGAGGGGAGTGTGTGCATAGCTATGGGTGTGCACTGGGGGTGTTGAGGGCATAGCTATGGGTGTGCGCTGGGGGTGTTGAGGGGAGTGTGTGCATAGCTATGGGTGTGCGCTGGGGGTGTTGAGGGGAGTGTGTGCATAGCTATGGGTGTGTGCTGGGGGTGTTGAGGGGAGTGTGTGCATAGCTATGGGTGTGCGCTGGGGGTGTTGAGATGTATGTGTGCATAGCTATGGGTGTGCGCTGGGGGTGTTGAGGGGAGTGTGTGCATAGCTATGGGTGTGCGCTGGGGTGTTGAGGGGAGTGTGTGCATAGCTATGGGTGTGCGCTGGTGGTGTTGAGGGGGATGTGGACATAGCTATGGGTGTGCGCTGGATGGGGTGTCGAGATGAATGTTTTGCTGTTATGCACTGGGATAACTCTTTCCCATTTGTCAACAACACAAGATATATATATGTTCATGTATACAAGAATATATATGTGTGTGAAAAGAATACAGTGTACGTACACCTCATATGTGTTTGGTATGTAACATTGTAAAACAGTCACATTCACTTCCATCAAAGCATAGCCATACTAGGCATCCTTTGCACTGCCAACTTGTGTCTTTCCTGATGTTAGATTTGGCACACAAAAAGCATGGTCCTCTCTTTGTTTTCTCATCCTGTTTTTTCTTTACAGGTACATGAATGAGAGATGTTCTTGGATTTGGTGCAACTATAGCAGTTCTGCCCGGCCTCTTTCGACTGTTGTAGCTTCCAATCATTTGATCAGCAAGCTTCAGTCTGTACTGCTTCAGTGATAAGGTACCAGCTGTATCATTTGTACGATAGTTTTTGTAGAGTGCGTATGAATTGATTATAGCTACATCAAATAAAAACCAGAATATATATTTGTAAAATTTCCTGCATCTTGTGCGTGTTTTATAGTAGCCTCGCAGTTGGTCACCCCTGTCAACTCCTCGCATGTACTGGTTGTAAATGCTGACAGCTTCCGGGCAAGGAACAGCTACTCTGCTCCCATCTTTCAGCCTCCGTTTAACTTCAGTTTTTTTTGCTGGATCTGAGCAGCAGGATGCCATAACATTGACAACCTTTTTATCCATCCATGAGGTCGCACATATTGCCCCTTTCTGAATCGTTATTGATTCACCCCTATAAATGGTCATTCCACATATACATTTAGTGAGGGTGTGTTATGGTTATATAGCTAACCTGATTTTTAGCTTTGATTTGGATAACTCTTCAGGAAACTGCTTCCGGTTTTGCCTTGCTGTTCCACAAGCAAGGATTCTGTCCTTCAGCAGATCTTCAATCAGTTGAACAGATGTAAAAAAGTTGTCGAAAAATACGACGTGGCTCTTTTCCTTTATGTGGCCTGTCAGCTGTTTTACAACATTGGAAGCCAAACCTTTTTCTCCACTTTTGCCATCTTTTCCGCAATACACTGATAGGTTACAAAAATAACCATTGTGGGCATCAGCCAGAACCCACACTTTAATTCCTCGTTTGATAGGCTTCAGGGGCAAATATTGTTTTAGTGATGATCGCCCTTGAAATTTTATCATTGCTTCATCTACTGTCACTTCTCGGTGGGGATTGTAGAGGTGTAAGCATTTTTGGACAATAGCTTCAAGTATAGGCCGTACTTTCCCTAGCCTGTCGTGCATGGGGTGACCACGAGGCACCACATTGGCATTGTCCACAAAATGTAGGTATCGGCTAATGTCACGGAACCTGTCTCGTGATATTTTGCTGGCTATAGGAGTGTAGTGCAGGTTGGGGTTTTTGCTCCAATAATCGTCAATAGATGGTAGCCGGTTTATAGACATAAGTGGAAGCCGAAGAATGCTTTAATTTCATCAGGTGTAACTTTTGTCCATTTATCATACTGCTGTTCTGTTTTCATTGTTTCACGTGCATACCTATTAGTGGTATTCACCACATCTTCCAACAGCTGATTGCTAAAAAATAGCTGGAATATATCCAAAGGACTACTGGGTATGATTGTTGTTGGACCAATAAGTGCCTCAAATTTTGGCACATTGATATTTGTTAGATTGCGGGACCAAACTGTTTTATGCTGTTCATCTGCAGATGTTTCAAAGCTTTTATGCCAGTCTAAAAGTGTAGCATTTACCTTGTGTTTGCAGGACTGCTTGTGTTTGAGTGCACATCATCACAGCCCTCCTTCACCTATTACTGGGTGTTATACTGGTTTGCAAATTCCTCTCAACACATACCATCATAATCAATGCCATCCCCATGACTGTTGCTAACGATGTAAGCATGGCTTTCGTCTAGTCGTAAAAATTTCCTATGTCACTGAGGTATATCTGTTGTACTGTACTTACCACCATCCATAGCTGCATCAAAGTAGTCTCCACGAGAACTCTCTATTTTATAAATTATTGATGAGTAATTATTATTACATCTTTTTATTACCTTCTTGTTCTTCCTCATTGTAGATTGCAGAAGCAGGCAGTAACAGAAGCCCATAATCTGGATTGTGAAATATAGCATTGTGACCCAGTTTAGTGCATGCTCTTACCACTGCAGGCTGGTTCCTCTTCTCCATACAAAGACATACAGCAATCATCAGCAGTGTCTATTCGAAAATGTTATGCTTCAGTGTATCAATTTACTGTATGCAATTAGTGTACCATCAGCTTCCTGTAGTAATTCCGTCTCTAGGTCGCTGAATTCATCGTCGCTTCCTGGCATTATCGGCTCATCCCCGTCGCCGTATTCACTGTCCAGTTCTCCAGTGTACTCCTGGCCTTCAACAGTATCTTCGAGCCTTCTATAACCTCCTCCACATTCAACCTACGCTGCCGCTTTGCCATTTCTATCTCACAGACATCGTAATGTAATAATTTTATACCACAATAAACATTACCTGTTTAGTTTACTATAGTGAGCAAACTCACACGACAACCACCGTAGTACAGAATTGTATCCTTTTTAACAGTCCAGGTGAGAGCTAAGCGTGCACGAAAAACAGTAAAGAAGTGTCCGACTGTCGATTGCGCCAAACATAAGTACATGATATCCAGCTGTACGCATATCTGCGTATCCCGCGTTTCAAACTTAATACGTTACGTACGCATATGTGCGTATACCGCGTAGAATCGGTTAAAGCAATGCCCCTCAATGAAGTCCAAACCCCAAATTATTCAAACGGTTGCATTTCATAAACAAAATACTTAAGATTATAAACATGTACAGAGATTTTGTAAATTTCTTGGGGTAGATAATATATGGAAAATGTTACTTCTGTTTGAGATTAGGGTGGCTCAATTAAGTTATGGAATGACCCCGCAAGCGACTTGGAACAACTTCCAGTTGTAAAGCACACAAATACGTCAGTCCTTCAAAACGCTTTGCATAGCTGCTTTTTGATTAGGACGCAATTCATCGCAACCCAACTGTTTAGAAGCCGTTGCGATAGCGTCGTCAATAGCTGTGTATACATTGGTACTCGTCACAAATTCACGAGGTGCAAAATTCCACAACATGTAATCATTGATGGTCATGTGACTGTCGCAATCTGATTGGTAGCATCAGAAATCTGGCACTAGCACATGGAATGTTGGCTAAAGTCTCCAGACGTAATATCTCATTTACATTTAGTACATCATGGCACGCGAAACTACCCTCCAATATAAAATTGTTTTTATCAAGTTGTCTGTGTGATTCAGTATAAACATGCTCCAGATTTTCAGCAGGTTCAATATAGGATTGATTGAGGAATAATGAATGTCATTAAAAATTTAAGTTGCGTTGGGGGAGGAAACGGATCGCTTATCTCTTTGTCGCATTCGAACGACAACACCAAGATCTATGCTTTCATCTTAGTTTCATGTCGTAAAACTATGCACTTTTAGACAATCAAAGAACCTGATTCTTGTGCCCGTGCCTAAAAAAAATTGTTAGTCTTGGTCGTCATCGTCGTCTTGTTCTTCTCCGGAAGGTATAACTCAAGCTAGGAACGGTTTTGAAGATCAGCAATAGTACCAATCACTTCGAAACTTACTGGCACGGTGCCCCTTAAGGTCATATAGATGCATATCACATCTACCAAAAGTAGCAAGCATTATATATTTATGTTAGACAGTATTCAACCTGCACTAAATTTATCTGACGTTGTTTAAATTATCATTACATTGGCTTATGAAGTTGTTTGTCTAAAAATACCTTCGCATAATCGAAACAAGAGATCTAAGCAACGAGTAGATGCCTCCAAAATGAAGGCCTCTAATATTGGCTTATGAAGTTGTTTGTCTAAAAATACCTTCGCATTATCGAAACAAGAGATCTAAGCAACGAGCAGATGCCTCCAAAATGAAGGCCTCTGTATCAACACCTACAAGGCCGATCCTGAAGAGAAGAAGGCCTCTGTACGCGACAGCTACAATGCAAATATTGAATCTAAGCGATCTGCTAAAAGGCAGCGATATCAAGAAGTCCTCGAGGAGAACCATGCCGCTAAAAGGCGGATATACACTGCAATTCATCTGCCATTAAAGGAAGTAGCATTTCAAAGCTAAGGGCTCACCTTAATGCTTGCCTATGCATGCAGCTCATTAATAGTAAGGCTTCCTGTCATGCACACATTAACACATTTCATGTATGCCTGTCCAAGCATTCATATTATCAGATGCACAGTAAGGCTTCCACATGTAAAGTTCCCATGGTATAGGTCCGATCTTGTTGGTACAAAAGGTTATTTGTGCATGCACCTGTGTATGTTGCAGTTGCTAAACATTACTGATACATGTACAAGGCGTAATATACAGTAGAATAAAATTACTGCAACCCCAAGTGGGCCTAGAAAAGCAATCCTTAGGGATAGTAGTAAGCTTCAAAGTAAAGTAAATGATGCCCCCTCCAGAACAACCCCGCTGCCCCCGCCTGGGCCCCCCCCACCCCGCCCCCTCTCCGCCACCAGCAGCAGCGCTGCCCCCGCCAGGGCCCACCCCCATCCCCCCCCCCACCGCCAGCAGCAGCGCTGCCCCATCCACCACTACCATTGCTCCCCCCTGGCATGGGCTGCTTGGGCAGGGAATGGCAGGGCCAGTTGCTGCAGGAATAGGGGCCGGGGTGGTCGAGGCGGCTTTGTCCACTTTGTGAAGAATAATGACAATTATCATTTTCATTATAGGAAGTTTCGCTAGAAACTTCCATATAGGATTTGACCCCGACTATGAACTCAATAAAAATATGCGACCTGTCTCTAACAAGACTCACGACGATCGGATCGTTAAGCTTGTTATAGCAATCGAACTAGAAGTCAAAAATGAGCAGTTTCGTCTTGTTTTATGTCACAGAACCGCGCAGTTGTAGAGAACAAAAGGGTACTGCCCGCCCTCGTACCAAGTCCCGGAACATGGTCTCCTTCTTCTTCTTTGCAACGCAAAACTCGGGATAGGAACACTTTTAAATTTTCACCAATAGCTTCAGAATAGGCTGGAAGAGCCACTTTAGCCAATGTTATATTTTGGTAAACAATCGACTATACGGTATATGTAAGACGCATAATTAGATAACATTTAAGATACCTTACAGTAAAAATGGCGGCATCAAAGAGACCCGAGAAGAAACGGTCCGCTAAAAGGCAACATTTAACAGTGGCGGATACAGGAGGGGAGGGGCAACTGGATTTTGCCCCCCCCCTGCCAAGTTAGAAATTAAATATTCATACCAGCAAGGGGCGGTGTCTTACGTCGTGCTGATGATATAAATACAATGGAAACGCACCGAAGTAATATGATAACAGTAAAAAGCTGCTAGGGCTTTGCCCCAGATCCCGGATGCATCTTCCTCTCGCTTTTACGCGCAATAATTTGTAGCCATGCCCAAACCATGATAATAAATGCCCCTCCCCTTTGCCCCCCCCCCTTGCAATATATTTTTGGATCCGCCCCTGCATTACTGGTAGAGTTCTGCATCTGCTCGCTTGACGAAGAGAGTGCGGTACGGGAAGGCTAAGCGTACCCTGCAAAACCAAACAAGGCCATCGAAAGAGTAAACTGATAAAGTTATTCAAAGGTAGCCTAAGTTATTCAAACCTAAGCTTACTAAGCTTGGTTTACAATATGACATTGATGGCTGAACATTATGGAGTACAGTGGCGACAGAACCGCTACGGCCACTGCGGCCATGGCCGAACACTTTTTACGGCTGAAATTAATAAATCATTATACTTGTAACCGTAATGTATTCGATCTGAGACAGCTGCTAGCTCTTCTTTTCAAGCAAGATGGATGCGAGTTCTAGTCAAAGTGTCAGTGACACTGAGAGTATTTTCCCAGAAATACCACACCAGCCCAGGGTGTTTCACTTTCCAAAACGAGAGTTTGGCAAGAAAAGTGCTGTG
The DNA here is from genome assembly GCA_013339895.1 of Ephydatia muelleri. Taxonomy (NCBI): domain Eukaryota; kingdom Metazoa; phylum Porifera; class Demospongiae; order Spongillida; family Spongillidae; genus Ephydatia; species Ephydatia muelleri. The sequence continues at coordinate 16,704,153 of JABACO010000003.1, read as the reverse complement.
AGAAGAAGTTTTCAAACAGCCTGGTTTGACAAGTGGCCGTGGCTACATTATCGTGAGGAAAATGACGTGCTTGAAGGCAAAGTTGGAGAAAAAGCTGTCATGGGCTGCAAATGCTGATGCAGCGTTTACCAATAAGGGTTACACAAACTGGAAAGATGCCACGGTCAGATTCTCAGTGCATGAAGCATCGAGTTGTCACAAAGAAGCGGTCTTGAACGTTACAACTCTACCAGCATCAACCCCTGATGTTGCAATGTGCCTTTCCTCCCAGCATCAAAAAGATTGCTTGGAGCGTCGCCAATGTTTCTTAAATATATTATCCAATTTCTAGCACGTCCAGGATTGCCATTCAGGGGACACGGAGACGAAAGTGAATCAAATTTCACTCAGTTGTTAAGACTACAAGGGGAAGATGATCCCAGAATTGAACAGTGGATCAAGAAATGGACGGACAAATATACATCATCCGATATTCAGAATGAAATTCTTACTGTGATGGCAAAGATGGTTCTCCATGACCTTACTTCTTCTATTCAATCTGCACCCTTTATTTCTATCATGATTGACGAAACAACAGACGAATCAAATAAGGAACAGGTGGTTATATGTTTCCGTTGGGTGGACAACGAGTTAGATGTTCATGAAGACTTTATCGGGTTGTATGAAACAGAATCAACTGACGTTATTGCATTGTTGACAATTATCCACGAAGTGTTAAATAGTCTAAATATTTCCATCACTAAACTGAGTAGTCAATGCAACGATGGAGCATCTGCAATGTCAGGGTGTAAAGCAGGAGTTGCAAAACTCATTCTAGATGAAGAACCTCGAGCCATCTACACACACTGTTATGGCCACTCTCTGAACTTAGCCTGCAATGACACCATTAAGCAATGTGCGATAGTAAGAAATGCATTTGACACAGCAAATGAAATAACAAAGCTAATTAAAAAAACTCCTCGCAGAGATGCGATTTTAAATCGATTAAAGCTTGAAGTTACTTCCCCATCTCCAGGTATTGGAACACTTTGCCCAACAAGGTGGACCACAAATGCAGAGTGCTTAGGAAGAATAATAACAAATCATGATCTTCTTTACCAGGTATGGGAGGAGGCTTTGGAATATGTAAAGGAAACTGATATGCGATCGCGGATCATAGGTATTAAAACCTGCATGAGGACATTTGACTTCCTTTTTGGCATAATGCTAGGCGAGCTGCTTCTTCGTCATAGTGACAACTTGAGCAAAACTCTTCAATCTCCTCACATGTCTGCTGCAGAAGGGCAGAAGGTTGCAGCCATGACAGTAAAGATGTTGAAGTCTTTGAGGACAGACGAGAGCTTTCAAGCATTTTGGGAACTAGTGCAGAAAACTGCGAATGAAATTGAAGTGAAGAGTCCATCATTGCCCTGAAAGCGTAGAGCTCCAAGACGCTATGATTCCATAGGTAACGTAGATGCGTTTCCTCATCAAGTTGAAGATTATTATTGTCCATTTTTCTTTGAGGGCATTGACAGAATTGTTAATGGAATTGAAATGAGATTTGACCAGCCAGGATTCCAAACGTATAAAAAATTAGAAAATGTGCTACTTAAGGCAGCAAACAAAGAGTCTTATGATGATGATATTGAATTCATTACACAACTTTATGGTTCCGATCTAAACCTGCAACAGCTAAAGCTATACCTGAACATATTGTCCAGCAATTTGCCACAGTCAAGCATTGCATATGATCTGAGCTCTATAGTTGAATTTATAAAGAAGCTATCACCAATCCAAAAGGCCTTGATTCCACAAGTTCATTGCCTGGTTTCGTTGATACTGGTCATGCCAGCCACAAATGCTACAAGCGAGAGATCATATAGTGCGTTGCGTAGAGTCAAGACCTTTCTACGAACAACGATGACACAACTGCGACTAAACAACTCGATCATTTTGTTCGTTCATAGCAATTTGACAGATAAAATCAATTTAGTGGAGCTAGGTAATAAATTTATTCGCGGTTCCGAATACTGCCAGATATTGTTTGGCAAGTTTATGTTAACTGATTAAGACTTCTATACTGTACATGTATGATTTGTAATTGTTGCTCATAACTTGATACATCTGTCATGTTTGCGCGTATAATATTATACATGCTCATCAATTATTCATTGGCCGCACCACTTTATAATAGCTTCCGTCGCCACTGGATCAATGTGCACGAACAAATTAAAATGAATGAAACAAGTAAATAAAAAACCTTCTTTATGAGAAAGTTGGTGGGATATAGGATTTGAAGGCAATTTTGGTGTAAAAAGCAGGGAAACAAGGGTCTGTAATAGTAAGGGAAAATGTCATAGTCCTATATTTAGCACACGAACATAGTATATGCTACAAACGGGTTAAATATAGGACTATTACATTTTCCCTTACTATTACAGACCCTTGATTCCCTGCTTTTTACACCACCATTGCCTTCATATCCTATATCCTATATCCCACCAACTTTCTCATAGTGAAGGTTTTTTATTTACTTGTTCAAATTAAGTGTGTGATGTAATTATTAGTGTATTTATTTTATGTAGCTTGCATTCTAATATTATATTATTGCTCTAAATAGGGCCTGAAGACGACGCTAAATGCTATATGACGGGGAGACTATGCAACAAGTAAATAAAAACATTCTCTAACGAGAAAGTTGGTGGGCATATAGGATTGACAATGGTGGTGTAAAAAGCACGGAAACAGGTGTGACAGAAATATTACTGGAAAATTGAAATAGGCCTATACTTAGCCCATTCCTCAGGCGTGCACTGCTAAAATGTGAGTGGACTAAAGATAGGCCTATTTCCATTTTCCAGTAAAATTTCTGTCCCACTTGTTTCCGTGCTTTTTACCCCACCAATATGCCCACCAACTTTCTCGTTAGACAATGATTTTATTTACTTGTACAACTATTTTGTGCTCCATTAGAGTTACGAATCTAGTCCACATAACATGATATGCTTTGAAGCTATGCAATGATCCCTTGCTAAGCTAGGCCTGATTTTTAAAGTAGAACGAAAGACAGACAATTACTCAAACTAGTATTCAACACAAACGCTATTCAACAAGTGCTAAGATAGCAAAACAGAATATTGTATGTACTTTCTTGATGCTATAGAGGACTAAAATGCAAATGACACAAAACATCAAAAAAGACTTACTATTGCAACTTCAAACGCCATCATCCAGACTGAACAGAGGAACCAGTAGTCACTAAACTGGAACAGGAAACCAGCAACCTCCAGACTGAACAGAGGAACCAGTAGTCACTAAACTGGAACAGGAAACCAGCAACCTCCAGACTGAACAGAGGGACCAGTAATCACCAAACTGGAACAGAGGAACCAGCAACCTCCAGACTGAACAGAGGAACCAGTAGTCACCAAACTGGAACAGGAAACCAGCAACCTCCAGACTGAACAGAGGAACCAGTAGTCACCAAACTGGAACAGAGGAACCAGCAGCCTCCAGACTGAACAGAGGAATCAGTAGTCACCAAACTGGAATAGAGAAAAATATTCAGTAGTCACCAGAGAGAAAATAGCAATCTCCAAACTGAATAACAAAAACTATATTTTTGTAGTGACTTAAAATGCAAAAACAGACAAAATCCTTTTGACTCTAAAGCTTTTTAACATGGTGATAGGGGGCATTATTAAGGGTGGCCATTAGTGCAGCGATAAGTGCAGAGGCAACCATGAGTGCAGACTATGAGTGCAGAGAACTAAAAGCCGCCTATTAAAACCCCTTAAAACACATTTCAGTACCCGCTTCGTAACTATGACGCATTTGGACTGTTTACGCTCCACCCATTTACAGACTCTCGACGGTGGCCTATGCTTCCTTTGCTTCTCAAAACGAACGCGCGTTTGCCTTTCCGCGATACAAAGATGACAGGGTTGGTATATCTTACCGTTGAACTCCGACCTCTCAACAAAAGCTCCCTGAAAATATATTCAGGGCTCGTTCAAACAGAATACACACTCTCCTAAGCGACAGAAACACTAACACCTGCCAACTCTTCCAGACACGCCCTAGCTTTCAAATTTAATGCACACGCATGCGTAGTACGTAGGTTTATAATTAGAATATTACTGTATTGCCAGAAATTTCGGACGCCCATAACGAATATAGATTGGAACTGGACCTCTCAAGCTAGAGGTGTTTGTTTATGTACATGTGTGTGTGTGCGTGTGCGCGCGTGTGTGTGTGTGTAGAGTACAGTTTGTGTGTGTGTGTGTGTGTGTGTGTGTGTGTGTGTGTGTGTGTGTGTGTGTGTGTGTGTGTGTGTGTGTGTGTGTGTGTGTGTGTGTGTGTGTGTGAAGTACAGTGTATGCGTGTATTTGTGTGTTTTTAACATTTCTGCATGTTATCAAGTGGGGCTCAATAGTCCAAGTATCAACTAGCTGGACCTCTCAAGCAAGAAGAGCTAGATCATACACTGTGTCTGTTGAAAATATGTGTATGCATTTGTGTGCATTAGGTGTGTGTGAATTTGTGCATGTTATCGCTCTTCTGGTCATGCAGAGTCAGAAGGTATATGGCTTTGTCCCTAGGAAATGACTGGTGGGATTCAAGACGTTCATCAGACGAGACCAATGGGTTGCTTCCTAATAACAAGCTCATACTGTACGGCGAGGTGAGCAGAAGCTGGCTTGATGTGAATTATTTGCTCATGCATGTAAACACATGCACACATGTATATCACTATACACATATCACACATGCACATGTATATTAACACACAACACACATACACGTACACACACAAAGCACACAGCTACACACACACACAGATGATTGTAGTGTCAAATGTGATGAACCAAAATCATGATGTCCAACAGTCCCAAGGTCCCAGAGTGTAACATCAGTTCATGCAATAGAACGATAGCTATTTCGGTGACATCATGTTCATGTCTATGTTTTTCTGAAGCAAAATGTATTGTCACCACTGGGGCTTGTTGATCGTTTCATTTAAAGCAAAAATGGCTCCTCCCCTTTGAAGAGCTTTAGTCTATACCAAAACAATCGAGTCACTGAGGGTGACAGAAAAGATCTGCCTGTGCTTGAGAAGGCCCAAAAATGCCGCATGTCTTCATGACATTGTAAGTGTACTTTTAAAAGATATCAATAACAACTTAGCCATTAACCATAAAACTTTACAAATATGTTCACAAGAAGGCAATAAGAATGGAACTACAGTTTTGCTCCTATAGCTTCCAATGACAGCTGCACAGGATTTCTTATTTCCTCATTTCCATAGTGGACGATAATCTATTGAGTGGGAAGAGGGTAATATAACGTCAATGGTTCATTCACAACAAACACACACTTACGTACACACACACACACACATCTGGGAGAAGGTGAAAGTATGGTGGTGTAAATAATTTAGTGCAGAATTGATTCTCTTACATGTAGCACATTCACACCACATCAACATGCGTGCATTGTACATGCACCCACACCTACATGAAGTACCACCTCATCCTGGGCATCTGGGGCACTTATAGAATTAAGAAGAGTACAGGGAATAGTGTTACATATCAGATGAGTAGGAAGGTATTTAAAGGTGTGGGCAAATACATGGTTGTACCAATAGGCGTGGGGAGGTTTCCCAATCTCATATGGAGAAATGAGCGGTCATCAGGAGTCAGAATTAATTCGCGGTTTGCGTAATCACGACATACTTCTGTAATCGTTCCATACACAGTATGGGACAAGTGTACTAGATGTTTTCCCAGCTTAGCTCCCTTACGATTGTTAGTGCAGCACATTTGACAAGATTTTTAAGTATGTCACCAGATTTTTCCCAACTAAGCCCTCGGTTCCATTGAATTTGCTGGGTCTTTTTTTTCTAATGTACGCGAGGTCAATGAGTTGAGATTCTCATCACAATATTCCACGGTCTATAACTTCAAAAATTTAAAGTCCTGTTGTTTATTCCCTTGTGAAACATATAGCAGATTCTTTAAATGCTTTTAAAAGTAGGTCTTCCCATTTGAAAATTCGGTTCCATCCTCAACAGAAGTATTCCATATTGGATTTCATATAGTGCTCCGTCTCGTGCCCACAATAATTGAAATTTGGAAAAAGTGTGCCGCGCACTCTTTCCTGCTATTGCTGCTAACGCTACTGACCTCACTGACGGCAAGGTTTGTTGCTCAATTTCAGCACAGCTCATTTATACACATCCATGTATGCAGGGACCACTGCATGGCAAAGTGGTAACTAAGTAGTAGCTTGTTCAGCTGGCAGGCCAGCATGTGTATCTGTGACACTTTATATGCACGGCTGGCTGCTATAGGGTATATAGTGCCTCGATCGGTACCCAACAATGGCATGCGCTATAATCTTGAGCACTAGCAGTGTGTCATAAGTCGTATAGCCGTGCGTGTTGTTCTAATCAATGCACACCAGGGGAGGGGGGGGTTGTTTTTAATTGTTCTGTCACATTTTGCTGTACATGAGTTGGTCGCCAAGCTTTCTCTATAAGTTGCATTACTTATATGTATGATCAATCGATCGAATATTTTTGCTCCCACAGCATTATAGGCACCCTTGACACCACGTCCACTATCGTCTGCAATGAATTGCCACCCTCTATCAACAAGCACAGGTAATAAAAATATGTGGTAGTGTGAGGGTCATAGATGTATTGCTCAATAGTTTAATGATAATCACTACTTCAGGCTCTGGCTGTCACTGATATTAATGTGACCTATGGATGAGGTCCCTACTACAATAAATGGACTACTTGATAAATTTGTTAGCTTGGATTAAAGGACGGTGTAAGACATGATATGGAAGTAGACTTCAGTCTCTCAGTCTGCCCCAAAATTAAATAAATTATGGTTAGTAATACATTATACACTTATGGCTGAGCCATTTTGCAATGCTCCCAAACCAGTTCCATTTGGGTTCACATGGAATAATTCACATTATTATCACATATTGGTCCATTAGGTATGCTCCCACTTAGCCACACTACTCTGTACTCAACTGTAATGGTGTGCACAGGTATATGAACAAAGCTGCAATCAGAAAACGTGTGAGCTAGTTTCCGATTGAAAGTGTGCAATGGAGCCGTTCTGTCTGGCGTGCACGTGTGCAGCATTGGTGCAATGTTGGAAGCAGAGGATGGCTATTATGGGCGGTTGGCAAGTCCTAGTTAGCTAAGGGATAGTGTCCAAACGATTTGTGCAAAACATGTAACTAAATGTAACTAAATCCTCTAAACTAAATCCTGATATTACCATAAAGAGTTTAGCAGCCTTTGATCATATGTGCTATACTTAATAAGGGTGCACCTCCCTCAGTAAATAATGCTATGTCGAGTTGATGTTATCTTTCCATAAATAGTTTGGTCATGCCTGAAGAATTAAACCCTTCCTGCCTGGCTTATAGAGCAAAGGGTTGTGTAGAAACGGCTATATGTCACTCTCCATTGTCCATCACTCTCTCTCTCTCTTTCCCTGTTCTTCCATCTTTCTATCTCTCCCAAAGGTGGCACTGTATGCAGATGACAGATTGTGAAGGCACATGATTCAAAACGAAGTATTGTGTGGTGCCAGAACGTAAGACTAAGGCTGTTGTTAGTGCATGTGTATTTAGTATGTGTGTATTTTAGTACGTGTGTATTTTGGTGCATTTATGTGTGTATGCGTGTATGTGTGTGTGTGTGTGTGTGTTTCTTTGTGTATGTGTGTGCACATATTTCTTTGTGTATAAATGTATTGGTGTTTGTGTGTGTGGCGCATGTATATTTTAATGTGTGTAAGAATACTCCTAGTATATGGGACGTTTTATGACAAAACCGGCTTTGTGATAACGACTATAAACTAGCATCAATTTCAAACCCACATATGTTCCAAGCTAAATCCACGTCCTTCCTACATGTATTTTCAAGACTTATTGCCACATCAGTGTTTAATTCTATTTTTAGACACTGTGAGCTCTTTACACTCGTCCGTACTAACATTTGGTAACCTTCAGGGTTAAGAACGCATAAACTGGACTGGTGGTGTGATGTGTGTGCTGGTTTGGTGTGTTGTATGTACAGGACTGGCATGTTACAAGCATGTACTGGACTGGTGTGTTGCATGTACTGGACTGATGTGTTGTATATACTGGACTGATGTGTTGTATGTATTGGACTGGTATGTTGCATGTACTGGACTGGTGTGTTGGTCTGGTGTATAGCTAGAAAGTTCTGGACAAGTGTGTTTTATGTACTGGACTGGTGTGTTCATAAGAATTTAAGTGTGTTGTATGTACTGTTGTATGCACTGGACAGATATGTTGTAGGTGTGACGTACCTACTGGATTGCAATGTGGCACTGCCCAGGCCACTTAAATGACACTAAGTGCTCTGATTATGGGTGAGTGTGTCTCACTAGTTCCTGAGTCCTACATACACTACAGAAGCGTTAGCTATTAGCTGGCCTATCTGTTTGCCACCACCTCACATTTCTACATTCCATGTGCTAAATGACTTAAATGAGAGACTTTGCATCAAACTGCTTGTGTGCGCGTTTTTTTGTATGTAATCTATATGGTGGTTTTACTGGAAGGAAGCCTTGATAGTGGCAGTGAAACCCTATCACAATAGATTGTAAGGACTGGGCCACTGGAAAGTTTATATGCTGAGCTATTCACACACATGGCTTCATGTAAACCCATGGCTTCTCCAAGCGTTTGTGTGTATGTGTAGGGGTAACCTAAATCTGAGCATGGTACACTGGTATCTAAGGTAAGCTGCCATATTAGAACCGGTTTTGTAACGGACTGTACAAGTCAAACGCATCGTCTGGAGGACATTTTAACACCACCAAGACTCACTACTGATGGATGTGCACCATACCATCGTTTTAAAAGTTTTCCAGCACTTTTTGTTTTGTATATCCACTCGCACCTCTGAGGGGGGGGGGGGGGTTGCGATGAGTGCCAAATTAGAACAGGGGGTGTGTCGTAGGTTGTGTCGTAGCTTTTCAATCGAACAGACAACCAGCAACGCCGCCAACATATCTGGAAGTATCCGAAGTGAAGTTCTAAACACACAAAAAAAAATACGTTTGCGTTCTCTGTCTGCAACTATGTCACTTTTTTCTGTTAGTTCGAGGGGTAGTGATTTAAAAAAAGCCATGCATTGCAAGAGCTAGCAAAAGCCCTCTTTTTCCCCATCTTTCTATTTATAACTCATGAGACTCGATTTTAAGCTTAAAACTTTGTTATAAGTGGTACGCGGAAGAGCTACTTTAAGTCAAAGAGAGGCTTCGTGACCTCCATTGAAAATTACCGGAAGTGAGTACTAAATGAGCCATAGCTTGCATGGTGGAAATTGGCATCGCTAAGTTACGGTTATAACACAAATCTACGCAAGAAAGAATGAGTTTCAAATCCCTACCTCTTCTACAGCCTCCTGAAAATGGCTGGAATTCAGCAAAACAAAACTTGTTTACCTGTACTTGGTTAAATTATTGTATTGGAAAATTATTGATGGGTACACAATCGGCTATGATTTTTATGGCGTTCAGATCAGTGGTGACGCACGGGCGTACCCAGAGGGGGTTCGTAACCACGGAAACCCGTAAAATTGCTAGTAAAATCTGATTTTACTACCAATTTTACGGGTTTTACCTGGTTACGAACCCCCTCTGGGTACGGCCCTGCAGTGACAGACGTGTCCTGGGTACTGCAGTTTGGCCTTATATTTACCAAATGCTAGGCCTACTTCCTTTGACCCCACGAACGGGTCGGTTCTGTGGAGCGATATCGTTTACATAACATCTTTACTATTAACTGGGATAGGCGCTTTCCCTTTCGCTGCCAGCCTTTTCTTCCACGCTTGGCCTCCAAGAAATAAGCGGTTTACTAACTAGCACGGGGCGAATTGATTACATTTCCGTTATGTTTTGGGTAACGTAAACCACAACTACATGTAAATACCATAATTCGGTACCTTTCCTGAGGATAGAAATTACCGTATTTACGAACATCATTAGCCGGAATTACTGGTAAGGAAATATGGATTTACGTAACGGAAAGATGATCAGGAAGGGTTAAAGCTACCAAATTATAGTATGCATGCTATACTAAATTTGACCACATAGTTTGAAAAATATATATAATTCTGACTTAAAAAAAAAACAACAGAAACACACAATGACTACCACGTTCGCTTGTGGAAGCATTCAAGAGGAGCGCCATACTTGAGGGAAGCTGAAAGGAGAAAATCGAAATGAATTTCACATCAAGATTACTTGATCCTTACCGTAGTGTACACAGTTCTGTACAGCTCTGCCAGATAATAACCTGCACTGTAACGCAATGTCATTTCAAACGCATGCAGTACCAAATACACGTACCTTTCTTCTCAAACCTAGCACAATCCAAGTACGAAGACAACAGAACCACAAGACACAAGTCCACCTTAGGAGTCGATATAAGAACACCGATTTGTCTTTGACCTGTCTGATTTAAGCAATGCACGCACGCACACACACACACACACACACACACCACTTACTTCGATGAACCCTACACAAGTGGACTACACCATAGCCCTCGGCATCTTTATTCTTTAAAACGGAGCAACTTTTGGCCGAGAAGAAGCGCATGGAAAAATTGAGCACCATTATACGACCATAATGACCACTAACCTTCCGCGATCTCTCTGCTTAGTACCTACAGACAACAAGACATTTTTACCAGCTAAATTCCACCCACTTTTTTTTTTACCGCCTAGAATCACGTGACCGACCATGATTAACGATTGATTATAGTTAATATCCACATAACTTCAATGTGTGTATTTGTGTGTTGTGTGTATACATGTTTGTGTGTGTGTGTGTGTGTGTGCGTGAAGGATTGGGGGCAAATCCACTATTCCACCTAGCCTGCATACGTATACGATGTAACATTTTATTACAGTGCTGAACATTCTGTATGAACCCTTTGCACTGCGCGCGTGCATGATCCAAAGAACGCGAGACACCAATGTCACTTTGTCTTGCATTGGATTGTGCAATGTGCAGGACCGGAGAGAATTAAGTCGGACGAATCGGTGTTTCACTTTTATTGTGCCACGCCCATCAATTCATACATTGCCAGAAATTTCGGACATCGACCCATAACTCTTGCGAGGAATTGATTTACCAAATTCTGCTTTCACCGTTAAATTTTATATTGAAAGCAAAGATTTATCAAAACATAAAAACCGCTAATTATTAAATCAATCAATTAACTTTAATCACGACAACAAATTATTTTTAAGTACCTGTATGAGTAAAGAGTTTATTGTGATATAATATACAAATATATCTCTTTTAGTATAACTTTTACATTCGATTTCATATATTGATGTTTTGCGCATGCGCTTGCGGCAGCGTCATCGCGTTACTAAAAATGGCTCTTACATCACTCCAATGTCTGACTTTCTAGTCCCCAGACTCGTATAGCCCCTCCTTCTGTAGTACTTACTAGTCTCGTACCCAGACGTACAAATGGTTCATACCGTTTATATGTCTGGGTACGAGACTAAGTTCTTAACACTCCGTTCGTGCATTTGTCAATGTATGTATAAGCACCCTTACTTAACAAGAGAGGCATGTGTATGTATTGAATCAGCTTCATCACCAGCTTGTAATCACTATATGCTCTTTTCCATTTACAGGTCAGCTCCTTGCCATAGCTTCCAAAAACACACCGTTCAAAATCAAACACTCCCTGACCTGGCAGAATCGCCCCAATTAGAGTGCATTGAAGGTGGTAATGGGAATTGAGGGCCCAGACTACCTCCTCAATTCCTATAGTGTTCTCTTCTAGTTCTTTCTCATACCCAACCATTAATGATTATTAATTTTGTAACATTAATATTAGTTTTGTGGTGAAATGAATGGCGGCAGTGCAAGTGGCGCATTCTATCCAGTTGAACGTGTTGTAGCCAGTAGGAAACGGAAGGTGCGCGTTTGCATGTATGGCTTGTTTCCGTTGATGTCATTGTAAAAAGCATCATTCTTCACAATAGAGGCATACTGAATATCTAGTCCTTTAGGAGGGATACCAAAGGGAAGAGTCCTCCTGGGTCCCTGAAGCTGATGTTACAGCTACTGCTAAGCGGTAAGTATGTTACGTACCATGTCTGCAATGGGACGAATATCAAGCGAAGAATCTTGCATAGACTTAACCAAAGCAGTGAGATTACCTCCAGCAAGAAAGGATGCTATCATGGGTGGAGCTCTACCAGCCACAAGGATGTTGACTACACCCTTTAAAGATTGGAGAATCGAGCATGATAAAGGAACATCAGCTGCGTCAATGAAGTGCTGAATACGCAAACCTGTGGGGCCAGCCCCAGTTAGTTTGGAGAATGATCTTAAAACAGGAATGATGTTAAAATAATGAGGCAAAACTGTCAATCTAAAAAGCATGTTAATGCTGTATGAATGCTCATTCCGTGCTAATGCATGCATGTACTCCCTAATGCGGAAGCATATCGCTAACTGAGTTCCCTCAACCCCTGTCATGCAGATCTATACTAATTGACGGATAACAGTTTTGCCCAAAAGGGGTCAGGCAGCAACCTGGTGACAGGGTGTACCCATCAGGCCAAATCTGGGACCAAGGTAGCGCTGGCTTGCCTTGGGTGCGACCAGACGTGCCACTACCATGACGTGGTCATGGTGAGTGGTAGGCCCTCCCCGCTGACTGACCTGGGACCAAGGTAGCGCTGGCTTGCCTTGGGTGCGACCAGGTGTGCCACACCATGACGCGGTCATGGGTTTGACGTGGTTGGTCAGGGTAGAAGCCCGAAGGGTGCCGCCTGCCATTGATGTATGACATGAAAATCAGTGTACAAGGTACAATCAATGCACAAGCCGAGTGGTGGGTGGGTCAGCAATATTCAGGTTGTCCATAGGCAGGCTATGAGACTGAATGGCTGCTTTCCCAAGAACACCATTTATATATACATACAATACCTGGAACCAGACAGAGACAATCTAATTTGGGGATAGGTTGTTTAGAGGGGAGGGTTGCAGACAGAGAGGCAGGCTTGACCTGCTAACCCTAGACAAAGCCCCCTTTCAACATACTATATGCTTCCCATGCCCTATCAAAGCTGGAAGGGGTGGTGCATGACCATTCGCCCTTCATCAAAACATTAAACATTGTTTACTCCCTAAATAAAATCACATTGTTTCGTTGTGGACTCTTGTGTACAGATGCCTCTTGATCAGTATAAATACTGTGATTACACTCCGAGACCTTGCATGGAACTGAATTGAAAATCACAACTTAGTATAGGTTCACCGTGTATTCCTAAGGAAGAAGAATAAGAATAAGAAGACGACGACCAAGAATTATTTTGGGACTGGGCACGAGAAAAAGGAATTCGTTTGTTTCTCTAAAAGCACACCGTTTTATGACACGGAACAAACGTAGATCTTTGAGTTCTCGTTCCATCGTGACAAAGAGATATGCGACCCGTTTCTCCGTTGTCCCTCCAGACGCGAGTGAAGTTTTTTTAATGATATTCATCAATCCTCAATCAATCCTATATTGAACGTGCTGCCGCAGGTTCAGATACAAGACGTGACTTTAAACTAGTGTATCAGATACAAGACGTGACTTTAAACTAGTGTATCAGACACAAGACGTGACTTTAAACTAGTTTATGTGTGTGTGTGTGTGTGAGTGGCTTGAATCCTTCCTCTTTCTCTTTGCATGCATGCATGCACATGCATGCATGTGTGCATGTGTATGTATGTATGTATGTATGTATGTATGTATGTATGTATGTATGTATGCCTTTGTGTTACAAACACCTTTTTCTGCCATAAGACCTGGCACAAGGGCACGTGGATGCACCCTCGTTCCAAAACGCTTCATATGATAGACTTTGTCATTACCAGGCAAAAGGATCGCTATCTAATGCAAGATACTAGAGTCTATCACAGTGTTGATGTATGGAGTGACCACTTCTTTGTTGGTAGCTCTATGGTTATGCCTGTTAGCAAACCACATCATCGTGTTCGCTTGAACAGCTCTATTAACAGGCGTTTTGATGTTAGTCGGTTGTCACAACCTGAAGTGGTGATGCAGTACCAGCAGGCACTTACTGATGCTTTACATCAATTACCATCACGTGCAACAAGCAATGAAACATCTGAAACACTTTGGAGTTCTTTCTCCAAAGCAGTAATCAATGCTGCCACCAATCATTTGGGTTTTACTTCAAAACGACCTACACCTGACTGGTTCTATGACAATCTGGATACCATCCAACCAATGCTGCTACGTAAAAAAACAATTACTCGGCCAGGTTTTATCCGCGAGAAAAGCAAATATTTCAGTTCCTGCTGACCTTCTCACCCAGTATCGATCAGCGAGAAACCACGTCAAGTATCATGTGCATAAGATACAAAATGGGTGGTGGAAGCATAAAGCTGAAGAGTTAAACCATTTTCATATTAAGGGTGATTGGAAGAATCTCTTCTCATCGTGGAAACTTCTTTCATTCCACAGGCAGGTACATATTCGCTCGGTCCTAGACAAGTCTGGATCAAATGTAATATCTGACCCTACTCAAATCAGGGACCGTTGGAGATCTCATTTTAACCATGTCTTGAATACTACTGCCTCCTCCTATGATGACAGTGTGTTTAACATCATCCCACAACAGCCTATTATGGAGGAACTGGCCAGACCCCCTACAGTAGAAGAAGTTAGATGTGCTTTGTCACAGGTAAAGTGTAATCGAGCTGCTGGAAAGGATGGAATCCCTGCTGAGTTGTTGATCTATGGTGGTGAGCAAGCACTTACTTTCCTTCATACAATCTGTACTGAGGTATGGTCATCTGAATTGATTCCGAAGGAATGGGTGGATTCTATCATCGTTCCATTACCCAAAAAAGGAAACCTCCAACTTTGTGATAATTGGAGGGGCATCTCACTCTTAAGTGTTGAAGGGAAGGTCTTTGCACGTGTCCTTGCAAACCGCATTACTCCTGTTGCAGAGTCAATCCTTGATGAGACACAATGTGGCTTCCAAAAATGTCGTGGGACCATTGATATGATTTTTGTTGCACGACAGCTGCAAGAGAAGGCAAGAGAGCAGATGTGTCAGCTGTATATGTGTTTCTTTGATTTGAAGAAAGCCGATGATTCTGTACCTAGACATGCCCTGTGGTTACTACTAGCACGTTTGGGCTTCCCATCAAAGTTAGTACACATTTTAAGAGGCCTTCATATAAATATGGAAGCCTCAGTTCGTGTTGATGGTGTTCTATCGGATCCTTTTCAGGTTACAACTGGTCTCAAACAGGGATGTGTACTAGCATGCATCAAGTCTTAAGCGAGTTTAATGATGGTGTTGAAATTAAGTATAGGCTGGATGGTAAGCTTTTTAGACGGTCTGGCACTAAACTACCAATGTCAGTTCGAATTTGTGACCTCCGTTTTGCGGATGATGTGATGACAGGATGCCTCGATAGTGCTGCTCTTCAAAGATTCATTGATCGATTCACCCATGTGGCTCGCTCCTGGGGTCTAAGTGTTAGCACTGACAAAACAAAGGTCATAACTCAATCCGCTACAAGCAGTTCCCCCTTCAACATTCGTGGAACCACAATTGAAACTGTTACGGCTTTTCAGTATCTGGGCAGTGTTCTGTCCTCTGATGTCTCCTTAGACAATGAAATTAATTCCAGACTTTCTAAAGCTGCTAAACTTTTTAGTGCATTGAAAGGTAAGGTATGGCATAATGCCAACTTATCTAAACACACCAAGCTTGCTGTTTTCAATGCAACAGTCATACCTGCACTATTTTATGGTGCAGAAACCTGGTCCACTAAATCATACCTTGTGCGTCGTATTCATTCATTTTTGTTGTCATGTCTTAGACAGGCTTTAAATGTTAATCCTTTCCATCATATTCCTGACACTACTGTTCTTGTAAGATCTCACCTCCAACATGCCTCTACACTTATTTCCATGGCTAGACTACGATGGCTTGGTCATGTATATAGAATGGAGGATAACAGACTCCCAAAACAAATTCTATTTGGGGAAATTGCATCTGCAAAGCGCCCGCAACACAAACCGAAACTTAGATGGAGGGATTGTGTTTCTAAAGATCTATTCTTGTTTGGCATATCCAGCAACTGGCGCACCATTGCAGTATTGAGGTCACAATGGAGAACCTCACTTTTTAGCGGTGCAGCCTTAGTGGAAGAAAATCTTCATGAGAAGGCTAGGACGTTACGAGACTGCCACAAGGGTGCATCTTCCCTCCCAAACAACAACTATTGTCTTATTTGCAATAAACATTTCACTAGTGAGAAATATCTGAAAAGCCATAACACACAAAAACATGGTCAGTGCGCAAAATCTCCCCACTCGCCAAATGACTTCTCATGCCCTTTCCCTCTATGTTCCTTTACCTCCAAATCTCAAAAAGGCATTAAGATACATCAACACCACAAACACAAGAGCCAATCTGATGAACCGTCTCCAAATGATTGTGAACTTTCTGTGTCGTGCCCAGCTACGGATTGCCAGTTCAAGTCTACTTGCATTAAGGGAGTTAAAATACATCTTCGCAAAACACATCACTGGTCCAAATTAGATGTTGATGTTGTAGAACTTTGAGTGTTAGCTTGATGACTTGTTTGTTTCCGAACTGTGTCTGGTCTCTTCCTCCAAACGTGTTATACCTGTATAATGCGATGGCATATTATTATTTTATTATGTATGCATGTATGTATGAATGTATGTATGTATGTATGTATGTATGTTTGAAGTTTCATCAAATAGATTATATCATTACCAGGCAGCGTGATCGACTCTTGATACCAGATACAAGAGTGTTTCACAGCGTAGATGTATGGAGTGATCATTTTTATGTTGGAAGTTCCATATTCATTCCAAAGTGCAGGACACATAGCTCCACTCATAAACGACAACCCTGTTCTGGTCACTTTGCAGTTCATCGCTTGGCTTTGCCTGAAGTCTTAAAAGGCTTTCAAGACTCAATTACTAAGGCTTTAAGCTCCCTTCAATCTAACCAACCAGACATAAACTCCTCATTAGGTTCTGATGTTGAGTCTATATGGAGCTGTTTTGTTCAAGCTATTACTTCAGCTGCAGACACCTATATTGGTCCACAAACCCACTGCCCTCTACCTGACTGGTTTCGTGATGATATCAGTGTTATCCAACCTCTTCTACAGGATAAGAAGAACCTCTTTCATGACATCCTCCACTTTAGAAAAGACAATTTACCAGTGCCGCCTGCCCTTTTAAGTAAGTACAGGCAAGCTTGCAATCGAGCAAAATATACTATCCGGAAGATTCAGAATAAATGGTGGAATTTCAAGGCGGAACTCCTTAATGTTTTCCGTATTAAAGGTGATTGGAAGAACCTTTTCTCTTTGTGGAGAAAATTGTCATCAAAGACAGCCATGAGCTTACACTCAGTACTGAGGTTGTGTGCTCCTTGGAGAGGGACTGCTCGTACTATCATAGCTGACAGTGCATTTTTGTCAGTCAAATCTCTATTTGCACTATTAGATCAAGGTTTGTACTTCATGGGAATGGTCAAAACTGCTACAAAAGAGTACCCAAAGATGCAGCTCCTCCAATGGGCTTCAGGCAATGGAACTGGTCCTACGCCAAATCGAGGTAGTCACAAGCTACTTCAATCAATTGCCCCAGATGGTAGCAAAATAATTGCATGTGTTTGGGTTGATAAAAAGCCAAAAACTATAATATGCAACCGATATACTGGACACCCTGGAATACCATCAGAGCGATTACGCCACAGAATTGATGTAGTTGATGGCATACCAACCACGGTGCAGTACACAAAAATGATACCAAGACCACTTATAGTGGAGAAGTTCTTTGAGTTTTTTTCATCAATTGATGTGCATGATCATTACAGACAAGGCTCACTTGCAATCGAAAGAGAGTGGATAACTCATACATGGTGGCACAGAACATTTGGGACCGTATATGTGTTGTTGATGCTTACTTAGCTTACAGGTATGAATCTGACAAAGATTTCCTTGCAAGCGATCTGCTGGCACATCAGCTCATCCACAACATCTATGTACCATCCAGTGCAACATTACGAAGGCGCAGTGATGATAGTGCATCTGTCTCTGTGGCACATGTAGAGGTACAATAAATGACATATTGTTATTGCTTTCCTTTTTATCGGTGTATAATATTGTCACATTGTAGGATCAAGTGCAGCACAAACTACAGAGCTTCCTATGTACAAGGAAAATATAATGAATGGAAAGTACCCACAGCGTATCTGCAAGTACTGCAAAATGAAGACCACATTCTATTGTGTTGGATGCAGTGATCTGGAGAATGACTATTTGGTTTCATACTGTGGCTTTGGCACTTCCAGAGATTGCTATATTCAACATCTCACAGAAATGGGTTTTTAAAACTAATTGATTCACTTATCTTGGTACACTTTATTATTGCTGTCTACATATATCATGATATCAGTGCATTATATCAGTTCAAACGGATTTCATTGTCACAATATCTTGATTTCTTTGCAACTATTTTGTGTTTTGATATCTTGGTTTGAATTTGTCATAACCATCCTTTACAAACTCTGACATTTTTTAGCTTACGCAGCTTTAAAATTCATACTTCAATAAAGCAACGTAAAAATGAAACGATTTTTAATTATTGTTATGTAATTTTAATAATAGAATATATGATTGAGTTTGCTTGATTTTAAATTTAAATCATTATACAAAACTTCCTATCTTTTGCACTATTCATATGCCGTAACATATTAATGTAAGAAGTTTAGATGCAAATGATCAATACTGTTTGTAACTCTATACTACAATGCTTAGGGACAATTACATGCAATCACGCAAAACACAAGAATAGTAATCTAAAAATAAATTTTTCTTTTAAAATTAGTGCACAGTTAGGATTCAAACACAACTTCAACCAAAGCCTGTAGGTGATAAAACTACAAAACGGTCAAAGAAGACTAAAATTGATATGTTTTATGCTTCCTGTATGCACTGAAAACTGCAAAGTGATAATTATTCAATTTGCGTATGTGACAGCAATGAAACGTACAAATGCATTCTTAAAGTTTGGGCAGCTTTCTAGATGGCTGAAATCATTCCATGCTATAGAAAGAGTGAAGCAGTGCTGAAACAAAAAGCCTATAAATAATAATTTATTTATTTGTCCTTGCAATAATTGTTATAAACGGAAGTACTCAATATCCTGAATTCAGGATGATACCGATCCTGAATTCAGGATCGTTTTACGTAGATTAAAGATTAATGTATCAACAAAAAATGTATAATTTTTAATTTACATAGGATGATGATTCCGTACCCATGACACGAGTAAGTAAATACACGTGGAGTTATTAAGCTATATATATTTCTATCTGCTCTATGTAATGAATTATATCTTATAAACTATGCCTCTCTGAAGTCATATATAGGTGCAATGCACGTGGCTTATGAAACCACGTGGGGGTATGTAAGAGTGAGTGGAATGATGAACCACGTTGGGGGTATGTAAGGGTGAGTGGAATGATGAAACAACGTGGGGGGTATGTAAGGGTGAGTGGAATGATGAAACCACGTGGGGGGTATGTAAGGGTAAGTGGAATGATGAAACCACGTGGGGGGTATGTAAGGGTGAGTGGAATGATCAATATTCAGTCTAAGCATTGTGCAGAGCATTAGATATTTTATGTACCGTATGTGCATGTCCATGTTACCCAATCAAATAAGGTTCTTCCTTGACATCAAATTCAACTGATGATGGACTGCCAAACCAAGGGATGTCTGAACTTACTTGCTACTTGTTGTATGATTAGGTGGTGCAAGGTTATTTTTCCTCAATATGTGGATTGTCCCTACTTGAGGGTTTTGCCAACAGGGGATTTATCCTTGTGGAGGATGGGAGGAGAGCATTCAAAAGTGTAACTTGTTATATGCTTTTTTTTTTATAGCCTCCAATTGCTGCATCTCAAGTGATGGTAAGTTTACCAAATAAGTTAAATATTGTGGTTTCAAAACGGTTGTTCTTCCCTGTGCACAAAAACAGCCAAATAGAAAGATGACACCAGTTGTAAGTAAATATTGCATAAACACTGAGTTAAAGGGGAAGATGTATAAGTGTACTTGATTTGATTTACACTTGATTTCAATGATACAGATGTCTACTATGATGAAATAAAGTACTTTAAAATTATGTTAAAACACAATAGAAATTAATGCGTAACACTTGTGATATTTGTAGGCATGTTACTTATATGTTTGTATTATATAGCCTCCAATTGCTGCATCTCAAGTGACGGTAAGTTTACCAAGTAAGTTAAATATTGTGGTTTCAAAAATGTTCTTTCCTTTGTACAATAACAGCCAAATAGAAAGATGACACCAATTGTAAGTAAATATTGCATAAACACTGAGTTAAAGGGGAAGATGTATAAGTGCACTTGATTTGATATTATTTACACTTGATTTCAATGATAGAGATGTCTACTATGATGAAATAGAATTATGTTAAAACACACTAGAAATTAATGCGTAACACTTGTGATATTTGTAGGCATGTTACTTTTATATTTGTATTTTATAGCCTCCAATTGCTGCATCTCAAGTGACAGTAAGTTTACCAAGTAAGTTAAATATTGTGGTTTCAAAACTGTTCTTTCCTTTGCACAATAACAGCCAAATACAAAGATGACACCAGTTGTAAGTTAGTAAGTATTAATATTAGCACTTGATTTCAATGTTAGAGATATCAACTTTAATGGAAAAAAAGTAAAGACAAATTAACACTTGCACAATTAGCTGATGCATTTGCCCAATAAAGACACAAAAACATTAGTAGCATAATTATAGTGACTAAAAACAATTATTATGCTTATCATTATCAAGCCCCAAGTGGTTTGATAGTGAAGGTTAACGTATGTATGAAGTGAAGTGTATAGTGGTGGGGTGTGTATAGTACAATCACTCAATTGTGTGTATTGTTGTATAAAGATAAACATGCATGAAATAGAATTTACATGTCATATTACTTTTCTGAAGTTCTGTTATATTCTCTTCTGAATAATCCAGTAAATTCGAGAGCTTTGCTTTCACATTCTAGCCCCTGGCGGTGTGATGGTGAAAATTAACACATCTTTAAAAAAAAAATTATTGTCATAATTTACACAGTGCACATAATAAACTTACAAACAACCTATTCAATGAAATGTACATGATCTCATGGACCTGTGTTGTACTTTTGAACAGAAACCAGGACCAGATGCTCCCAAGTTTGCCTAATGTAACCAAGGTGACCCACTTGGCCTTAATTGCAATAGTTCCTGTAAGAATCCATATAATTCCCGACAAAGTCTTGATACTGGTTGCATGCCAGGTTTCCATGCTTGGAATCCCCTACTACCTATAGGGAGCAGTAGTCTGGTGCATCACTGATGATGACGGGCCAGAATAAAGATCACCGTCGAAACCGGTCTGATGCTATTGGCTAGTTGGTGGTTGGCTGGTGGAACCTACCAGTTGGAGTAGAAATCCTTTCAGTGGATGTAGAGACCTTCTATTCGAGAATAGTGGTGATTCTCTTCCCATTCTAATAACCATATTCAGAAGGTACGACTCACTTTGTGGATCCGTCGCTGAAAGATACTCCCCATGCAGAAATGGTCAAATCTGGATGTAATCAGATCAAGCTTTGCCTAATGTAACCAAGGTGACCCACTTGGCCTTAATCGCAATAGTTCCTGTAAGAATCCATATAATTCCCGACAAAGTCTTGATACTGGTTAAGAGATTAACAAAATCCACAGGACTATTAAATTCACTGCTGAATGTAGTGATAAGGAAATAAATTTCCTTGATACTACATTATACAAAGGTACCAGATTCACCCAAACAGGTGTCCTGGATATCAAGACACACGTAAAGCCTACCAACAAACAACTTTACGTTCATGCCACCTCCTACCACCCATCAGGTTGTAGGAAAGGTATTGTCATTGGGGAAGCTAACAGATATCTCAGAACAAACTCTGATGAACTAGAATTTGTGAACTCCCTAGGGAAACACAAATCTAAGCTAACTACGAGAGGCTACAAGCCCCGTACCGTTAACAAACTTTTGCAAACAATTTCCTTTGAACAAAGGGAGCAAAAGCTATTGGTCAACTCTAAAAGCAATGATGAGGATGTCCTCACATTTGTAACCACGTACAATGACTGTACGTCTCAACTTAGACAAACTGTCTATGAGTGTTGGCCTCTGTTGCACAGGGACAATACCCTGTTACAACTATTCCCAAAACCCCCAATTATGTCATTGAGGAAAAATCCCTCTCTGAGCAACGGATCCCTTACCTGAATTATTGTCGGAGCATTCCAATCCGATAATTGAGCCACCTCCTATGAATATAATTGACGCACAGGAAGCTAAAATTTCCAAGTGTGGTAGGAGAACTTGTCGTCTTTGCCCCATGTTGATCACGGATACGTCTGTGAGGAGCAAACTAAACAAAAGAAAACACCGTATATACGGTGAATTCACCTGTCAGACAACAAACATTGTCTACATGCTTGAATGCAAAAAATGTGGCAAACAATACATTGGACAAACGGTCCTCTCGTTTGCGCACAGAGTAGCCAAACACTTACTTACCATTAATGGTAAAGGTAGCGACAAATTAGCGTTGCACTTTAACAACGATGGCCACGGTATTCACCACATATCGTTCCAACCCATTGCCAAACTCCCCAACGGGATCGGCAAAAGAGAAGCAGAGAAACAATTGCAAGAGCTTGAATCCGCATGGATCAAGAGACTCGGCACTCTGCAGCCGGTTGGTTTAAATTTTGTCCTTCAGGATAAACAAACTCGCGTGACCCGTGCCTAAATTTAGACACGTTAATTGAGATGGCAAAATTTAAAATTCAAATTTTGCTTTGATCGACCAATCATTGCAGGAACGCAACGTTTCCTTGACAATGTAAACAATCATATTTGATTGTATACTAAAAGTTCGTTCACGAGATCCAATTCCCATCGGATAGTTTCTCGAGTATAACGAAGCACTGTAAACCACTGAAGAAGCCACATAACCTCTAACAAGGTTGGCGAAACCGGTCTGGTTGTGCATTTTTCACGGTTTCTGCATCGTACGACGATGCAAGTTACTTGTGCTATCCGTTGCAGTCTTAATTCCACTGCAGCGCGCGAAGGTCGAACAAACAACAACCCGTATTTAATATATTCTGTCTCGGAATATATATCATTACCGAATCTTACAACAAGAAGGTAATGAATAACACCATGGAAACACATGTTGCTGTTATTAATACGGTCGTCCTTATTCATTTTCCACGTTCCATTGTGAACGAATTGGTCTCAATTCTTTGGTTCTCCACCTATTAATAAATTAATAGAAGGGAGAAATAATTGGACCAAGCTCTTTTCATTACGATTGGTACGTGTAGGTTGGCCACCTCACGGTACTTGCCATCTTTGGCTGAAACCGATACGATGTACGCACGGGGTGCGCATTCATTGGAAGACATCCTTCCAGATGGTTGGACTTTGCGATCGGGTGACGGGGCTGAGGAGTTGACTTCGGGAGTGGCCACGAAAGGAGAGGAATCCCCTCTGCTGATTAGGGCTACGCAAGAGGAACAGTACCCCAAGGCTGTCTCTGACGATTACGTGGATCTTTGTTTTCAAACCACCGACGTCGAACGGGACTAGACCTGACGCATTGTCGGGGCATCTAGTGAATGATGGTTTCTTTTGTGTGCGTATTAGTTATGTGTATTAGTTATGTGTATGGTATTGTATAATAATAAGTTTTATATAATAAAATGAAAGCATCAATTTCGTGATATAAAATCTAAAAATGGCGCGTGGTAAGCGCGTTTTAAGAGGTCCCCCGCATAGTTCTATCCGGCAATCGGATTCACAGCCTCTGGATCTAGAACACT
Source organism: Ephydatia muelleri (assembly GCA_013339895.1). Lineage (NCBI taxonomy): Eukaryota > Metazoa > Porifera > Demospongiae > Spongillida > Spongillidae > Ephydatia > Ephydatia muelleri. The sequence goes on along the minus strand of JABACO010000003.1, from coordinate 16,680,101 downwards.
ATCGTCCAAGCGCTTCTGCAGGTAGGTTTGAATGCTCCTTACCTGGTTGTTCCTCTTCTTTAGGGACGAAGGATGCCTTTAAAAAACACCTGCAGATACACTTCTTGAAAAAAGACCCTGGAATCTCGGCGGACTTACTTCACGAAGCAGGTTTCACAGTTTGTGCGGATTGTAAGACAGTCCTGGTTACCATTAAGCGGACCCGGTGTACGTCCTGCATGAATGACAGCCGCCACTCATCTAAGTCCAATGGCAGCAGCTGTGAGGCCGTGGTTTCAAATATCAATAATAGCCGTTCGTTACTTGGTAGTCCACAACCACTCTGAGCCACCTTTACCCTTTAATACGTCGTCACCTGGGCTATCGTCAGTTTCGCAAGGGACATCAGAACCCCAGCCTTCTCCATTGACACCCTCTATTTCGGCTGGAATAGCAACAGCACATTCACCTCTCATAGAACCTTTGGTGCCTCTTTCATCTGTCCAATTATCGCCCGAGCCCTTGCAAGTGGAGTCGGAAAGCGATCGAGCTATGACATCGCCACAGGCACCAATTGTCCGACCTCTTCATAGGAAGCAATGCATTGTAGCTGGCTGCCACGAGCTAATTGTTCCAACTATGTGGCGTTCGCATATGGGTCTTCACGCACGGGGTCTTTTTCTAGGCGAGGTACCTAAAGAATGGCTGCAGGAACAAGGCTTGTACATTTGTGAGTGTCGAGCACTCGTGGCTAAATCTCGTTTTGCATCACATTCGCGAAGATGTTTAGCTGGCTTGGCAGCTCCTCAAACACCGATTTCCGAGTCCTCGCACAGTACAAACACAGTCTTACCATCTTTTGAAGAAGTTTGCCTCCTATCTTGCCGAACCTTGCGGCACATTCCCAAGAAGTCTAGTCCTGCTTTTGCCCTAGCGTTGTCTTTTTCTTTGAAGGCAGTGCTTCACGATAACTCTTTGGACTCTTGGCTGAAGTTGTTTATGCTACCAAAGTGCCTCTTGCCTTCAAAAAAACGGGGTGGTAGGCGTAATAACCCAACCCCAATAGACTCGCTATGCAATTTATGGTGCAAAGGGGACCATGCGACATTATAGAATATGGCAAAGAGTCGCAGGGTCACAGGACCTTTGGCGCGCACTAACTCAGATGACTCTGTCCCACGTAATCTCATTGATTTTGCAGTTTCTTTGTCTCATGAGGGCATGTTTGCTAAAGCTTGTAGAATTTTAGTATCCTCTGGCCTGGCACCCAATAATGAGGATACGTGGAAGCTGTTAAGGGAAAAACACCCAGAGGGGCCACTCCCTATAATCCCCGAAACAATATCTGCACAATCCATATCCCTGAATGACGATTTTGATGTTTACAACATCCTTAAATCCTTCCCGAAGGGTACTGCAGCAGGTCCTTCTGGCCTAAGAGTGCAACACTTGTTAGATGCGGCATCCATTCCACTTCCCACGACTATTGGTTCCCTGCTAAGAAGGGTTGTTAATCTCTTGGTGTCTGGGAAAGTTCCCCAGGAGGTTTCTCTTTTCATGGCAGGTGGGTCCTTGACAGCGCTCAGCAAGTTAAAGCCTGGCTGTGCCCCGGACATAAGACCAATTGCTGTGGGCGAGGTTCTGAGGAGGTTGACAGGAAAATGCTTATGCGCTGTCCTTAAACAAAGGGTTATTGATTTTTTTGAGCCCATACAGTTTGGTGTGGCTTGCCCTATGGGTTCAGAAAAGGTAATTCATGGAATTAGAGCCTGTGTGGAAAAGTTTTGGAATGACAGGGATTTTTCAGTTATGAAGGTGGATTTCAAGAACGCTTTTAATTTAGTCTCCAGAGATGCTGTTCTACAGGAATGTGCAAATCATTTCCCAGATTTGCTTCCATGGGTTGCCTGGTGTTATGGCTCTCACCCTGTTTTGTGGCACACTATGGGTCAGCTAACATCACAATCAGGTGTGCAGCAGGGAGACCCACTGGGTCCTTTTCTGTTTGCATTAGTTTTGCACAAGGTTGCTGGAGCAATTAAAGAGGATTCTGAGTGCAGCCAACTTTTGTATCAAGCTTGGTATCTTGACGATGGCATCCTAGCGGGCAAGAAATCTTCAATTCGTCGATCCTTGTCCCTTATACAGGAGTTAGGACCCCCTCTTGGTCTTTACGTCAATATCTCTAAATGTGAGCTCTATTGCCCAGGCGATACCCCCACTTTCCCATCAGAGCTTAAAGTATCCAATTTGCCTCATTTTGAGATCTTAGGGTGCCCAATAGGTGATTACATATACTGTGCAAACTTTATTGCCTCAAAACGTCTCCAAGCACGCAAGCTGTTGCTCCAGTTGAAAGATGTTGCCGCCACAGACCCACAAGTGGCGTTAACTTTACTTCGTTTGTGTGGTAGCTTTTGCAGGTTAAGTTACTTGGCTCGTTCAACTCCAACTGATTTGGTATTGGAAGCTTTCAAGCTTTTTGATGATGACATCCACCACTGTTTCATGGACTGTATAGGTTTCGCAACTTCTGATGAGGCATGGTGCCAGGCCCAGCTTGGCCTCAACAGTGGTGGTCTAGGTTTGCGCTCACTGTCCCTTCACTCAAGCTCAGCGTATATCGCTTCTGTCTGTTCCTCCGGTGATGTTGATTCTGAAGACATACATCTCACAAATGCCATTGACCACTTTAATTCTCATGTTTCTCCAATCGAGAAACTTTCTGTCAATTCCATTATCTCCTCACCCGTCAGTCAGAAGCTTCTGTCTTCTAAAGTGAATGACCTTTGTTTTCAAGACCTTTTTTGATCGATCCTCTCCTGCTAACAAGGCTAGGCTGCTATCAGTTTCAGCTCCTCATGCCACATCCTGGCTATCAGTTATTCCTTCCACATCCCAAGGTCTACATCTTGACCCCATTGAATTCAGGGTAGCTGTCAAGTGGTGGCTGGGCCTAGATACCTCCCAGGGCTCTCAGTGTGCCTTCTGCCCTGCCCACAGTCTGGACCCTCTCGGACACCACGCTTTAACATGCAAATGTGGGGGTGATGCTGTATTACGCCATAATGCACTCAGGGACACTTTAGTGCACTTCCTTCACCGTGCGCATGCTTCTGTCCAAGTTGAAGTTGGCGCTGGGCTCTTTCCCGACCATTCGCAGTCAAGACCTGCCGATATTCTGTTACAGAATTGGAACCTTGGGAGGCCCGTTGCCCTGGACATCTCCGTTGTCTCACCGCTAAACCCTTCAACTTTAGCTGAAGCGGGAGCAACGTTTGGTGCAGTCCTTGAGGCAACGGAGAGCAGGAAACACCAGGCCAACGATGAAAAGTGTTCAGCTCTAGGGTGGGTCTCAACCCCTCTAGCAGTTGATTCCTATGGGGCTTGGGGTAAAGAGGCTACATTGTTTTTAGCACAAGTTGCTGCTCGGCTTGCAATCCACAAGTCCCTTCCAAAGTCACAGGCTTCTTTCGACCTGTTCTCCAACTTAAGCATTTGCTTAATTAGAGCAAATGCCAGAGCCATTCTCCGAAAAATGAAAGCAAATAAGAATAATATTTAATTACATACATACATACATACATACATACATACATACATACATACATACATACATACATACATACATACATACATACATACATACATACATACATACATACCCTGACACACTGAGACACACTAGCTATGAAAGTTACGATGATGAAATATTCCTCACACTATAACCCCCCAAAATAACCCTAACCCTAACCCTAACCCTAACCCCTAAAGCACAACTATTTTAACAATGCGAGATCGCAAGAACTCTGGCTGCACCATAGCCCCTCCTCTTTTCGACCGTGCAACGTAATTAGTCTAACCCCAATAATAATGATGGGAATAATAATTATTCAAAATGGCGAGCTGCAAGGACACTTTGCTGGCTGTGGCAACGTACGAACGAGTTTCGGGCTATGATGCAGCCAGAGTACTTGCGAGCTCGCATTGTTAAAAAAAGATGCACCATAGCGTCTCCTCTTTCGACCGTGCAACGTAATTAGCACGACCACTACTATGGACACGTGGCACTGGCAAAATGAAGGAGGAGGCGCCCACGGAGTTGTCGGCGAGTGCAGGCTAGTGAGGACTACCTTCGTATCGAAAGGTATGATATGGATCTGTGTATGTGTTCCTGAGTGCCGTGTGTGGTCAGAGCAGGCGAGTGACATACTCTCCGCAGATGTTGGCCAGCTCGACTTCATGCTACTCGCAACCTAGAGCCGTCCATGAGGATGCGGCCGACACGCCAGCTGACCAAGTTCTGGAGGGCATTGGTCACTCCAAAGACGATAATTGAAAGGCTGTAAACTCCCGAAATTTCACTATTTATTGTGACCACGGCAAGGTAGCCAAACTCCCTACACACACACACACACACACACACACACACAAACACACACACACACACACACACGCGCACACACACACACACTGTGACATCGTTTGTGTGTTGTAAAGGGCGAGTGCAGAACAAGTGTGTATGTGTATGTACGGACGTATGTTGCTAACCCCATCAATAACTTTGCAATTAAATGTGTGTTTAAATTAACTCTGACTAAATCTATGTGTTTGTGTGTGTGTGTGTGTGTGTGTGTGTGTGCATGCGCGCGTGTGTTTCAGACATCTCATCCCCTGTGAACTCTAAATCAGGACTACCTTAGTATCAAAATGTAACATATGTATCTGTGTGTGTGTGTGTGTGTGTGTGTGTGTGTTCATCAGTGTATGTGTGTGGCTCCTTCAACGCTTTTCGCTCTCCTGAGTTCATAATTTTTTATCTCACCTTTTAATAAATGTGCAATTAATTTTGTTACTAAATTTGAGTTATAACTGTGAGTTATAACTTTTTACTCGTTGTCTTTCATACAGGCGTGGAGCTTCTAAATAGCTGTTGTCCTTGAAAATAGTTCCCCAGGCGTGCACCCGCAAGAAGTAGAACAAGCCACACGAGTAAGTTGTAACCTCATACAGGGAATTTCATACACGTTAGTTCTAAACATGCACAAACACTCTGTGTGTGTGTGTGTGTGTGTGTGTGTGTGTGTGTGTGTGTGATAGTTTATACTGTGGTGTTCGCTAAATAGAAGAATGCCGTACTCTGAATTGACACTGCATGGGATTATCTCTGTGTAAGAACATCCTGTGTGCTTGTCCCTTGGTATCTGTCTTCTGGGTGACCTCTGCATTGGGTAACCCCCCTTTTTTTATGTTTAACCCTTCTGGTCCTGCTATATGGGGCGTGTACACTTAGGGATAATTTCAAAGTCCCACTTTGTTCGAACCCTTGACACTGCATGGGATTATCTCTGTGTAAGAATATCCTGTGTGCTTGTCCCTTGGTATCTGTCTTCTGGGTGACCTCTGCATTGGGTAACCCCCCTTTTTTATGTTTAACCCTCATGGTCCTGCTATATGGGGCGTGTACACTTAGGGATATTTTCAAAGTCCCACTTTGTTCGAACCCTTGACACTGCATGGGATTATCTCTGTGTAAGAACATCCTGTAAGCTTCTCCCTCGGTATCTGTCTTCTGGGTGACCTCTACATTGGGTAACCCCCCCTTTTTTTTTAACCCTTATGGTCCTGCTGTATGGGGCGTGTACACTTAGGGATATTTTCAAAGTCCCACTTTGTTCGAACCCTTGACACTGCATGGGATTATCTCTGTGTAAGAACATCCTGTAAGCTTCTCCCTTGGTATCTGTCTTCTGGGTGACCTCTGCATTGGTCGTATGTCCTACTTTGCTCACGGGAAGAGTGCCTCATTGCAAATGCCACTTCGGCTAGCAAGTCATCCGACGGACGATTGCGAGATGTTAAAAGGTCCGTCACAAATGAGGAACGCAGAGCGTTGCTGGATATCGCAACATTGGCCAGCTGCTTAAAAATGGATTGGATGTACTTTGTCCACGAATCAGACGTTCCAAACGGCTCTCCACGACTGTTCTGCATGAAGAGACTCATGCATCATTATTGTTATTATTTATATGTACAGCATGCATGCATGCATGCATGCAGGTTCAGGTTACCAGAAACAGCCAGTCGGTTGTGTCTGGACGGGCGTTGCCTCTCAGTAAGACGTCTCTGTCCCGACATACAAAATCCACCAGTTGATCCAGTACAACTTTGGTAGAGTCGGTGGAATTGAGCTGTATCCTGTTGGGACCAGTCTTTCGTGATGTTTTGTGCGCACTGAGATACAAGAGCGCCCTCGAATGGTCGTTTTGAACGACCAACCAATTGGAGGCTGCATTTGCAACCGGATCCCATGTTGCAAGATTTTGGCGACTAAACGTTACCCTTAGTTCGCGGTACTCTTTGGACCTGGCGGGAGGTATCGAACAGTACAGGAGGAGCACAGTGTATTTCTGGCTCTCCTGCACCCTGGTCAGTTCACAAGGTCCGCTTGACTCGTACAGTTCGCGCTGCTGTTTCAAAACTTCCAACACTGCGTCCCACGCTAGCCATTTGCCCTCAGCTTCTAACCGCTGCCAAGATCGATCTTTGCGTTCATAGGCCTTCTGGTATGTGCGACACCACTGCTGGACTGTTTTAATCGTATCAGAGTCCGATTTGAGATATCTCATTGCCCTCAAGAACGAAAGGCAGTACACAAACTGATTTCCTGAAGAAGATTGGCGTTCATTCTGCATGTGCAAAGCATATATAATTATATGCGTGCAAAGATGTATTATTATACAACGTACCTCCAGGTAGTGGAAAAATCTCTTAACCAACACAAGGTCGGAGACTAATCTGAGCTCAGGATTAGAAGCACCGGCGTGCAGTTTTGCAAATCCGAGAAACGCTGCATGAGAAAGCTGATTACAAATTTCTGCATGCATATCATCTATGCGTGCGCGTACTCAAAATTCGGCGCTCGGTTGTAGCGACAGTACTCTCAGCCAAACGCTCGCCTCTGCGCGATGTGGATAGAGGTTCCTCGAAATATTTTTTCATCGCTGATAACTGGGCTGTTAAGGACGGAAACAGGCTCGCGTCGAAAAGGAGGACTTCTCTTTTCCGACTCATGCATGCTGCAGCAGGAGTGGCTGAATTCGCCGGCTGCAGTGGTCGGCTTTCTGCCGCTTGAGGCGCGACTTCAGTTATTATTGTCACAGCTTGCGGTTCAGCCGCATCTCCAACTGAAGGATTATCTGTGGATTGCTGCATTCTGGGACCGGTGACAGCTATCGCTTCTCGAAATGCCAAAATGCGTGTGGCATCACGCGGCCTTATATAAGGTTTGCAAGTTGCTCCATGGCAGCACGCCAGCCGTAATTATTAACACGGAATAGACGCAAAAGTTTCACCCTAACCCTAACCCTATGTATTTGCCCACACCTTTAAATACCTTCCTACTCATCTGATATGTAACACTATTCCCTGTACTCTTCTTAATTCTATAAGTGCCCCAGATGCCCAGGATGAGGTGGTACTTCATGTAGGTGTGGGTACATGTACAATGCACGCATGTTGATGTGGTGTGAATGTACTACATGTAAGAGAATCAATTCTGCACTAAATTATTTACACCACCATTCTTTCACCTTCTCCCAGATGTGTGTGTGTGTGAATATGTAAGTGTGTGTTTGTTGTGAATGAACCATTGACGTTATTACCCTCTTCCCACTCAATAGATTATCGTCCACTATGGCAATGAGGTAATAAGAAATCCTGTGCAGCTGTCATTGGAAGCTATAGGAGCAAAACTGTAGTTCCATTCTTATTGTCTTCTTGTGAACATATTTGTAAAGTTTTATGGTTATTGGCTAAGTTGTTATTGATATCTTTTAAAAGTACACTTACAATGTCATGAAGACATGCGGCATTTTTGGGCCTTCTCAAGCACAGGCAGATCTTTTCTGTCACCCTCAGTGACTCGATTGTTTTGGTATAGACTAAAGCTCTTCAAAGGGGAGGGGCCATTTTTGCTATAAATGAAACGATCAACAAGCCCCAGTGGTGACAATACATTTTGCTTCAGAAAAACATAGACATGAACATGATGTCACCGAAATAGCTATCGTTCTATTGCATGAACTGATGTTACACTCTGGGACCTTGGGACTGTTGGACATCATGATTTTGGTTCATCACATTTGACACTACAATCATCTGTGTGTGTGTGTGTAGCTGTGTGCTTTGTGTGTGTACGTGTATGTGTGTTGTGTGTTAATATACATGTGCATGTGTGATATGTGATGTGTGTATAGTGATATACATGTGTGCATGTGTTTACATGCATGAGCAAATAATTCACATCAAGCCAGCTTCTGCTCACCTCGCCGTACAGTATGAGCTTGTTGTTAGGAAGCAACCCATTGGTCTCGTCTGATGAACGTCTTGAATCCCACCAGTCATTTCCTAGGGACAAAGCCATATACCTTCTGACTCTGCATGACCAGAAGAGCGATAACATGCACAAATTCACACACACCTAATGCACACAAATGCATACACATATTTTCAACAGACACAGTGTATGATCTAGCTCTTCTTGCTTGAGAGGTCCAGCTAGTTGATACTTGGACTATTGAGCCCCACTTGATAACATGCAGAAATGTTAAAAACACACAAATACACGCATACACTGTACTTCACACACACACACACACACACACACACACACACACACACACAAACTGTACTCTACACACACACACACGCGCGCACACGCACACACACATGTACATAAACAAACACCTCTAGCTTGAGAGGTCCAGTTCCAATCTATATTCGTTATGAGCGTCCGAAATTTCTGGCAATACAGTAATATTCTAATTATAAACCTACGTACTACGCATGCGTGTGCATTAAATTTGAAAGCTAGGGCGTGTCTGGAAGAGTTGGCAGGTGTTAGTGTTTCTGTCGCTTAGGAGAGTGTGTATTCTGTTTGAACGAGCCCTGAATATATTTTCAGGGAGCGTTTGTTGAGAGGTCGGAGTTCAACGGTAAGATAGAATTTTTTTTCTTGTTTTGCGCATATAGTAGTATACACTTCATACCAACCCTGTCATCTTTGTATCGCGGAAAGGCAAACGCGCGTTCGTTTTGTGAAGCAAAGGAAGCATAGGCCACCGTCGAGAGTCTGTAAATGGGCGGAGCGTAAACAGTCCAAATGCGTCATAGATGCGAAGCGGGTACTGAAATGTGTTTTAAGGGGTTTTAATAGGCGGCTTTTAGTTCTCTGCACTCATAGTCTGCACTCATGGTTGCCTCTGCACTTATCGCTGCACTAATGGCCACCCTTAATAATGCCCCCTATCACCATGTTAAAAAGCTTTAGAGTCAAAAGGATTTTGTCTGTTTTTGCATTTTAAGTCACTACAAAATATATTCAGTTTGGAGATTGCTATTTTCTCTCTGGTGACTACTGAATATTTTTCTCTATTCCAGTTTGGTGACTACTGATTCCTCTGTTCAGTCTGGAGGTTGCTGGTTCCTCTGTTCCAGTTTGGTGACTACTGGTTCCTCTGTTCAGTCTGGAGGTTGCTGGTTTCCTGTTCCAGTTTGGTGACTACTGGTTCCTCTGTTCAGTCTGGAGGTTGCTGGTTCCTCTGTTCCAGTTTGGTGATTACTGGTCCCTCTGTTCAGTCTGGAGGTTGCTGGTTTCCTGTTCCAGTTTAGTGACTACTGGTTCCTCTGTTCAGTCTGGAGGTTGCTGGTTTCCTGTTCCAGTTTAGTGACTACTGGTTCCTCTGTTCAGTCTGGATGATGGCGTTTGAAGTTGCAATAGTAAGTCTTTTTTGATGTTTTGTGTCATTTGTGAATAGCATTTTAGTCCTCTATAGCATTAAGAAAGTACATACAATATTCTGTTTTGCTATCTTAGCACTTGTTGAATAGCGTTTGTGTTGAATACTAGTTTGAGTAATTGTCTGTCTTTCGTTCTACTTTAAAAATCAGGCCTAGCTTAGCAAGGGATCATTACATAGCTTCAAAGCATATCATGTTATGTGGACTAGATTCGTAACTCTAATGGAGCACAAAATAGTTGTACAAGTAAATAAAATCATTGTCTAACGAGAAAGTTGGTGGGCATATTGGTGGGGTAAAAAGCACGGAAACAAGTGGGACAGAAATTTTACTGGAAAATGGAAATAGACCTATCTTTAGTCCACTCACATTTTAGCAGTGCACGCCTGAGGAATGGGCTAAGTAAAGGCCTATTTCAATTTTCCAGTAATATTTCTGTCACACCTATTTCCGTGCTTTTTACACCACCATTGTCAATCCTATATGCCCACCAACTTTCTTGTTAGAGAATGTTTTTATTTACTTGTTGCATAGTCTCCCCGTCATATAGCATTTAGCGTCGTCTTCAGGCCCTATTTAGAGCAATAATATAATATTAGAATGCAAGCTACATAAAATAAATACACTAATAATTATATCACACACTTAATTTGAACAAGTAAATAAAAAACCTTCACTATGAGAAAGTTGGTGGGATATAGGATATAGGATATGAAGGCAATGGTGGTGTAAAAAGCAGGGAATCAAGGGTCTGTAATAGTAAGGGAAAATGTAATAGTCCTATATTTAACCCGTTTGTAGCATATACTATGTTCGTGTGCTAAATATAGGACTATGACATTTTCCCTTACTATTACAGACCCTTGTTTCCCTGCTTTTTACACCAAAATTGCCTTCAAATCCTATATCCCACCAACTTTCTCATAAAGAAGGTTTTTTATTTACTTGTTTCATTCATTTTTAATTTGTTCGTGCACATTGATCCAGTGGCGACGGGAGCTATTATAAAGTGGTGCGGCCAATGAATAATTGATGAGCATGTATAATATTATACGCGCAAACATGACAGATGTATCAAGTTATGAGCAACAATTACAAATCATACATGTACAGTATAGAAGTCTTAATCAGTTAACGTAAACTTGCCAAACAAGATCTGGCGGTATTCGGAACCGCGAATAAATTTTTTACCTAGCTCCACTAAATTGATTTTATCTGTCAAATTGCTATGAACGAACAAAATCATCGAGTTGTTTATTCGCAGTTGTGTCATCGTTGTTCATAGAAAGGTCTTGACTCTACGCAACGCACTATATGATCTCTCGCTTGTAGCATTTGTGGCTGGCATGACCAGTATCAACGAAACCAGGCAATGAACTTGTGGAATCAACGCCTTTTGCATTGGTGATAGCTTCTTTATAAATTCAACTATAGAGCTCAGATCATATGCAATGCTTGACTGTGGCAAATTGCTGGACAATATGTTCAGGTATAGCTTTAGCTGTTGCAGGTTTAGATCGGAACCATAAAGTTGTGTAATGAATTCAATATCATCATCATAAGACTCTTTGTTTGCTGCCTTAAGTAGCACATTTTCTAATTTTTTATACGTTTGGAATCCTGGCTGGTCAAATCTCATTTCAATTCCATTAACAATTCTGTCAATGCCCTCAAAGAAAAATGGACAATAATAATCTTCAACTTGATGAGGAAACGCATCTACGTTACCTATGGAATCATAGCGTCTTGGAGCTCTACGCTTTCAGGGCAATGATGGACTCTCCACTTCAATTTCATTCGCAGTTTTCTGCACTAGTTCCCAAAATGCTTGAAAGCTCTCGTCTGTCCTCAAAGACTTCAACATCTTTACTGTCATGGCTGCAACCTTCTGCCCTTCTGCAGCAGACATGTGAGGAGATTGAAGAGTTTTGCTCAAGTTGTCACTATGACGAAGAAGCAGCGCCTAGCATTATGCCAAAAAGGAAGTCAAATGTCCTCATGCAGGTTTTAATACCTATGATCCGCGATCGCATATCAGTTTCCTTTACATATTCCAAAGCCTCCTCCCATACCTGGTAAAGAAGATCATGATTTGTTATTATTCTTCCTAAGCACTCTGCATTTGTGGTCCACCTTGTTGGGCAAAGTGTTCCAATACCTGGAGATGGGGAAGTAACTTCAAGCTTTAATCGATTTAAAATCGCATCTCTGCGAGGAGTTTTTTTAATTAGCTTTGTTATTTCATTTGCTGTGTCAAATGCATTTCTTACTATCGCACATTGCTTAACCCTTCACCTGCGACGGGCACATTTTTGTGCCCGTAATTTGCGCTTGCGTAATGCGGAGGGCACATTTATGTGACGAGCGGGATACATGTACGATAAACATGCACTACGCACGAATGGTGGTACAATTGCAGCTGTTGTTACGTATATGAGCTACGCGTTGCGTACATTATTATACACAACTCTTTTATCGGAGAAAAAGCACGCGATGGCCAATAAAAAGACTCTGCCTTCAGACCCTGAATTTCTGCTGCAGTATTTAGACGATATGGATAGTGACTTTAGCGATGAGGATTTTGATGGCTACGTTGAAGAGAATAACGAGGGTTGCGAGGTTAGTGGAAATGATACATGTTTACCGGATGTGGGCGTTATTATTAGCGGTCAGACACAGGCTGGTGAAACTGAAGCCATGGAAGTTGAGGAGATGGAGCAGGAGATTGTGGAGGACCAGGAGTTGGAGGACTTTGGTATCGAGGAATCTGAGGAAGATGATAGCCCTATCATTCCTCCCTTTCATCAGAACACTGGTGTTACAAGGGATATGAATGACTTGCAGCCTGTTGATTTCTTCTTTGAGCTGTTTCCACAGGATTTGCTGACCTACATAGTGCAGGAATCCAACAGGTATGGGCAGCAATATCTGATGAATCATGCTGCCTACCTTAAAGAGCACCCGAGGGCAAGAGCCAATCAATTCAAGCGCAAACCTATTGTCGAAGATGAGATAAAAAAATTCATTGCCCTAGTAATCGGCATGGGCATCGTAAACATGCCAGACATGCAGCAATATTGGAGCACTAGCTGGCCATTTACCTCCACAAACTTCTCCTCAATTATGAGCAGAGACAGGTTTCTCCTCTTACTGAAATTTCTTCATCTAGCAGACAACACCCGGATGGCAGCTAAAGGTCAACGCGGCTACGATACCTTATTCAAAGTGAGGCACCTTTTGACCACGCTTATTGCCAGGTATAAGGACAGCTACAGAATGAAAAAAGAAGTAAGTGTGGATGAAAGTATCATAGCATACAAAGGTCGCCTTTCTTTTCTACAGTACATGCCAAAAAAGCCTCACAAGTGGGGTATGAAGGCCTGGGTCCTTGCAGAGGCAGAGACTGGATACACATGGAACTTCCACTTGTATACAGGAAAAGAGGAAGCGCGGCCAGCTGGTCTTCCACTGGGTACCCATGTTGTTATTGACCTGGTGAAGGACCTAGCTGGAAAGGGACACCACATTTATTTCGACAATTTTTATACAAGTCCTCAATTATGCAAAGCATTGCTTACCCGAGGATTTGGAAGCTGTGGCACAGTGCGCCTTGACCGGAAGGAAATTCCGGACTCCTTCAAAAGGACTGTGGTCCAAACAGGCGAAGTGGCGTACTATAAGGATGGGCATGTTTTAGGACTGAAATGGAAGGATAAAAGAGTTGTGTCTCTTTTGACAACAATCCATGATGAGAGCATGGTCACAAAATCAAGAAGAATGAAAGGTGCACCAAATGGTATTCAGGTGATCGACAAACCATATGGAATTGATGAGTACAACAAATACATGGGTGGTGTAGACAAGGCAGGGCAACTAGTACAGTATTATGGGTATAATAACTTCTCCAAGAAATGGTGGAAAAGAGTGTTTTTCCACATGTTAGATGTAACCTTGGTAAATGCATACATTCTATACTATAAAAGCATCACAGGTAAAAGTATATCCCATCTAAACTTTAGAATAGCAGTTGCAGAGGGATTGCTTGCCCAAACAGATACAACTTTTCCGGCCACACCTTCCGTTGCAGCCGACACTCCGGCACGATTACTAGGACACAACCATTTTCCCGAGCCTTCCGGTGGAAGGCACGACTGCAAGGTTTGCAGTAATAGGAAGTCTGGAAAACGGAAAACTACAACCTACAGATGCCCCGGGAGAAAAAAACGGCGTTATCGCGCTTGAAAAACGGCCATAACAACGCCAAATTACGCGGTCTTCAAAACGCTGTATCTTCTTGATTGTGCAATATAGTGGAGCTGCATTTTGCACATTTACAAAGCGGTCCTGTGTCTGTAGAAGTCCAAAGATGGTTTAGTTTGCGATGCATCGTTCCGAAGATATTCACATTCAAGTAAAGGGCTTGATTTCGCGGGGTTTTGTACTTGAAGCCCGCGAAATCTTGCTCTAAGTTGATTGTGAATATCTTCCGAACGATGCATCGCAAACTAAACCATCTTTGGACTTCTACAGACACAGGACCGCTTTGTAAATGTGCAAAATGCAGCTCCACTATATTGCACAATCAAGAAGATACAGCGTTTTGAAGACCGCGTAATTTGGCGTTGTTATGGCCGTTTTTCAAGCGCGATAACGCCGTTTTTTTCTCCCGGGGCAGCAGCTGTAAAGTTCCACTCTGTATACATCCATGCTTCCGAACATATCACACAGTTCTGCACTACTGATGACTCTTATCCAGATGTACCATATATGTGTATTGACGGGTTGTTTACTCTATGATGCAGATGTGTATTCACATTGTACTGGTTATTTACTCAAAGGAAAGACAACACCATATCCACACATATGGCAACCAGCCTGGCATGATAAACACATCATGATACCTGCGTAACCCTTACACCACAAGTACGCTGACCCCCTACACCACAAGAACGCTGACCCCTAACACCACAAGTACGCAGACCCCCTACACCACAAGTGCACTGACACCTTACACCACAAGTACGCTGACCCCTTACACAACAAGTACGCTGGCTCCTTACGCCACAAGTACGCTGACCCCTTACACCACAAGTACGCTGACCCCTTACACCACAAGTACGCTGACTCCCTACACCACAAGTATGCTGACCCCTTACACCACAAGTACGCTGACTCCCTACACCACAAGTACGCTGACCCCTTACACAACAAGTACGCTGGCTCCTTACACCACAAGTATGCTGACACCTTACGCCACAAGTACGCTGACCCTTACGCTACAAGTACGCTGACCCCTTACACCACAAGTACGCTGACCCCGTATGCCACAAGTACGCTGACACCTTACACCACAAGTACGCTGACCCCTTATGCCACAAGTACGCTGACCCCTTACACAACAAGTACGCTGACCCCTTACACCAAAAGTATGCAGACCCCCTACACCACAAGTGCGCTGACCCCTTACACAACAAGTACGCTGGCTCCTTACACCACAAGTACACTGACCCCTTACACCACAAGTACGCTGACCCCTTACACCACAAGTACGCTGGCTCCTTACACCACAAGTACACTGACCCGTTATGCCACAAGTACGCTGACACCTTACGCCACAAGTATGCTGATCAAGTACGCTGACCCCTTACACCACAAGTGTACTGACCCGTTATGCCACAAGTACGCTGACCCCTTTCCCCACAGGTATACTGACCCCGCACACTACAAGTATGCTGAACCCTTACACCACAAGTCTTACAACACAAGTATGTTCTTACTGCAACACCACAAAAACTCGTACTCCGTACAACACATACAATCCCTAACCTTGATCTGTAAATCAATTGATAGAAATTTCAGCTCAAGGATGTTGGATTCAGCAGCTGGAAGAGCAAGCGGCGTAGGAAAAATTCTTACGCTTCAAACACGTAAACTGCGCACTTACAAATGGTACTCAAGAGATAAAGCAATAACCGTCACCATTGAGAACGTTCAACCTGAAAGGCGATGATATACGCAAGCTCAACAGCAACGACAGAATACATGCAGACATAACTAAAAAGGACAACATAAATACCTGTACTTGATGATGAAATCTGCCCATTGGACTAGCCAATTCCACAGGGCAGCTTGCAAAGCCAAACAGCACGGCAATGATTCACAACAGTCAAATAACTAATAATAAATGCTTGTAGATACATAAAAACTCAAAGCAGTACACTTACCAGACAAAAAGAGGGGTACAGAACGCAAGCGTAGAGAATCCATTTTAAATGTTAATGATGCGCACTCAAAGATAGACGAAGATTAGGAACAACACTCAATCAGCTCAAATCCCTCGCAAAACGATAGAACAAGCACTTTTTGACCGCCGTTGAGAAAATATGGGCCATCGAATTCGAAACAACGCAGAAAAGCCACGGAGCGTTCATACACTCGAGATTACAAATTTCAAATGAAAATCCTTCCGCATGACGTGACGTAAATGAATATTAATTAGCGCAGGTGAAGGGTTAATGGTGTCATTGCAGGCTAAGTTCAGAGTGGCCATAACAGTGTGTGTAGATGGCTCGAGGTTCTTCATCTAGAATGAGTTTTGCAACTCCTGCTTTACACCCTGACATTGCAGATGCTCCATCGTAGCATTGACTACTCAGTTTAGTGATGGAAATATTTAGCCTATTTAACACTTCGTGGATAATTGTCAACAATGCAATAACGTCAGTTGATTCTGTTTCATACAACCCGATAAAGTCTTCATGAACATCTAACTCGTTGTCCACCCAACGGAAACATATAACCACCTGTTCCTTATTTGATTCGTCTGTTGTTTCGTCAATCATGATAGAAATAAAGGGTGCAGATTGAATAGAAGAAGGTCATGGAGAACCATCTTTGCCATCACAGTAAGAATTTCATTCTGAATATCGGATGATGTATATTTGTCCGTCCGTTTCTTGATCCACTGTTCAATTCTGGGATCATCTTCCCCTTGTAGTCTTAACAACTGAGTGAAATTTGATTCACTTTCGTCTCCGTGTCCCCTGAATGGCAATCCTGGACGTGCTAGAAATTGGATAATATATTTAAGAAACATTGGCGACGCTCCAAGCAATCTTTTTGATGCTGGGAGGAAAGGCACATTGCAACATCAGGGGTTGATGCTGGTAGAGTTGTAACGTTCAAGACCACTTCTTTGTGACAACTCGATGCTTCATGCACTGAGAATCTGACCGTGGCATCTTTCCAGTTAGTGTAACCCTTATTGGTAAACGCTGCATCAGCATTTGCAGCCCATGACAGCTTTTCTCCAACTTTGCCTTCAAGCACGTCATTTTCCTCACGATAATGTAGCCACGGCCACTTGTCAAACCAGGCTGTTTGAAAACTTCTTCTCACAGCACTTTTCTTGCCAAACTCTCGTTTTGGAAAGTGAAACACCCTGGGCTGGTGTGGTATTTCTGGGAAAATACTCTCAGTGTCACTGACACTTTGACTAGAACTCGCATCCATCTTGCTTGAAAAGAAGAGCTAGCAGCTGTCTCAGATCGAATACATTACGGTTACAAGTATATTAATTTCAGCCGTAAAAAGTGGTGCGGCCATGGCCGCAGTGGCCGTAGCGGTTCTGTCGCCACTGTACTCCATAATGTTCAGCCATCAATGTCATATTGTAAACCAAGCTTAGTAAGCGTAGGTTTGAATAACTTAGGCTACCTTTGAATAACTTTATCACTTTACTCTTTCGATGGCCTTGTTTGGTTTTGCAGGGTACGCTTAGCCTTCCCGTACTGCACTCTCTTCGTCAAGCGAGCAGATGCAGAACTCTACCAGTAATGCAGGGGCGGATCCAAAAATATATTGCAAGGGGGGGGGGCAAAGGGGAGGGGCATTTATTATCATGGTTTGGGCATGGCTACAAATTTTTGCGCGTAAAAGCGAGAGGAAGATGCATCCGGGATCTGGGGCAAAGCCCTAGCAGCTTTTTACTGTTATCATGTTACTTCGGTGCGTTTCCATTGTATTTATATCATCAGCACGACGTAAGACACCGCCCCTTGCTGGTATGAATATTTAATTTCTAACTTGGCAGGGGGGCAAAATCCAGTTGCCCCTCCCCTCCTGTATCCGCCACTGTTAAATGTTGCCTTTTAGCGGACCGTTTCTTCTCGGGTCTCTTTAATGCCGTCATTTTTACTGTAAGGTATCTTAAATGTTATCTAATTATGCGTCTTACATATACCGTATAGTCGATTGTTTACCAAAATGTAACATTGGCTATTATATATGAAAGTGGCTCTTCCAGCCTATTCTGAAGCTATTGGTGAAATTTTAAAAGTGTTCCTATCCCGAGTTATGCGTTGCAAAGAAGAAGAAGGAGACCATGTTCCGGGACTTGGTACGAGGGCGGGCAGTACCCTTTTGTTCTCTACAACCACGCGGTTCTGTGACATAAAACAAGACGAAACTGCTCATTTTTGACTTGTAGTTCGATTGCTATAACAAGCTTAACGATCCGATCGTCGTGAGTCTTGTTAGAGACAGGTCGCATATTATTATTGAATTCATAGTCGGGGTCAAATCCTATATGGAAGTTTCTAGCGAAACTTCCTATAATGAAAATGATAATTATCATTATTCTTCACAAAGTGGACAAAGCCGCCTCGACCACCCCGGCCCCTATTCCTGCAGCAACTGGCCCTGCCATTCCCTGCCCAAGCAGCCCATGCCAGGGGGGAGCAATGGTAGTGGTGGATGGGGCAGCGCTGCTGCTGGCAGTGGGGGAAGGGGGGGGATGGGGGTGGGTCCTGGCGGGGGCAGCGCTGCTGCTGGTGGTGGGAGGGGGTCCTGGCGGGGGCAGCGCTGCTGCTGGTGGCAGAGAGGGGGCGGGGTGGGGGGGGCCCTGGCGGGGGCAGCGGGGTTGTTCTGGAGGGGGCATCATTTACTTTACTTTGAAGCTTACTACTATCCCTAAGGATTGCTTTTCTAGGCCCACTTGGGGTTGCAGTAATTTTATTCTACCGTATATTACGCCTTGTACATGTATCAGTAATGTTTAGCAACTGCAACATACACAGGTGCATGCACAAATAACCTTTTGTACCAACAAGATCGGACCTATACCATGGGAACTTTACATGTGGAAGCCTTACTGTGCATCTGATAATATGAATGCTTGGACAGGCATACATGAAATGTGTTAATGTGTGCATGACAGGAAGCCTTACTATTAATGAGCTGCATGCATAGGCAAGCATTAAGGTGAGCCCTTAGCTTTGAAATGCTACTTCCTTTAATGGCAGATGACTTGCAGTGTATATCCGCCTTTTAGCGGCATGGTTCTCCTCGAGGACTTCTTCATATCGCTGCCTTTTAGCAGATCGCTTAGATTCAATATTTGCATCGTAGCTGTCGCGTACAGAGGCCTTCTTCTCTTCAGGATCGGCCTTGTAGGTGTTGATACAGAGGCCTTCATTTTGGAGGCATCTGCTCGTTGCTTAGATCTCTTGTTTCGATTATGCGAAGGTATTTTTAGACAAACAACTTCATAAGCCAATATAGAGGCCTTCATTTTGGAGGCATCTGCTTGTTGCTTAGATCTCTTGTTTTGATTATGCGAAGGTATTTTTAGACAAACAACTTCATAAGCCAATATAATGATAATTTAAACTGCGATTGTAACGTCAGATAAATTTAGTGCAGGTTGAATACTGTCTAACATAAATATATAATGCTTGCTACTTTTGGTAGATGTGATATGCATCTATATGACCTTAAGGGGCACCGTGCCAGTAAGTTTCGAAGTGATTGGTACTATTGCTACCTTCCGGAGAAGAACAAGACGACAATGACGACCAAGACTAACAATTTTTTTAGGCACGGGCACAAGAAACAGGTTCTTTGATTGTCTAAAAGTGCATAGTTGTACGACATGAAACTAAGATGAAAGCGTAGATCTTGGTGTTGTCGTTCGAATGCGACAAAGAGATAAGCGATCCGTTTCCTCCCCCAACGCAACTTAAATTTTTAATGACATTCATTATTCCTCAATCAATCCTATATTGAACCTGCTGAAAAAGGTTCAGATTAATCTGGAGCATGTTTATACTGAATCACACAGACAACTTGATAAAAACAATTTTACATTGGAGGGTAGTTTCGCGTGCCATGATGTACTAAATGTAAATGAGATATTACGTCTGGAGACTTTAGCCAACATTCCATGTGCTAGTGCCAGATTTCTGATGCTACCAATCAGATTGCGACAGTCACATGACCATCAATGATTACATGTTGTGGAATTTTGCACCTCGTGAATTTGTGACGAGTACCAATGTATACACAGCTATTGACGACGCTATCGCAACGGCTTCTAAGCAGTTGGGTTGCGATGAATTGCGTCCTAATAAAAAAGCAGCTATGCAAAGCGTTTTGAAGGACTGACGTATTTGTGTGCTTTACAACTGGAAGTTGTTCCAAGTCGCTTGCGGGGTCATTCCATAACTTAATTGAGCCACTCTAATCTCAAACAGAAGTAACATTTTCCATATATTATCTACCCCAAGAAATATACAAAATCTCTGTACATGTTTATAATCTTAAGTATTTTGTTTATGAAATACAACTGTTTGAATAATTTGTGGTTTGGACTACATTGAGGGGCATTGCTTTAACCTTGTTATGGCCATGCTAGGGAATCATATGTACAATGATAGGTACTAGTGGGTGTACTCATTAGTAATGCACATAAGCATAAGTCACAAGGTCTTACAGATATTTAATGAGATTTTTAAGTACATAAGAATTCATTTAACCAAATTTTTGGAGTGGTGGCAGCTAATGCCAATAGGGGTTCAAGCTTGTAAGTATTTTGGAAAACAAATACACTGGGCTGGGATACCCTTTTTAAAAGCTGGCAGCCATTTTTGTGTCCTCCCCTTAAAGTTGTTATGGTCAATTTATACTCAACTACCACGGTTTCCACTGTAATTTTCACAGCACACTGTATGCACTACAGTACACTGTACGCACTCACTTCCCACTGCAGCTGTGGGTACCTTTGCCATGAATTTGGTACCTTGCAGAAAATTTGTGGGCATGTGGTTATGTTGTTCAGCGGACACAACCTCTTGTGAGTACTACTTACATTCTTGGAATATGAGTTGGCTGATAGTTACATTCCTCCTGCACACGGATTATTGGCTAAAGTCTCTGGACAGTCATTATCTCATTTATTGCGTCATGGCACACGAGACTACATTGGAGGGCTACATGTTTTCTATGAACATTGATGTTCAAAACTATCTTAGCCATTAGCTTTGGGGAAAAAGCACTTTCTCATATGTTTTTATACTGATGTTCAGAAAATTTGCACAATTGCGCATTGCTGATGTGTCGTCTCATTCTGTCTGTTTACTATCATGCCCGCGTCCATTTAAATGTTTGGATATATTACTACTATTTTAATTAAAAAGACCAAGTCAAATGGTGCTGCATTATGAACAATACCACTAGTAATAGAGCATCTGATGCCATAAATGCCCCTCTGCGTAAGCATTGCAAAATAGGTAGCAATTAAAATCAGCTGCAGTTTATTAATAAAGACCTCAAAATTCATGCTAGTACATCAAAATGTGACATCATCAATGTGGTGGAGTTTTGGACAGCATTGGGCAATGTCATGGAAAAGGTTGATCCATCTGACATGACTTTACCCTATCACCTTGTGTTTCCTATTTTGTAACAAACAGCCCTATCACAAAACAGTAAGGAGCGAATTTTAAATTATCCTGCTGCACGTCGAAAGGCATGTTTCTATGTTACTCATGTAAAGTTTCATGTCGTAAGGAGTGATTTGACGTTAAATCGTTAAGCATGTTCAGTAACTATTACTATTCCAAAACGAATATTATTGTCGTGAAAAAGGATGGGTAGTTGTACACTGCATTATAATATTTGTTTTTGTTGTTGCAGCAAGCCCCACAACCAGTAATGACATATGTGGATATGCTACAAAGGGCACCACAACGAATTTCTTCTTCAGCGACAGAATTTAGTAAAATGCCATTTGTTAACATTCAGAGTATATCTGCAATTCATGGTCAGTCTTTTAGCATGGACATCACTACGGAAATAAAAGAGACAGTTTTTTTGGAAGATTGTCAATTCTTAAGACCCCTTAATAAAGAGATCAAAGAAATATTGAAGGGTTGTACTGGTAAATCAAAAACATATTACGAAAATTGCTTACTAATGCAGGTAGCGATTTTCATAGATGGCAGTATATCAAAGGAAAATATGGTATTCGCAAAGGTGAACATAAAACGGAGCTTGAGAGCTGTTGTGTGCAATAATGGTTACATTTTGACACCTCGGTCCCTAGTAACACAGTTTCAATCTCTTTCATCATGGACATTTTGTAGTTCTATCATGAAGCCTGATATAACCATTTACTACTATCCGCCCCAAAAAAAAGTTGACATCCGTAATCAAAGAAAGATGTTGATGCTTATTGGGAATATTAAAAAACATGGAATGCCATTAATGTTTATTGAAGAAGAGTCCAGTCGTATTGATCAGACTGCTCGAAGTTGTGCTACAAAGCTAATAGAGTTGTACAGACTGCGGTCTGCTCGAGGCTACAATGATGGCCCAGTGGTTGGGTTTGCTTTGCCAAGAAAAAAGAATCTGGATTATCATGAAGTGGCTAGTGCTAGTGTTGATTTTTCTGAAATGGGTGCGGAGGATGCGGATGTAGATATTGTATCGGATGATGAAGGAGAAGCTGATAACAGTTTTTCAATAAGTGCTGTTACTGATGATGGCATTTCAACAGCGGCACAACCTCCAGCACAGAAGAAACCACGAACACAATTGGTAACAGCACCTGTAAAGATCTCGGTGGTTTGGTCTTTGTATCAGTTTACTACAGGTTACATGACGTATCAAAGCGCAGAGTCAACAGAAAGGCTAGGTAAAGAAATAAAGGAGGCTTTACAACAAGCACAGGACATGGAAAAGGCTTGTAGTGACAGTAAGACAATTGCTGATTATGGATATTTAGTTAAACTCTCTGACGATAATATGCTCAAACTACATGAAACACATCTTCTACACAAGGATATGCAAATTATTGCAGTAAAGCAATTGCATGCCTCTCCATCATTTGTGTTTCACCTGACAGCTGTAAAGAATGGACGGCAGCATCAGTATGTGACAAAGATTTTTACAGATAGGTGTGCCAAGGAAAACTTTGAGGGGGTGGATTGTACGATCAAAGATGCAGAACCTCTAAACATTTGCACTACTCTTGGGTGTAAGAAAAAGTATTGGCACATTTTTTATTTTGATGTTTTGAAGTCACCTCTGAAGCGTAGTGAGGCGAGGAATTGTATTTATGAACTTGGAAAGGCGGTTGAAAGGATTTTGAATGATATGCACAGTAAGCTGGGTTATGCACATTTGGATGTGCGGCTTCCAAATATATGCTACTCCGACACTTATGAACCAGTTCTTATTGATGTGGAACGTGCTCAGCCTATGGATGAACTATACGTAAACTATATGTACGGTAAGGACAACTGCGCATATCCTGATCGGTTGACCTTTGGCAACATAGACACCATTCAATTGTTATGGATGATTTTTTGGATCGAAGCTGAACAACTTGGGTGTTCAATGGAATACAAATACACTAAGTTGCAAGAGGTTGATTGTTCTACTGTGGAGTATCTTAAAGTGCTTCAGCGGTTCATCCTTAACATTACAAATTATTTCAGGGAAAGGAAGATAGATAAAGCCAATGACGAATTGAAAGCATTTTGGAATCATGTTGATAAAAATCACACTGGAAGTAAGATGACCTTGAAAGACGTCCTTCAGTTGCAGGAACGGCAATAATTCTATACTGCTTTGTCAGTAAAGGATCAAAATTAATACTACTATAATCATTCAAAAACAAAGCATAGTGTTACTGAAATTTTTTTTAAATTTTTTAAAAATTGATGATGCATGGTATCTTCCCCTGAACAGTGGTATAGACATGTTTGTAAATAGGGTGCATGACGATGTGATGACCTGCTTCACAAATCCACATGACAGCAGCACTAAAGGAAGCATAAGAGAGTCGAGTGCATAGCCAGCTGACTACAAGGGAATATGGTATGTTCTGCTTGAAATCATGTCTGCCTGTTAAACACTCACGAGCCATTCCTCCTGTTGTACAAAAAGCCAATGGTGTAAAGACCCCATGCTCAACCTCTTTCACCTGTTGAAATTATCGTTACTTTTTCATTCATGTCTGTGGTATACTGCTGGCAAGTCCATGGAATGGTAGAATGGAGCATTGGGGTGGAAAACCCTTAAATCAAAAAAAAAAATCATAGGCGGCCCCAGCATTTATGGAGGGTGCATGTCACCTTTGTTGAAGACGATGGTGGTCCTCCAGATCTGGATGCAGACATGCTCCCGTGACTCCACGAGCAAATAAAACCCAAGTTTTTAGTGGACAGTACTGTTCCTGTCTTTATGTGTGCTCGTGTTTGTACATGTGCAAATGAGATGGTTATTATTATTATAATGTACGAATGTATGGCTATTGATTGCACAACAATTCTTGAATCATAGTCATTCAATTTGCAATGTAATGGTACCTCCTATACTAGTCCACCTGCCATGATAACACTGTGCTGATGGCTCCTATGCTAGCCCACCTGCCATGATAACAATGTGATGATGCATGCAGTGGGTGACATAGTACCGTATGCAAACATATGCCCACCTTAGCACTAGTCTCGTCCCCAGACCCATGTTACGCAGCAGCGGATGGATTACATCACCGCTACGCGAACAGAGGGTCTGGACAAATACTTCACCAAAGTCGTTCTGAGCGCGCCTGATTTTAGGCGCGCAATCAGAATGCAGAGCACACGTGACGTCATAAGTGGTGTAATTTCGTTTGTGTTCAGCTTGACCATAGATAGTTTAGAGATGGATTGGAAGCACGGTTAATTGTCACGAATTATCACCTACACTCCGTGATCTGCTGTGAGCGCTGTATGTTCCGATACTTCCGATACTATCTATGGCTGAGGCAATGACAAAACCCGACGAAATACTGAAAAATGCTGTTGAACATGTGTTAGCTGATGATGGCTTTAAGATTCTGACTCCATCGTCGAGAAGCGCTGTTGAGGACGCTCGGAAACTGTTACAGTGGTTTTCATTGCCTAATAGTAAGGAGGTCTTCCACGAGTTTGCAGAGAAGTTGGTATCTGATGTTGATAGATGTTTTGATCCACCTAAGAAAGTGAGGAAACGCGGTAGTATGTTGCAAGTGAGGCGCGAAGCTATGTGGAGCTCATATCACAAACTGAGTACATCCGATACGTTTGCTAAGAATTGGGAAAGGTTTCTGACTGTCTCCATCAATTCTTTGCCAAACCCCATTTTCTATCAGTACGTGACGGAGTGTGTGCTAAAAGTCAAGATCAAGACACTATTTCCTATTACCGCCCACCCTGTAAATGTCCGACTAGGAACTTTCAGTTATGAAGAAAAAAATGCGCTACGGTATGCTGCAGGATACATTCCACGAGCAATACGTAAAAAAATTGCAAAGTCCTCTAACCCTGCTAAACAGTGTATAATGCTTTGCTTGGATGACATGCTACAGTCAGAAACAGAAGACCATGAATCTGATAACTGGATTAAACTGGTTGACCGAGGCGGATTAAACCATGTGAGCAATGCCATGTACATGGCAATAGTTTCAATGGAGCTTGAGGTGCAGAAACAGCTGCAGCAGGACTCGACACTTACTTCTAAATTTAAGACCAAATTGACTAAATGTTTATTGGACAGTGAAGACGTCATGTTCTTTTGGTCTATTGTTGCAGCCCCTTGGGAAAGTGGGGATGAAATGGAAATGAAGCTGTTAGGAATGGTGATTGACATGTGGCTCACAATCAGAGGTTTTTCATACGCAAGTGACTGGATGGAAAAGTTAAAAGTACAGGAAAAGAAGACAAAGCAGAAATCTAAGGGGATAAGAAAAACTCTGTATAAAGACTGATTACACTCACACATTCACATTTTGATGATACAATCTATACATAAAGTGTTCAATAACTAATCATGCTGCTTTGCTTTCTTAGACTTCTTTCTTTTGCTTTTCCTTTTCAGGAGTGGGGTGTTCTCATTGGGGTTGATTGGATGTTGGTTTTTTACTTCTCGACAATTGCCTCGCACAGATGGTCTGCACATAGTGTCAACAATACGTATTGTCTGCATATTCTTCTGGAATTCAGACACATTAGGATTATCACTTGTTGCACCTCTCTGACGTTGGCAGCCAAAAAATTTTTCAAGAGGATCTTGCCCTATTCTCTGACTTAGAAAAGATTCAACACCTTCCAGAGTGAATAGGTATTGGACTAGTCCAATGAAGGAATTTACTGAATGGGTAAAAAAAGCACATAAAGTGAGTTTGCTATACCACAGTCCATTTTTACCTGTAATCCTCAGACCCAGTAATGTTTGAGGGCTTAATAGCATTTTCTGTTTCTCACTAGCACTGAAACCTGGTCTTGCCTGGACACTTTGCTCCCAAGTATCGAGGAAAACTAAAAATTCCTCTTTTAGCCACTGTTAAAAATAGCAGCATATCAAGTTGAGCATATGTTAATATGGACTGACCTTCAAACGAAAATCATCTCCAGACCTGTATGGTTGCTGAAATACCTTTCTCTTGTTCACACCTGAGGTGTAGTTGGATACATTAAGAGCATCAAAAAACTTGTCAAACATGGTGACGAATTTGGCAGTCTCCTGCACTGCAGGGTCACCAGATAAGACCAGAGCCTTGGCAACAGTTTCACTAAGTAGCTGCAAAAAAGAACAGATTGAAGTGAACGCCATATAGTATTAACTGGCTGAAGTACCTGAGCAGCAAGGTCAACCCTCATACGTGAAAACGGTGTTAGCTGTATATGCTCTAATTTGATCTTAGGCAATAGCAACAGTCCCATGCTTTTTTCTCTATCACGATAATACATATCAGTAATATGCTGAAACAATATGTCGCTTCCATTGCACTGAATGTAAGATACATCATCATAAATAATGCAAAACCATACTTCGACATGTGCAAAAGATGCTTACCCACAGATGCCTGGCCTTTGACGCTAAACAGTTTCTTGTGGTTTTAAGTAGATGTGGTGGATCAGAGAAAAAAAACAAAGGGCGCTTCTCAAGAGAATACTTATTGATGACTTTGAAGAGAACCTTCTCCGAGCCCATTAGCTTTAAAAACCGTCGGTTTGCCGCAGCTCCATCAAATGTGATGGTCAACACCTGTTCATAAACATAAAAAAAGTGATTAATATGTAAAATACACATTTCATACCTTAAATCCACATCTTTCCAGTCTAAACACAGCCTCCCATATTGGAGCAAACAGTAGGTCACCTGACACATTTGCACAAGGAAACTGCACATATGGGTATTTCATCTGCGTGAAAAAACTGCAGACCATAAAAACAAGCATGGAGTTTGCTACAGTAGGACAAGTATCCTCATTAAGACACTTTTCATAGGCTACCAAATGATTATTGATGTCACCCAGGTCAGTGAAACCAATCAGCTCGTCATTGGTTTTGTCATACACAAGGTCTTCCCTGATAAACATTTCATCTATTACAAGCGCAACGCATTTTTGCCATTCCTTAAGCGTTAACAATTTCGATACTCTGACAAGCTGTTCATCAATGTCTAGGGTAAATCCATTTGCTGCTTTGACTACATGCGTATAGTCCCGTAGTGTACGCTGAGAAGGCAACTTCAAACAACCACTCTCTCTCAGTGCCTCATATGCACCACTAGACTTGTAACGTAAATATAGACACCATTTGATCATTAAAGGGTGCCATTTCATTGCACTGGCTTTCTGGACACGTGATGCATTGAGCTGCTGTGACCAAAACATTCTTTGAAATGATCCTTCTGGATGCAGCTTAACAACTTCATTATCTTCTTGTTTCATTATAGAGCATACATCTTCATGCATGTCACTGTTAAGGTGCACTCCTACTTTCTCTGTAGCTATAGAAAGCTTTGTAGCCATATGAGTTAACTTCCTCTCTAGGCTGCGAATGTGCTGGTGTTGATTTCGTAACTTGAAATCCTTCTCCTTCTCTAGCAAATAACGGTGATTTACGTGGCTATGAACACCCACTCTTTTAAGTGAAGCAATCTCAATTACATGTTGGTATCTACTCAAAGCTATGCGAAGCAATGTTCGTATCTTGTAACATGGACGACATTTGCTATATGGACTATCAGAGTCTAAAAGAAACTCACAGTGAGATGAGCGGATAGTTGGTTTATCTAAAGTAACCAAGTCCTCCAATGCAAGAAGCATCCCTACATGTATGAGAAAAAAGTCAATGAATACAATACAGACTGCACCACTCACCACACTTACCCTTATTATCATGAAACTTCCCATTTCTGTGTCGAACAAGACATTTGTACTTTGAGTCACAGTGACCTTGACAGATCTTGGCTTTTTCTACACACCTTATTAAAGACAGCACATCATCCACACCATGGAGTTCACAAGGTATGCAATGCAGAACACTGCAAGAGGCATAACTCAGCAGGTTGTTATGCAAAAAGACACTCCAGTTAAATGTGGCTTTAATCTGGATAGTGAATTGCACCCTAGATGTGTTTGATGTTTCATAGTAAGAAGGTTTACAGATGATGATGACATCACTATCAGTGGGTGGAGAGATGTCAACCCAACTTCGGGGCAGAGTTGACAACAGATCACATTTGAGCCCATGTACATTGGTGGAGGACTGTACTGAAACTTTGTCCAAAGGTATGGACACAGGAAATGAAACACACACTTTGTCCAAAGGGATTGACACCAAGAGAGAAAAATCTTTTCCCGATTCCGGCCTCTTATTCCACCAGTGTCTTTTCCTACCCATAGTACCTGTACCTGTATACATTTGTTTAAATAGGAGTTACATGCCTACCCTTCTACTTCATACCTCTATTCCTATTCTCTGAGTTGATGGACAAGGATGAAGTGCTAGACGTGGGAAAAAAATAAAATTTTTGTATATAAATCACAAAAATCGGCGCTGTTTGAGGCAGTGTATTTAGAAAACCAAGTACTATTTTCAAAAAAAGGAAAAAGTCCCTCCTAGAGCATTCACTGAACACTTAAGATTCGTTCATAGAATTGCAAAACCACTTAGGATGGCTCGTAAACAGGTACATGCACGAAGTATACCAATTTATGCCCTAAACTACTATATGACGGTGTTACACACGATCGGATGAAGATAAAACAAAACTAAAAAAAATCCCTCCCTGCAAAATGACCTGTATAAGCATAGAAAGCATAATAAACCTTTGGAGACTCACCCGTTTCTCACAAAAGGTACATAAGCACGCGAGAGTGGTGAAATGATCGGTACGCAGCGCGCGTTGTACAAACCGTGGCTATTTTAAGGTCAATACCTTACAGAATGCTTACCTTTCAAATAGGCGATGAAAAATGTCCACCAAAAACCAGTATGGCACGCTTTGACGACTTTTGCCTCGATTTGCCCTCTAGAAAGGTGTGATTCGCGCGATCACGGAGTGCGCGCATAGTCTTAATGGCTCACGTGATGCGCTTCCAATCCATCTCTAAACTATCTATGGCTTGACAAAGAACATCTTGACGCTATAATCGTGCGAGTAGTTCAAAAGCTGGGCAACTCTCCTCTCGCGAAAATCAGCTTCAAGCTGTAAAGAACTTTTGGAGGGCAACGACATTTTTCGGTTTTTGTTATCCTGCCAACAGGGAGCGGAATGAAAGTCGTCATGCTTTTCGGTGCTACCTGTCGCGTTCGACTTTCTGTTTGAGCGTGTGGGAAGCATTGTCATTGTTGTGTCGCCATTGATAGCCTTAATGAAGGACCATGTATGTAATAACCTATTATTCAGACTAACGTACATGTAATATCGTGCTACTAAACGTTATATGCATATCAAGAAATTAGCGATCACGGGAAATTACGTTACGTATACTCGTTCCCAAACCACTGAATAGGGAGGTTTGATGGATAAATGAGCTAAAAGCTATGCTGTACATGTAACTTGCAGAGTGAAACATTTGTAACGGCGGTTCCATAATATATGGAGCCCATAGATCATTATCCCTTTTTTTTTTCAGAATTTTTAGACCCTTCCCCGGACTTCCTCAAAATGGTTTATGGTTTGACAATACCTACATAACTGATATCTAATGGTCATGTTCCACCCTTTGTAGCATCTGTACATAATATGTAGTCATCTTTGTAACGGCACTTTCATAAGATATTACCTATTCCCATAATTATCATAATTTTTGGGGAATTTTTCCAATTATTGTCGGACTTCCTCAGAAGTTTTTACCAACTCAATCCAAGAACGTTTGAGAACGGTATGACGTCAGCTTGTCATCACGTGCAGGCTATAAAAGCAATATGTACTAGTGGCCTTAATGGAAATCGGCGTTACGCTACTCACGCTCAGGGGCGGATTTAGGGGGGGGGGGGTCCAGGGGGTCCGGACCCCCCCTTTCCTATATGAAGAATGACGTAATACGTACTGTAATCTGTGCAGCGTTCTGCATGTTCCCGTCCTTGGATTTGCAACATTGCCCATCGTTCTAGCCAAGCGGGGTCTATATCGATCTAATTAAATCCTGTATTAACGAAATATTTAATCGCGCGATCGATCGAATGGTGCGTGTGAGCAGGAATTGAGGTAAGCGATCAAAAGACGTGAATGGGATTCAGATTCTCTTCCTCAGAAAATAGATAGCTATACAGCTAAAAATACTAATACTATAGTAAAACATACATGAGTCGTTTATAGACCGACCTGTAGCTGGTGCATGGCCTCGTGCACGCTTCGGTCACCGTCACAAATTCACAAAAGCTTTGCGTCACGAATTTAATTGCTGAGCCAGTAGGAACCATAGCATTGTGAAGAATGAAGAGTTTTCTCGTCGCTATCCATGCAGGCTCTAGTAATCCGGATATCGCGTGATGGAAATGTATTGGATATCACTGTGAATTTCATGCTAAATAAACGCAAAAGCAAAAAAGCGGCTGGGGCTTCGCCCCAGACCCCACTGGGGGAGCTATCAGCGCTCCCCCAGACCCTCTTGCTGTCACGGGAGGGGGCACGCCCCCTCCCGTACCCTCTCCCCGTTGTGAATATATTTATCAGACCCCCCTTTTCCAAAATCCTAGATCCGCCCCTGACGCTAGCTATCTGAAATGACGCCAAGTACTGTCCAGCAGCTTCATCGGGCGAGTATACACACGACCACCTTCGTCACTGGGTCAAACGGGTAAGCTATTTCCAAAGTAAATGATAATGTGACGTACACTATAGCATGCAGGTCCGTACGTAGCCAGAAAGGCGAAGTCTCGCGGAGTCGCTGGGGGCCGTCGCTGGGTGTGGGATCGGTCGATTCCCCCCCCCCGGGGATGGCTGGCGGAACCCACCAGGCAACACAGGCGTGAGTAGATTTTTGGCGTTCTGTTGTTCGATCTGGAATTGCGCGAGACTGCTTGCAGTCACAGGGTGAGTAGGTCCCACAGAAGTAACCGTCCATGGGCAGCTAAAAGCATTCCCCATACCGGGGGTAGCTGTGGTGGCACCCATCCCAGTCACACGTTTTATATGGAGTTCCTTAGGTGCATGGGCCTATACTCTCTATCCCAACCACCACCACCCCCCCCCCCCCCCCCCCCCACCCAAGATGTATCCACCTTTATTATGACATGTATATCTGGTCGGTTGTCTGTTGTCAAGTTCAAATATCTAGCAGAGTTGCATTAGGCCTTACACTAACAATTCTTGGCATCTGTAGTGTGACCCTGATCCTGTATATGTTTGATACCCATGCACATGACGCTGTGGGGCAGAGCTGTGACGAATGGGACTCACAGCTAATTCAGCTAGAAAAGCATGGTAACAAAATCCGCTAATTCAGCTAACCAAACTTGAAAACCGCTACTTTTCCGCTAGTTCCGCTAGTTCCGCTACCTTCCTCCTCCAACAGTCATTGTCAACATCCCAAAAAATTAATACGTTAACATTTCGTGTTTTGCGAATGTAACTCAATAATAATTAGTACTCCGCACGAATCGAATCAGTGCTTTTAAATTGCTGCATGCAAGTTCAAATATGCAGCGTTCGAATTCGAATCGAACTTGACACAAGATTGGAGTTCGAATTGGGATTCGAGACGAGCTGCCTGAAATGGCTTGTTCGAGTTCGAATTCGTCGAATCTATAATCGAATTAAATTCGATTCGTGCGGAACCCTACTCAATACTCTAGCAGACGCCGCTATGTCGCAGCACAAAAGTTCGAATCAACAATAACAAATATTGATTGGTCCCAATTTGGTCGTTGCAATTAAAGTTGAATTGGATTTGTGAATTAGCGGAAGTAGCGATTTTCAGAGCATGCCGCTAGTGGGCAATCATTGGCAGCTATTTTCGCTAACAAAAATTTCCTGCTCACGTCCGCTAGATTCGCTAGTAGACGCCGCTATGTCGCAGCTCTGCTGTGGGGGGAGAGGGGGCTCGTACACATGCATCCTCATGTATGTAAAGTGATTCCTATTAACATACATGCTAGGGCTTACAAACACACATGCTATCTGTCACATGCATACCACGCACATGCACACACACACACACACACACACACACACACACACACACACAGGGCTAGGTTTGTCTGGCCTGTAGTGAGCACATCTTTGTCTGTACCTGTTTGAAGTGAAGGTGAACCCATACATGTACATCTAATCTTTCTAAAAATCTTTGAAAGCACTATGGCGTGTGTATACATGCATGCGCATGTGTGGATGCATGTCACAAACATGTATTCACTCTTCTATGCCTTCCTCGTCAACCACTCCTTAATTCTTCCTTCCACTCCTCCCTCACCATACCCTCACCTCTTTCCCTTCCAATATCACTCACTGATGCAGAATTTGGACCTTGCTCTCTGCACTCAGTTACCATGCACCAGTTCTGGAGTTAACAGATGCTGTATTGGCACTGTGTAGCATTTCTTATGCACACTTCCAACTTTTTTGTAATGCAGTGCACATGTTTAGTTGAGGCTGTTAACCTAAAGCAGGATCTCCATTTGAACATTTTCTCCGTGTGTCCATTTGTAATGTATTTTTATTGGTACATAAAAATATTACAAGCCCCCCCAAAATAAAATAATGATATACTCCACACCCTTCATATCGAGAAATTGCCCATACATCAGGGCCGCATGCACGGGGTAAACGGGGAAGGTGATGGAGGCTAGGGGGAGGCTAGTTTACATGTTGGAGTGTAGGGGTGTAGGGAAGGTGGGGGCTAGTGTAAGGAAGGTGGGGGTTAAGTGTAGGGAAGGTGGGGGTTAAGTGTAGGGAAGGTGGGGATTAGTGTAGGGAAGGTGGGGGCTAGTGTAGGGAAGGTGGGGGCTAGTGTAGGGAAGGTGGGGGCTAGTGTAGGGAAGGTGGGTTTAAGTGTAGGGAAGGTGGGGGCTAGTGTAGGGAAGGGGGGTTAAGTGTAGGGAAGGTGGGGGCTAGTGTAGGGAAGGTGGGGGTTAAGTGTAGGGAAGGGGGGTTAAGTGTAGGGAAGGTGGAGGCTAGTGTAGGGAAGGTGGGGGTTAAGTGTAGGGAAGGTGGGGGCTAGTGTAGGGAGGGTGGGGGTTAGTGTAGGGAAGGTGGGGGCTAGTGTAGGGAAGGTGAGGTTAAGTGTAGGGAAGGTGGGTGCTAGTGTAGGGAAGGTGGGGTTAAGTGTAGGGAAGGTGGGGGCTACTGTAGGGAAGGTGGGGGTTAAGTGTAGGGAAGGTGGGGGCTAGTGTAGGGAAGGTGGGGGCTAGTGTAGGGAAGGTGGGGGTTAGTGTAGGGAAGGTGGGGGTTAAGTGTAGGGAAGGTGAAGGCTAATGTAGGGAAGGTGGTGCTAATGTAGGGAAGGTGGGGCTACTGTAGGGAAGGTGGGAGTTAAGTGTAGGGAAGGTGGGAGCTAGTGTAGTGAAGGTGGGGGGAGCGTAACTAAGGTGGGGGGCTAGTGTAGGCAGTCCCGGATGCAGGATTTAGAAAGTTTTTTTAATGTACTGGACTGGTATGTTTATAAGAATATAAGTGTGTTGTCTGTTCTGTTGTATGCACTGGACGGATATGTTGTAGCTGTGATGTGGATTGCAATGTGGCACTGTGGCCAGTGTGATCCAGAAATCTACTTTTTTTTAAATGACACCAAGTGCTCTGATTATGGGTGGGTGTGTCTCACTAGTTCCTGAGTCCTACATGCAGTACAGAGGCATTAGCTATTAGCTGGCCTATCTGCTTGCCACCACCTCACATATTTCTACATTACATGTGCTAAATGACTTAAACGAGAGACTTTGCATTTGGTCATAGCAAACTGTATGTGTGCTTTGTGAGTGGCTTTTTTTTCTGGAAGGAAGCCTTGATAGTGGCAGTGAAACCCTTTCTCAAAGATTGTAAGGACTGGGCCACTGTAAAGTTTATAGCTGTGCTATTCACACACATGGCTTCGTATAAACCCATGGCTTCGAGGCTTAAGAGCTAGATTGTGTGTACATGTATGTGTACTGTGTGTGTGTTTAGGGTGTGTGTGTGTGTGTAGGGGTGGGGGACCTCACCTTAATTTAAAAATTCTGAGGATGGTACACTGGTGTCTAGTACTTACCATCACCACCCTCCCTCTTTAATAAAGGTGCAGGGGCAATGCCCCACCCCCTTTCCTCACCCCTCACACGACTTACCAGTCGAGTACATACAACACAGTGTATTATGTACTGGACTGGTGGACTGGTATATGTACTGGGCTGGTGTATTTGACTGGTCTGGCCAGTCCAGTCAGTCCAGTGCATACAACACACCAGTCCAGTGCATACAACACACCAGTCCAGTGCATACAACACACCAGTCCAGTACATACAACACACCAGTCCAGTACATACAACACACCAGTCCAGTACATACAACACACCAGTCCAGTGCATACAACACACCAGTCCAGTACATACAACACACCAGTTCAGTACATACAACACACCAGTCCAGTACATACAACACACCAGTCCAGTGCATACAACACACCAGTCCAGTACATACAACACACCAGTCCAGTACATACAACACACCAGTCCAGTGCATACAACACACCAGTCCAGTACATACAACACACCAGTCCAGTACATACAACACACCAGTCCAGTTCATACAACACACCAGTCCAGTACATACAACACACCAGTCCAGTACATACAACACACCAGTCCAGTACATACAACACACCAGTCCAGTACATACAACACACCAGTCCAGTACATACAACACACCAGTCCAGTACATACAACACACCAGTCCAGTGCATACAACACACCAGTCCAGTACATATAACACACCAGTCCAGTACATACAACACACCAGTCCAGTACATACAACACACCAGTCCAGTACATACAACACACCAGTCCAGTACATACAACACACCAGTCCAGTACATACAACACACCAGTCCAGTGCATACAACACACCAGTCCAGTACATATAACACACCAGTCCAGTACATACAACACACCAGTCCAGTACATACAACACACCAGTCCAGTACATACAACACACCAGTCCAGTACATACAACACACCAGTCCAGTACATACAACACACCATGGATGGATCTCTTCTTTAATAAAGAATGGTTTGGCAATAAGTCCTGTAAATAGGAAGGACGTTGGTTGTTTAGCTTGGAAGATATGTGGGTTTGAAATTGATGCTAATTTATAGTCCTTTTATTTTATACATGTATACCACAAGCCTGGTTATGTCATAAGACATAGGCCACAGCATCAAACTCTAAAGCTGCACATATACTACCTTAGTCAGGTTAACCACAAATTTGACAGAGAGCTGATAATCCTAAAACGTGCTTCTGGGTTTGTGCTTGAATGTCTCTGTATTTGGCAATGTGTATTATGATAAATAGATTCTGGCCTCATGAAGGCACTTGCCCAGGAGACTACTGCTGATGTCAGATTTCCATCTTAATGTGCCCTTCCCCCATGTGTGTGTGTCAGTGTGTGTGTGTGTGTGTTCAGAGCCATGACTACCAACCATATTGGAGTAAGATCTAGAGAAGAGAACAGAGGCAGCCCGAGGTCACTAACATGTGCAGGAATCAAACTTTTCATGTATATATAGAATTTGTTTGGTTGTGTGAATATTTCAGTTCTCCCACATAAACTAATTTCTGTCGCAATGGGCAAATGCCACAAATGGCTCAGCACAGCAGGGGACTTACATAATGATTCACACATGTGTGTGTGTGTGTGTATGTGTGTGTGTGTGTGTGTGTATGTGTGTGTAAGGCATGGCATGGGACATTGTTCTGGCTACAAATTTGTCTACATGTAGATGTGACAAATCAATTTGGGATCTGTTTACACAACATGACCGCTGCTGATGTAGTCAAGAAACCTTATGAGCATGCAACATCTACATACACACACACACACACACTCACCAGCCCTGAATATACATCACTACATGCATGAATTGCTACCAGGACTTCCACACAACAAGGGTTGTTTTAAAAGTACAGGCCCTGCTATGAGGTTCTCAATGTGACGTCACTCTACTTAAAGCGTACAATAAAATAATAAAACGGTAGCCATACTTATCTTGAAAGAGAACTACGGCAATGCAAAGATTCCCAAGGCAATAGGGGGTAGCGCTTAAGTTTATCAGACTGCCTTGGTAAACGGGTAATATATATGTCACGGCGGAAGTCCGAGTTTTGTTATTTGTGCATCCACCTCTTGTCTGGTGGGTGGGGGGCTTGAGTATACGAATTTATTAACGAAGCGCAATTAAAATGGCATTAATTTGAAGTTATTGAGCAGTAATTGTAATTACCAGCTAGTCTCGTTCCCAGACCCGGGAACGAGACTACGATGGTAATTAAGTTTTTTGTCTTGATTTTTGTATACATTTGCATCATTGGAATGCAATGAAAACTACAATTCAAATTCAGACCGATTTTTAGTATTTTCCGAGATCATTTAGAATTCAATTTGAAATAAAATGCAAGATAACCGCCGAAGTATGGGCGATTTCTCCATATGAGCTAGGTTGCATGCAGCTCTGAACTCAAGTCTCCTTAGCATAATCCATGACATGGTCAACTGAGCTTCTACTTGCTGCTGAAGATCTTTCTGGTGTTGTAAATGCAACTGTTGCCGCCTTAGTACACAATGCTGTTACAATTGTGGCCACATACATGGTCATAGGGCTGTCACCAGACGGCAAGATATGTAATGATAACCCAGCTCAGTCAGTGGCACCAGCCAATTGCATTGCAGCTGCCAATACATGTGCCACAGTTTATCATCTCCATAAATTCCTGAGGTCCTTAGACACATCTGACACCATGTTCCTCCTGTTAACCTGGTTCCATAGGGTAACAAAGACTGCCATAATCCATCCCAGAACAAGATCTGTAGAGCCTCTTCCGCCCATATCACCTGCACTGATGAATTTACAAGACATGTGACAAATGTTAATCTCATGAGAGTTCATTGACACCCTGCAGAATTAACCTTCATGCAGCACATCTTAGCATGCCAGTCTTCAATGACTGGTATGATTCCTTCTTGGCGCTCCTCACCATTCTCTGCATTAAACTGAACACCTTGACTGCAGCGAATTCTGGCAACAGTAAGCTGATGCATGACCATAGAGATTTATGTAATCATTTCTTGATTTCACAACAAACAAATCATTTATTGATTCCAGGAATCACGAGTGAAATCATGTGTAAAATCATAAATTGATTTGATGCGTTTTTTCCCTGTGTCCTTCGCGTTCAAAATGGGGACCACCCATAGCTTGCAGTGGTTCATTTTGCGGAGTCTAGACTCTGGTGGTAGAACAAAGCATTCACTGTCCAGGATTTGAGAGCTCACGAGAAGAGCCTAAGAGGTCACCTAACGCGGTCATGTTACACTTATTTTATGGGTAATAATTTTACATGCGTATGGGGGCTGGAGACGGGACGACGTCAAAACCGAGGGGTCCGCCCCCCCCCCCCCCCCCCCCTGAAATCTCGTACGCTCTACTGAGAAATCGATAGGAAATCTTGAAATCAATAGAATCCGGCAGAAATCACCTAGAGTCGGCGAGCACCAGAATTGCGCTCAAGCCACTTGTGTCACGATTGAGGTCACGACATCCCCGATGATGCTGTTGCTGCAAGAAAAGAAAAAGATCTGTTAGTCTACAGCAGTACAGCTACCAGATGGAGGGAATACTGAAAACACAATTGATGGACGACTTGTGTACAAGTTATGTTTGTTCTAAATAGCCGACATCCCTACGTTCGGAGTTCGGTTCTGGTTATAAATAAAATTATTGATTAATTTGGTTTACAATAAGTAAAGATGGCGCCTTAAGGATGGTGTCAATCCTTAAGTAAGAATGTGCCACTTCCCATTGATCGTATTGACATCATTTAAAGTTTGTTATGGAGGCTAATCAGTATACAATTGACCAATACCATTTATTTTATCTAATTTACATGGTTAGCAAAAATATGCAATGTAAAAGATGATCCGTATTTAAGGATAATGGCATCCTTAAAAGATTAAACATTAAAACATAAATTGAGAAGAACATGTCATAGAATTTAAAATCCCCATGCCACCAGCTCTAACTGGCAAAGCAACTCTCTCTCTCTCTGGTTTTGAGTAATTGTCTCACTTTGTTGTGTATCACTAGTGGTTTGTGTGTTGAGAACTCGGCAAAAGAAAATTGACAGCAATGGCAGGCAATAGTGCAATCTCTCCAATCTGTTGTGGCTCTAAAAAGAGCCGGGACCCTCCACCTATATCATTCAAACCCCCCAGAAAAATTAAAAAAAATAAAAAGTGGAGAAATCATCAATAAATTATATCTGTTGGAGGTAAGAATCCAACCTCTTGCTGGGTTCACAAGTAGGCATGGCACTAGATAAGGGAAGGGGGCAGTAAGGGAGGTGGGGAGATACACACTTGACCAATTACCTCATTTGCGGCGAGGCGCTAGTGGAATTGGGCACGGCATGTTGGCATACTGGTGTCGGACGTCATTGTCCATCTCTGGGGTGAGGAAAGTGTTTCTCACCTGTATTGGCATGGTGGATTTGTCCGATAGTAGCAGCCAGAAAACACACTTCACCAGATCGCTATCATGGCCAATGTGGCGGTGGTACTTGACCACGTGAGCTAACCAATACGGGAGACCGTAGTTGGCCAGCAACTCGATCATCCGACATGGATGAGAGCTGATGGGTTTTGAGGCCTGAACAACCATCTCACTCCCGCCATTGGCAACGTGGTACTCAACGCAGAATCTATCCGCAAATATTGCCTCTGCCACAGTAGGGGAGTAAGCTGTGCAGCCACGATCCCTGTCCGATGCAGCTACCAGCTCCCTGAGACCCTCCAAGAGCCCACCTTGGTTAATGAACCGACCTATGTTGTGGCCATCATAAACCTGTGGGTCGTAGACTAGAAGACTGCCTCGTCGCATAGAGAACAGCTCATAGTCTGAAGGTGGTGCCGTTGATGGGGGTTGCCCAATGGCAAAATGGCATACATATGCCCCATGTGGAATGGTGGCATTGGGGCAGGGTCTAATCATCAGTCCCCAACCTGCACCAGGAATGAGGCTCTGGTGTTGTACAAGCGCGTGAGACAATCAGGAAACTGACCTGCACTTGGAATGAAGCTGGTGTGTATGTGCAGGTGACTCTGGTTGAGGAACTGTGTGCTGTTCGTTATGAGGCAGCCGGCTATTGCTACAGGAGACTGCCCAGATGAAAAGGCCTCCTTAAGAGACCAGGGCATGGCCTCTTGTGCTGCCATGGATGGCCCAATCTCCAGAACCTCACAGTGAGCAGCAACTGCCTCCTCCTTAGCTACCATATAATGGCGTCGAGCATTTTGGACTGGGAACGAGAACCCACACTGCACTCGGGAGAGACCAGAGACAAGAAATGTGCCTGACGTCACGTCTCGAATGACAATCTCTACCACTATTCTGTCTCCTCCATCTCCTCTGTGCACCCCATGGCAGACCAGAAGTATGACCTGTGCACACAAACACATGATCACTCCATACCCCACCTCTGCACTGTTGCAACGCACCTTTGCAGTCGCCAATGCATGACGAGCATGGACGAGAGCCTGGTAGCCATAGGTCCGTCGCGAAACGGAAGTGGTGGGCTGTCACGTGCTGGGCCCAGGCTCATCGTCTTCCCGTGTTGCCACCACGGTGTACTGGTGACCAAGTTCCACGGCATCGTGGAAAGCCTCTCGAAACTGCACCACAAGACGGGAGGGGGGGGGGACAGGTGGTGTCATGCAGGCTATAATAAATTGACGCACCTGTACTAGAGTGCACTGCGGGGCAGCCAAGCTATGGGTGGCGACGTTTTGCTGCCTCAGGTATTTGCTTAGCCCGGGAAACTGTTCAACCAGGATGGAGCCACCGTCGCCATCACAGTAGTTGACAGCTTCCCACGCAGAGCACCCAGCAGCCAGGGCAAGCACGGGGAGTGTCGCCATTGCATACGATGGCATGGGGACTGCCAAGGTCCTGCAGTAGTAGGCCTTAAGATCCCCCAGACGACTCACGATTCGTTTCATCGATGTGGGGTATGCACTGGTGCGAAGAACCGATATGCAGCCGGTTGGAAAGTGGCTGGCAATGCTTCTGTGTGTGCGCGCGCGTGTGTGTGTGTGTGGGGGGGGGGAGGGATAGAAGAGGGCGGGTTGGTTGAGGATTCCTTAACTCGCATCCCACATGAAAATCTAAGCTACCTGCACTCTTTAAGACTGGCTGTATTGACGTTCACAGCGTTGTGCTGTAACAACCTGAACGTCCTTTGCACCGTGCGGCAGGGAAACGTGGTGGAGATGGGATCAGCGAGGTGACTGGAGCACGTGACGCACCCAAACTGGTCAGAGCACCTCGCGACGAGGTCTCGGAGGAGGCGAGTGAGGTATTCCTCGCAGAAGTTAGCCAGCTCGACGTCATCGCGACCTGGAGCATCCATTAGGATGCGGCCGACGCGCCAGTTGGTCAAGTTCTGGAGGGCATTGGTAACTCCAAAGAGGGTACGCACCTCGGGTAAAGGAGAAATAAAATGTAACAACACATTTGCACAATGGCGCGGTACTGTATACCTGATCGAACGACATTCCCGAAGTGAGCCTCGCAGCGTCCTTGACGAGGGATTCCAGCCTCGCGGCAAGATTGGGGTCCAGCTGCTCGCACTCGACGAGGCACGAGACGTACCTCGCAAGAATGTCCGGCTCGCAGCTGGCAATGGTGGCGGTGCAGGATGCTCCAGCGACAGCAGACTCGATCGGTAGCGACACGCCCGCGAATTGTAGCTGCCATCGGGTATCTGAGCCTCGCGATACCTGAGAAATGGTGCCGCATTTCCTCTTCCCGCGCATAAGGGTGCATGCGACCGCGCTGGCGGCGAAGGCGGCGGCGGAGGAGGAGGTCCTGGAGGAGGAGGACGCGGTAGCCGGCGAGTTAGAACGGGAGCGCGGCGGCCGTGGCGGCGTTGGCGGCGGAGGAGGCGAAGGAGAAGGAGAAGACGGCCGTAGAGAACGCGGCGACTCCGGAGCCAGCGATGAGCAATCGGAAGCAGACGACAGGCGTGGAGCCTGTTCAGATAATACTGCATGTGCCACTACTCGTGGGGCCCGCGGTACCGTCGGTGGACCTGGGGGGTGTATCCTTCTCAGCAGCCTTTGAAGGTCCGCTTTGATGGAAGCGAGGAGTGTCCTGAGCTGCGTAGCGGACTCGACAGCGCCCGGTGCATCGAGCGCATCCTTGAACCAACGAGCTGCCGTTTCAAGATCCACCATGGCCACTGTGAGAGCTAGTGCAATATTTAATTTTTGGATGCTCTATTCCGTATCTAAAACAAGTACTTACTTTAAAAGTTAGCTAATGAATGACACACGTGCAGTGCTGCGCTGCTTCCCGGAGATTTGGCCGTATTTGTCTCCTCGTTCCCAAGTTAATCAGACAGCCGGGAGGTGGTTTAAAGACAGGGGGAGCTTGGTTGGGGAGGGTGCATGCATGGTGAGGTGAGAAAGATGAGAACCAAAAGTATAGTACAGGGTGCAATTGCTATAGTTTAGAAGAAGCAGGTCAGCTATTCCGTGACGTAATGGGCGACTCCCCCCATATACCTCTCCATACATCTTGACCCCCCTCACATCTCCCGTTCGGAAGGTCCAACCGGCTCCAGGACACCAGTTCCCGTTAGAGCTCCCCCGTGCCAACTTAACTTCGGAGACTCGTATCCCTGGCCCCTCGGGGAGCCTGCGAAACAAGGGTACACAGGGTGCCATGAATCTCATTAGCCCTGGTCTGTTTCTACGGGAGGAGTGGTTTCGTTCCTACTCAATCACTCCGAGACCCAACCTCCCATAGATTCGTCCGTACCCCAAGAGGTCGGATGGCTCACTTTAGTGATCTTGGGTCCTCGGAGCTA
Source organism: Ephydatia muelleri (assembly GCA_013339895.1). Classification (NCBI taxonomy): domain Eukaryota; kingdom Metazoa; phylum Porifera; class Demospongiae; order Spongillida; family Spongillidae; genus Ephydatia; species Ephydatia muelleri. The sequence continues at coordinate 16,637,666 of JABACO010000003.1, read as the reverse complement.
GAACGTACAGGACACCAGAGTCAACGGATACGATAGGGAGAGGTTGGAAGTTGAAAGAATCGAAAAACCCAGGGTCGTCCCGTGTTCGGGAAGGCAGATGTGACCGCTTTTACAGTATGGTCGCAAGTATGGCGTAGCAGCTGGAACCTTAATTGAGGTCCCACCTGCGTGTAATGTTGCCTGCCAGACGGTTTGCGCCGGTCCTTTGTGTCTCCACGCCTCTCTTGCCCACGTATCTACTTTCTCACCCCGCCTCCCTTCTCTCTGGACGGTCACGTGATGCTGCTTAATGTTAATATCGACATTAATACTTTTTTATATTTTGTTAAGGCTGGAGCAGCGTATCGCCGACAAGGAGATAGAATGAAAAGGCTACGACGAGTACCCGCGGGGGCTATCTTTAGCTCGAATGAAGGACGCGGACGAAGGCGCAGGCCATCTCTATTCCAGCTTAATTATCTCATCGCTCAGCATGTTTATATCCATTATGTTTTAAAGCAGAAATAACACAAATGCCAGGACTATCCCAATATATATGACTTTAAGCCAGGAAAACTGACACATTAGACATTCAAACAAGCATGCACGAGACATGTACCGAATGGAGCGCGATGTATTTTATGAAATAAAACAGGTGCACACAACCACTTATACGCAAACGATCCGGAAAGTAACAAGTCTCTTAAATGCTCGGCGGGAATGGGCGTTGGCATTCCCATGATCCCACCCCCTACGATGAATCACCTCGAAATCAAATTCTTGCAGCATCTCCAGCCATCTGGCTGTTTGCCCTTCTGGTTCTTTGAAGCTATACAACCATTGCAGTGCACTGTGATCCGTTCTAAGGACAAAACGTCGAGCAAGTAAGTAAGACCTGAAATGTTTCGCAAATGTTACCACAGCCAAAAGTTCTTTCCTTGTTACTGAGTACTTCCGTTCTGCCTTGTTGAGAATCCGACTTGCATATGCCACAACACGCTCGCACCCATTGACTACTTGTGACAGCACTGCTCCTAGCCCGTAGTCGCTTGCATCTGTATCCAAAATGATATCATTGCTAAAATCAAGAATAATAAGCATGGGGGCGGACACAAGAAGAGCTTTCAATTTCCCAAACGCTTCAGCACATTCTGACGTCCACTTGAAGTCCCTTTTTCTGTCAAGCGATACAAAGGCTTTGTGATACCAGCAAAGTTTTTAACATACCGCTTATTGTACCCCGCCAGTCCAGTCTTCTGCAATTCTTGCACTGTTGCTGGAGTCGACCACTTGTTCACAACATCCACTTTGGATGGATTTGTTGAGATGCCCTCATGGGAGATCTTATGTCCTAAATATAACACCTCGTTGCGGAAGAATGCACACTTTGACAATTTCATCATCAGCCCCGCCTCCCTCAACTTATCCACCACGCGTAAATTAAGCAAATGGGGATGAAATGACTTCCCCATAACAATTATGTCATCTATGTACACTAAACATCTGCTCCATTTAACCCCAGCAATCACCATATCCATCAGTCTTTGAAAGGTTGCGGGTGCATTACATGCACAATCCAAACGGCATTACCTTGAACTTTGATAATCCCTCTCTAGTTGAAAATGCTGTTTTTAGCCTGTCTTGCTCGCTCACTTCACCTGCCAGTATCCTGACAGTAAATCTAATGTTGAGAACCAATTCGAGCCCCCTAACGCCTCCAAGGTTTCGTCAATCCGCGATTGCGGATATGCGTCTTTGCGGGTCACAGCGTTTAGTTTCCTGTAGTCTATACAGAACCGAATTGTACCATCTTTCTTCTGAACGAGTACAACAGGTGATGCCCACGGACTTGCAGATGGTTGAATGATATCTTTCTGGAGCATTTCGTCCAACAACTTGCGAACCTCATGTTGTCATGCCACGGGAATCTGCCTACTAGGTTGCTTTATGGGTGGGGCGTCGCCCGTGACAATGGAGTGCTGCACCACTGCAGTATGTCCAAGATCTTCATCCTTATCGGCTAAAACATCTTCAGGTCAACATTTCCTCACGTTCCTCCTCTGACAAGTCGTGACAGCTCTGCCACAGTTGTATAACATTTCTCTTTTCCGTGCCGATATTCCACCCACCCTATTGTCCACAAGACCATGTACAGCCACTGCAATGTGACTGTCTGCAACTGCCTTCCCTTGTAAACAGTAACTGCTACTGGCGAGGGATTTACCATACGCACCGATATGCACACCAACTCACGATCCTGTATGGGCTTGACAACAGCCCCCGCAACAAGAGCTTGGGACACGTTCTTGTGGAGTTAACTGCTAGACTATATTTATTATTACATAAGTGTCACGTGATGTATGGTGATTCATTCTTTTATGGTAAATATCTAATGTCACATGGTGGCAGCGGTTCATGGCTCAAATTCGACTAGAACCCCCTCCTCCGTTGGATTTTACAGAGGCAGACGCGTGGCCTCGATGGAAGAAGCGGTTCGAGCAGTTTCGTGTTGCGTCGGGACTATGCAACGAAGACGAAAATCGACAGGTCAGTACATTACTGTATTGTCTGGGGGAAGGAGCGGAGGAGGTGTTGCAGGCAACAGCTACCTCTCTTGAAAAGGCGAAGAAACAGTATCGTGAGGCCATTGAGACCTCACGGCTGTTACAATTGCATTGAAACGTGGACATTAGGGCCACACCCACTATGACTGTTAATTACCTAGCAACATGACTAATTAACTCCCTAGCAACACATGTAATCCGGAAAGCAGGATTTTTAAAGCACACCTTTCACAATATCTACAATTTGATGGCACAGCTATGTGCAGCGAAGCATTTGAAACACAATGATACCAATTTCATTGCCTGTCTATTTATTCTAAGAAGAGCCATCCGGTTCAAAGATTAATGGTACAGCGTGGGTACCCACGAATCGCACGGGTTTGTGACAAATCCCGCCTTATTTTTTGTTACTAAAATATTGTCATAGGAGGTGAAGAGGTTGTTTCAGTTGTTTTTGTTGTCGTTAGGCTCCCATGCGTGCTCGTGAGTAAGTATTTTGTCCGCTGAATATGTCAAATTGCGCCGCCATTTGGATTTAATATTCATGTTTTAATCTTTTTCCTTGTCCTTGTCACTGGCCGCGGTACTGCAGTTGATCCATATGGTGTGGGACATTGAGGCAGTGCTCCTTCATTATGCTTTTTAGCTTTAGTTTAAATTTTGCATGAATTAATTCAGCTCCCTGCTCTCCCATTAAGCCACAGCCTGCTTGGTGTGTTGACATCCATGCACTTCACCATGTGATCCTTCAGGAGATGCATTTTTACAGTTCTTTTCATACCCCCAAATGTGCTGTCCTACCCCAGCTTGCTTCAACCACCTGTAAGGAAGTTAAGGGAAAGTTATGGTTATCTACGCACATACTCCTTTAATTTGCTGCTGCATGGATGTGGCTAACCTGTTAAGAATCCACGGGATTCCAAGCATGGATTTCATGGCAAGTCCTAGCTTGCTTCAGTGGAATGTTAATAGTGATCCCTGCATCATGGAGTAACTTTTCTTTCCTTTCCTCACTCAGTTCATCCTCAAACAAGATATCAGCATCCTCAGCACCAGCACTCAGCATGGATCGTGTCATCTGAAGCTCATGAACATAGCACTTGTGGTGAGCTCAGAGAGTGGTGCTCGTGGTGTGGATATGCAAACCATCTTCAAAGGTTGTATATGACAGATCAGTGTTAAATTTCATTTACACTTACTGTCCCTCCTGTTGGAATCTGCATGCAGTTCTTATTAGCATTTAGCATCTGGTGCATGCAGGACTTCACTAACAAGTTGCATTTCCTGTCAGTAGTGCCGTAACAATGTGAGGCGTAGCTGATTGCTTTCATGCTGCTCTTGCATGTGCCACATGCCACCATAACATTTTGCAGGAGTTGCTGAATCAAGCTAGAAGTGGAATTGACATCCTTGCACTCCAAGGGTGCAGTGGAGTGACAGCAGGGACAGCATGCTGCAGATAGCTATATATGTGGATCCCACCAGTCAATTGCAAGTGGCACATACTAGCCTGTCACATGAGGAACACACCCAGACAGATAGAGCATTCCAACTCATTAAAGAGAGTGTCTGGGTGGATTTAGCTGCTGGCTGTATGGGGGGGGGGGGGGGGGGCGATCTTTATTATTGGTGGCAATGGCTCCACAATTTCAGCATGCAAGACTGTTTCCAGAATATGGCCTGTATTTGGGCCATCTATCCTTATAGAAAAAGATATATGACAATTGCTAGATCTATCCATACCTTGCACCCATCTGAACCAATCATACAGCTTCAGTAAGCACTTGTATGTGCGCTTCTCCTTTTGCGCTGCAATCTTCCTCCTTAACACCAATTGGCACTTGCTGCAGAACATTGGTGGGTGGATCTCAGGGCAGTCTTTGGATACGTCAAAGTGGAAGCAATTTCTCAGTGAAGCTTGTGCACTTGTATGCACGCGTGTGGCGTTCTAGCTTAGCAGATAATACCGCCTGCTTCCTCACCCTTTGTTTAGCTTGCACCCACAGACCCGGCATAGGTCTTCCAATTTACAGCTACTACACGCGGTATTCATTAGAAACAGTTTGTGGTTTGTTTCGTTGTATGGCCTATATAGGGCGCGTGGGAGCCTGTAGTATTCATAACATGACTAACCATTCTTTGAACGTCACTTCTTACCTTTTAACATGGAGTTTATAAGGCGGGATTTGGAGAAAAGTAGCAACCAAATCGTCGAATTTTAGACAGGTAAATAAGTATCGCGATGCGCAACTGTTAGTGTATAGTGAGCCGATGTGCTTTTCCTTGCACATACGCAGTATGGGATTAGTAAGTGGTTGTTTTATAGCTAGCATCGATAGGATTTTGCATTACTGTAACGGGCTTTGCATAAATTGCCTCCTTTAGATGTTAGTTTTATAATGAGCTTATTGTACGCCATATTTGTCAATACCGTAATTCGGTTTATTCAATCTAATTACAAAACCTATTGTCACGGACGAAACAGCCGTGACCTTTGAAACCTATTTTCGCGTAATATTTACGAGCGCGCTCGGCTCAATAGCAGGAACCAGTTGGAGGGGGAACCGGTTGAACAATATGTTCTGAGTTTACATAGCCTCGCTCGCAACTGTGAATATGGTACCCTCCAGGAAGAGCTTATCAGGGATCGTATAGTTATTGGTATTCGAGACAAAGCACTGTCTAGGCGTTTACAGCTTGATGCTGATCTTACGCTGGAGAAAGCAATGAGGTTAGTGCGTCAGAATGAAGCTGTAGGCGAGCAACAGAAAGTCCTTCAGGGAAATTTGGAATACAAGAAAGAAAGTTTAGTGCGTCAGAATGAAACTGTAGGCGGGCAGCAGAAAGAATCAGCTGAAAGTGTGGATTTAGACAAAGTTGGAGTGAGCAATGAACACAGAGGTGGTGAAAAGCGGAAGTGTTCCCGGTGTGGGAGGGAACACGGGGCTAATGGGAGGTGTCCTGCTCAGAATGCTGTGTGCTTTGGCTGCAAAAGAAAGGGGCATTTCAGGTCAATGTGCCGTTCAAACTCTATTTCTGAGATGACTCCAGACACAGAAGAAGCAGAGAGTTGCGAGGGTGCAGTTTACCTAGGTACAATAGAAGGAGAAAGACAACCATCTTGGTTAGTAAACATTTGTGTAGGGTCGAGTGAGCTTACGTTTAAGCTTGACACTGGTGCTGAGGTGACAGCAATATCAGAAAATGCTTTCAGGGAGCTGAAAGGAGTTCAATATGAAGCCCCTGCAAAAAAACTGTATGGTCCATCTCACGAGCCTTTGAGTGTTGTAGGTCAATTTATAGCAGAGTTTAAGTATAAGGAAAGGTTCTCTAAACAAACCGTTTTTGTCGTAAAGGGGCTGAAGGATAATTTGTTAGGACTTCCAGCCATCAGAGCCCTCAACCTTATAGTGAGAGTCAATGCTGTTTCAGGGAGTACAGACGTGAAAACTGCGATAATGGAGGCCTACCCTACTTTGTTTCATGGTCTTGGAACTTTGGGAGATGCATATGAGATCCAACTAAAAGAAAATGCAAAACCATTCTCTCTGTACACAGCAAGAAGCATCCCAATTCCGTTACGTGACAGAGTGAAAGAGGAGCTTGTACGCATGGTATCAATAGGGGTAATCTCCCAGGTTGACCAACCAACTCCATGGTGTGCAGGGATTGTAGTGGCACCAAAAAGGAATGGCGACATTCGAATTTGTGTTGATCTAAAGGCTTTGAATGAAAGTGTGTTAAGAGAAGTGTATCCGCTCCCTACGGTGGATGAGACCCTAGCACAACTTACCGGTGCTACTGTCTTCAGCAAGCTGGATGCCAATTCCGGCTTTTGGCAGATTCCCTTGGCTGACTCATCCCGGTTGCTGACAACTTTTATAACTCCCTTTGGACGTTACTGTTTCAATAAGTTACCATTTGGTATCTCAAGTGCTCCAGAGCTCTTTCAGAAGAGGATGGGCCAGATTTTGGAGGGTCTTGATGGTGTTCTATGTCAAATGGATGATGTTTTAGTGTTTGGCTCCAATCAACAGGAGCATGACTTTAGACTGCATGCAGTCCTCAAAGCAATTAAGGCAGCAGGAGTCACTTTGAACAGTGAGAAATGTTCGTTCAGTGTGGACAAGCTAAAATTCCTTGGCCATGTCATAAGCAGAGACGGAGTTAGTGCCGATCCCGATAAAACTAAAGCTATCTTACAGATGAAACCACCTACAAACATCACAGAGCTCAGACGTTTTATGGGAATGGTGAACCAATTAGGGAAATTCTCCCCGAATGTGGCACAAATTTCACAACCGTTACGTGAACTATTGAGCACAAAGTCTGCATGGGTTTGGGGTACCAGTCAAGACCACGCATTTTCGTCAGTCAAGACAGAGTTGACTAGGCCTACCGTACTTGCTCTGTACAACCCCATGGCAGAGACCCTGGTATCCGCAGATGCCTCGTCAAATGGTTTAGGGGCAGTCCTTCTTCAGAAATTTGAAGCTGAGTGGAGACCAGTTGTGTTCGCATCCAGATCGATGTCTGAAACAGAGACTAGGTATGCACAAATTGAGAAGGAGGCATTGGCAATTACATGGGCGTGCGACAAGTTTTCCATTTATATCCTGGGGAGACAGTTCACAGTTGAAACAGACCACAAACCGTTAGTGCCACTACTGAGTTCCAAGCAGTTAGATAGCCTCCCACCGAGGATCTTGAGATTTAGACTACGCTTGATGAGATACCATTTTAACATCAAGCACGTGCCAGGGAAGCTCATGTACACAGCTGATACTCTATCTAGAGCCCCTACCTCTGTTCCAGGAACAGATTGTGAAGTACTCCAGGATGATGCCGAACTTTTTGCAGCTCAAGTAATAGCACATTTACCAGCAAGCAAAGCACGCATGGATGTTTATCGTTCATCTCAAACTAGTGATCCAGTTACGTCTGCTGTCATTAAGTACTGTCGTTTTGGATGGCCAGAAAAACATAGACTACAATCTGAACTACGTGTATACTGGAGTTTGAGAGGAGAGTTAACAGTATATGATGGGCTCCTTTTCTTTGGAAAACGCTTAGTCATCCCCCAGGCTTTGCAAGAGGAGACAAGGCAGAGTTTACATCAGGGTCACCAAGGAATTCAGAGGTGCCAGCTTAGAGCAAGTTCATGTGTCAGGTGGCCAGGAATCTCCAAGGACCTTGAGCGCTTCGTAAAACAATGCCTAGTCTGTGCAAAGAGATCTGTGCCTCGTAAGGAAGCCTATGATTCCATCAGAGTTACCTAAGTACCCCTGGCAAAAGGTTGGAACAGATCACTTTGAAATGAAGGGTGCAACATTCTTACTTGTAGTTGATTATTTTTCCAGTTATGTGGAAACCACCAAACTGGCTAGTACAACATCCAGTGTTGTAATAACTGCATTGAAATCTATTTTTGCGAGGTTTGGGGTCCCTGAGATTGTGGTTTCCGACAACGGGCCACAGTTTGTGTCCAAGAAAATGAAGGAATTCAGTGAGCTCTACAGATTTCAACACACTACTAGTAGCCCTCATTACCCCCAGAGTAATGGCCAAGCCAAGAGGGCAGTGCAGACAGTAAAGAGACTACTTAGCTCAGGTGATGACCCCTACCTCACTATGTTGTGCTACAGGGCAACTCCATTATCATGGTGTGGACTAAGCCCAGCACAGCTTTTGATGGGGCGACTGATTCGGACCAACATACCTCAGATCAGTGAACATCTAGTACCCAAATGGGACTTCCTGGGTACATTAAGAGAAAAACACCAACAGTATAAGGTTAAAATGAAATGCAACTATGATGAGAGTCATCGTGTTCAATCTAGATCAGAGATACCAATTGGTACAGATGTGTGGGTCTCATCTGGTGGCAATGATCATATCAGAGGCAAGGTCACATCATCGGCCAACACTCCCAGATCGTACATCGTGGAGACACCATCAGGTGAAGTTAGGAGAACTCGGGAACACCTGGTCCCTGTACCGGAGGAAACACATGTAGGACAAAAATCAATAGTAGTGAGCCAAGAGGAACCTGCAGTAGATGAGAGGTCAAATTATTCAACACCATCCAGTCCTATTGCCTCGCGTACCAGATTGAAGACAGGAGTAAGCATCCGTCCACCTCAAAGACTCTGAAAGAAGAGAGTTGTGGAGTTAACTGTTAGACTATATTTATTATTACATAAGTGTCACGTGATGTATGGTGATTCATTCTTTTATGGTAAATATCTAATGTCACAGTTCTTGTCTCTCAGGCCTTCTAACAACCAGGTTCCGCTACCACATAGGGAATTTGTGCTTGCTAAAACTTCAACTTCGCTCCAGGCTGGAACAGTTACATTCTCCATCAAAGTGGCCCTGGCCTGACACACAAAATCGACCTGCTCCCTACTTCCTGCAGTCTCTAATGGGATCTTTAACCCATGACATTGCATAACCATGTTGGGTACATCAATAACACAGGCATATCTTTTCAAAAAGTCAATACCCAACAGAGACTGGACACATAGTGTACTTACAACAGCAAACTCTACTGCAAGCCTTTGACCACCCACCACTATGTCCATGCTAAAAACACCCTCCATATTGACAGGACTTCCGTTCACACCTACCAACGTCCCCCCGTTCCATTGTTCCATTGTATACTTTGCACCACCAAGTCTCATCCACTGTTCCTTTCCCAAAAGGCTGACCGCAGCTCCAGTATCGATCAACAATGTTAGGGGAATTTGGTGCACAAATGCTGTGGATGAAGTAAGATTTTGAGGGATTAACAGCAGAAGATTGGACCTTTCTGATGCCCTCTTGCGCATGGTCCTCTGCGCTGAGGGCAGTCAGTTTCCCTGTTTCTTTCTTCAACCTCTGGCAAAATGCCCCGCCTTTCCACACCTATAACACACCAGTTCCTTCTTTTCCTGTTCTTCTTTCTTCGCTGTTGCTTTTCCCGAGGGTAGCTGGCCAGTATTTCTTTCGTGTTCCAACTTTTCCAACCGTTTTGTGATAGAGTCTAGCAACTGAAGGACCCCGGGTTGCACCCGAACATTACAAACATCAAACACATTCTCTTGTTCTTCCTCCTGCACCGCTGCGACCCTAGTCGGCTCCTCTATCCTCAGCAATGCATAGGATTCCATTTCCAGAGTACACGACACTGCTTCTTCAAGCGTTTCTGGCCTCTGCTGACGCACTGCAAGTGCAATATTCACATCACACAACGCACCCAAATACCTGTCGAGGGTCAAAACTTCTTCGGAGAGTGTTGGAAACGCTTTGTCTGCCAGACACCGCAGCTGGTCTGCGAAATCACCCCACTGCTCTCCGTTCTTCCTTTTCCTTAGATGGAACCCCGCCGCGTAACATTCTCTCTTACTGCTGGGTTAAAACCGGTTACGCAGAGCATCCATAGCAGCCTGAAAGTCTCCTTTCGTCTCGTCCGATAACCGCTTCCACGCCGTCTGTGCCTTTCCTGTTAACCTCACCGGCAACCAATTCAGTTTAATGGAGTCATCCCAGCTGCTCACCTTTGCCACCGCCCTAAAATGGTCGGCCCAGTCGGTCCAGCTGGAATCCCCAGTATAGGCATTGGGAGTCACCACCGGTCTGGTAGCCCTCGTGGGGTGCGCCGTTCCTAGTCCTCCCGAAAACTCCGGTTCAGTAGGTTCCCTTGTGGGGTGCGCCGTTCCTGGTCCTCCCAAAGACTCCGGTTGCCTTTCCACCATCCTGCCGCCTATGCCACTTGTAACGACCTTGGTTAGCACAACAATAGGTATAATCACAGAAAAGACAAAAGACCCAGTTGTACAACACGCATACACTTAAATAGTCAATTCCTAGAAAGTTCGAGATCTACATGTATTTCATGCGCAAGCGGATTAGCAGCGATAGCCAAGATTATTGGAGCCTCCTGTTGCACATTTATGCACAAGTATGTATGGTTCCTGCGCATGCAAAGAAGCAGCATTGCATGTAGCTTAACCGATTATTCGCGGAAGACGCAAATTTGTGTCCTTAGCCGGCTGTATAGCATGTATTCCACCACATTGCCAGTGGGTATTGCGTATAGACGGCCGTAAACGAGTGATTAGGGTATAATAATATCTTACTACCTTCATGTAAGGGAGGAACACAGCGCATGATAAGGTCTTCAAACCTATTGCGTTAACACTGCACACTCAGAGCACATACATGGCAATCAACACATCACTAAGTACACTCAGCTTACATCCTTACATATTCCTAAGTACAGCGTACAACCATGTATGCACCACACACAACACTAAGTCCACTCAGCGTACAGCTACGCGCTATCAGCTACATACATAACTGCATATACATGTAAACATGTAGCTCAGAGACCATACTAATGATCATCTGGTATTCACGTCGCAAAACGAATCCTCATAAGATCACAAAAAACAGGCTAAATTCTCTATGAAATATTCCACGCCATGCATTCGGACGTATTCTGATACCATGCGTGAAATATTCCATGCAATTCCGCGTATATAATCGGTTAATCCCCGTGGCAGCCAGCCAGACCTGATCGTACTCCACGGACATTGGTCTGCAACGTCCATGCATCTACCTCAATGAGCCAGAGACCTGAACGCAATTGATCTGTGTTCTCCGTATGAATGGTTGGCAAAGCTGTCCTAATAAAAAAAGCATTTTCAGGTGTTCCATTTTTGCTGCAGCTACCTAAGGGCAATGATGTTCAAGTAATTAAGGTAGGCACCTGCCACAAGGACCTCTGTCAGACCGGTATTTGGAACTTATTGTAAGGGGTGGGTCTATCTGACACATCACCAACAAAACTGATCTCAACTTGTGATGGATCGGCCAGCGCGCAAGTGGCTAACGTCCGTACACAAAGCTCGTCTTCACTCCGCAGATCATCCGTGCTAACAAAAACGCACAAACGTATACAACGAAACTGATACACAAAGACATTGTGAATACTGCACGTGATCACTAAGAAGAATTCACCTTTTCAGGAGATTTGAAGATCCAGGAGATGCAAGGGCACTGAGCTATAGGAACTTCTGTGGACACATAAATGTATAAATGAGCTATATGGGACAGTTTCCGCGAAAATTGCCCCACGGATATATTATGAAATGTTATAAAAATGCATCGCGGGTGAATCGCTATAACTTCCCAACGGTTAACGCTATCGACTTCCTAATTTCAACACTTCATACTACACCATTTCACTACGGGAAAACTTATTTTGGGGCCTTGCACTAGTTCCTTGCTGATGCTACGAAGTCCGATACCCCATGGGGTTCAAAACCGCCACATCTTCAGCTAGGAGATTTTAAATCGCTTCAAATTCAGTATGTACGTATAGGGGTCCTGTTGCTATTGATGTGTTCAGTTCGTTAATTCTTACTCTATCCGTCACGGAGATACAGCTGTGCAAAGTTAATGCACATTTCCCGCTCGATTGCACCATTTTTGCATGCAACCCGTGTTCCATTCTCCCAATCCACAATAAATTTTGATAACTTCTTTGTTCCGCCCATTTCTCCCTTAAACTAAGCTAGCCGTTCCCAACTGTTTTTGTCTCACTCAGGCAGTGAGTTTATGCGGGAAAGTTAAAAGAAGAAGAACGCTGCTCAGTTCCAGACGATCGTACCAAATTAACGGACCCAAGTGAATGGTTGCAGTATAACCTTGCGCCTCCCACGTCGCCGGCAGTATTCAAAACGGCACGCGTAAGGCTATTTGCTACGCACTCACATCATCCTCTAGTCGTGTAATAAAGCTTTCCTATTTGCCATCATCTGCCACGCCCACTCGGCTACGATTGCAATGATTTCGGTCTCACACAACTTTTAGCTACATGAACTCATGCTGGCTCCCACTTGTGCACACACTTGCATTGTTGCGTACATGGCCCTGTACACTATCGTATGGCATATTTTCTTATACACGACCACACACACACGCACACACACACAGACATACATACACACACACACACACACACACACACACACACACACTCATGTACAGCGTTCTTGCACACACCAGTTATACATGTGGCAAACAATACACCTGTCTGATGATGGTACAAACACTCTCACTCACATTGTCATATGCACATGTATTCTATTCAATTCAGCTGATTGCATTTCGTACCAAGCTTGCATAACACACAGATGCACATGCACAGGCACACACACACACATGACATACACACACAGACACACAAATGCACACACAGACACACTGACGCACACACACATACACACACACACACAGACACATGACCAAAACACACACACACAGACACACTAACGCACACAGACTGCATTTCAATTTGTGTACCAAGCTTGCATAACACACACATGCACATGCACAGGCACACACACATGACATACACACACAGACACACAAATGTGCACACAGACACACTAACGCACACACATGACATACACACAGACGCATACAAACACACACACACAGACACACTTACACAGACACACACAGACACATGACATACACACAGAAATACTAACGCGCACACACCCACACAGACACACACAGACACATGACATACACACACAGACAAACTAACGCACACACACACACAAACGCACACAGACACACACATGACATACACACTGATGCATACAAACACACACACAGAGACACACTAACGCACACATACACACTAACGCACACAGACACACACATGACATACACACAGATGCATACAAACACACACACAGATACACAGATACACATGGACACACAAAACACGACACGCATATGACAAACACATACACGCACACACACACGTACACACACATGGAAATACACACTAGCACACACAGACACACAAAACACACACATGCATGAAATACACACTAGCACACACAGACACACAAAACACACACATGCATGAAATACACACTAGCACACACATGCACACACAGACACACATGCATACACACAGACGCATACAAACACACACTCAGACACACTAATGCACACACACACACACAAACGCACACACACACACACAAACGCACACACACACACACAAACGCACACACAGACACACATGACATACACACAGACACACAAACGCACACACAGACACACATGACATACACACAAACACATACAAAACACACACAGATACACAGACACACACATGGACACACAAAACACACGACACACATATGACAAACACACACACACACACACCCACTAGCACACAGACAAACATGCAGACACACATGCAAGAAATACACACTAGCACACACATGCACACACAGGCACACACACACATGCATACACACAGATGCATACAAACACACACACACAGACACACTAATGCACACACAGACACACACATGGCATACACATAGACGCATACAAAAACACAGACACACACAAACGCACACACATGACATACACACAGACGCATACAAACACACACACAGATACACAGACACACACATGGACACACAAAACACACGACACACACATATGACAAACACACACACACACACATGCACACACACACATGGAAATACACACTAGCACACACAGACACACATGCATACACAGGCACACACGAAATACACAGACACACATGCATACACAGGCACACACGAAATACACAGACACACACACACGAGACAGTCACACAAAACACTCAGACACACACATGCACAGACACACAGGAACATACACACACGACAGACACACACACACGCACACGGACACACAAGCACACACAGACACACACGAAATGTATAGACACTCACGAAATACACACACACACACAGACACACACAGACACGCAGACTTGCACACAGACTCGCACACACAAAATACATATAGACACACATGCACAGACACAACAGACACACAACAGATACACACACAATACACACAGACACACATACAGATACACACACACAGATATACAGACGCACACACAGACTCGCACATTGCACAGACACGTGTTACACAAAGCACACACTGTTGTTCATGTGGAAAAAAACAGTAGTGCTCTCTGATAATGATGGTACACACATTTTCTCTCACTGAATGCCTGCTCTGCACATGCATTTTTGATCTATCCATTGAACAGCTCATGAGACCATGAGATATGTCTACACATGCAGGTACATGTAGCAACGTGTACACTGTAGTGTCATAGGACTGGTCCTTTATGCATACATTGTGTCCTTATAGGACTGTCCCCTGACACAAGGGACAAGTCATAAGGATATGCCATGGTTAGCAAACAAGCTCCAAGAGGCTTCTGTTTATCTTGAGTGCTCGTGGAATGATGAATATTGCTATCCATTGTGTCTGTGTAAACTTACCACGGGCCCTGACCTACCGCAATCAGCAATGATAGGGTAATTCATCGCCAGGCAGAACCATCGCCCTTCAAAAAAAAAAAAAAAAACTTACCTGCGTGGTACATCCTTCTTCAACTAGAAGAGGCAGCACAGTGTTGCGTGTCGCACTGTACTAATTTGTATGCGTAAATTAAATGACTACTCGTAGAAGGTTATAGCAAGGCACTACATACTTTGTACTTATGGTGAGGAACAGCAATCTGAGTTCACGTACACTCGTTTAATTCGCTGCATTCAATTAGTACGACACGGGACACACAACATTGTGCTGATGGAAACAGTAGGCCTGTGAGACCTGTGATGAAATTATTGTACCTCCCTTATCGTTGCAGATCGTGGTAGGTCAGGTAAGTTTACACAGACATATCGATTGCAAGCTAGTAACGATATTCATTATACTGTACTCCGAAAAGGCTTTTTTACAGGTCAGACGAGCACTTGTACAGAGTGCTAGATGAGAGAAGAGTATACGTCTGCTTGCAACAATACAGAGGAAACACACAGAGATTGGTGTGTGTGTGTGTGTGTGTGTGTGTGTGTGTGTGCTCAGGATGTACAGACGCATTTGCACAACATATACACATGCATCAGGGTGTGTGAACCAACATGAGGGCATGTTCATGTACTCTGTGTGAGCTAAATATTGTATGGGCAAAGAGAGACTCAAGTCTCTGCAACTGGTACACAAGCCACCTAGCTGAGTAGTGGAGGCATAAAGAATGATAAGAAGTTGTTCAAGGATCAAGGATTTTGCCAAACAGGAAATCTTTATTACACAATTGTACTTAACTACAAAAAGATGGATGTGAGTGTGTAAGAACTTAAAGTCTTATGCACGTTGCTGCAGGGACCCTCCACACACACACCACAATTTTTGGCCAACTGTGTAAATCTCATCAAGGAATGATAGCCGATGACAACTTCATACGCATCATGATTTAAAAAAATTCGTGCATCTCTACATGTAGACTTGTATATTTAATTATTCATTTTGCTCAAAAGAAATCAGCCCCCCCCCCCCCCCACACACACACACACACGTTTTAATATTGTACCATGGGCCCAGTGCTGTGGTGAATACAGTGATATACTTTGCCACATGCATACAGTGGTACGGGACACCAATCCTATGGGGGCTGAGAACTAATTCTTTGGGAGTATATGACATAGAGCTCGCACTTTAGAGACGGTACATACACATAGGTACATGTAGCTACATGTGTGTCTGTATATGTGTGTGTCTGTGTGTATGTCGTGTGTGTATCTGTGTGTCCATGTGTGTGCATGTGTGTGTCTGCATGTGTGTGTCTATGTGTATTTCGTGTGTGTGTCTATATGTATTTTTTTGTATGAGTCTGTGTGCATGTATTCTGCGTGTCTGTGTGCGTGTCTGTGTATTTCATGTGTGTGTCTGTAGGTGTGTTTGTGTATTTCGTGCGTGTGTCTTTGTGTGCTTGTGTGTCTGTGTGTGTATGGCATGTGTGTATCTTGTGTGTGTGTGTGTCTGTGCATGTGTGTGTGTCTGTGCATGTGTGTTTCTGTGCATGTGTGTGTCAATGCTTGTGTGTCCATGTGTGCCCGCGTCTGTGTGTCTGTCTGTCGTGTGTCTGTGAATTTCGTGTGTGTGAGTCTGTGTCCATGTGTGTCTGTGCGTGTCTGTGTGTATGTCATGTGTGTGTGTCTGTGTATTTCATGTGCATGTCTGTGTGTGTCTCTGTGCATGTCTGTGTATGTGTCTGTCGTGTGAGAGTGTGTTGTGTGGGTCTATGCGTGCCTGTGTGTGTGTGTGTGCATCTGTGTGTGTGTCTGTGTGTGTGTGTCTGTGCATGCCTGCATGTGTCTGTGTACAACTACACATATGTGTCTGTGTGTGTGTCTGTGTGTGTGTGCGTCTGTGTATGTGTCTCTGTGTGTGTGTCTGTGTGTGTGTCTCTGTGTGTGTGCGTCTGTGTATGTGTCTCTGTGTGTGTGTCTGTGTGTGTGTCTGTGTGTATGTTGTGTGTGTGTCTATGTGTGTGTGTCTGTGTGTGTGTGTCTGTGTGTGTGTGTCTGTGTGTGTGTGTCTGTGCGTGTCTGTGTGTATGTCATGTGTGTGTGTCTGTGTATTTCATGTGCATGTCTGTGTGTGTCTCTGTGCATGTCTGTGTATGTGTCTGTCGTGTGAGAGTGTGTTGTGTGGGTCTATGCGTGCCTGTGTGTGTGTGTGTGTGTGCATCTGTGTGTGTGTCTGTGTGTGTGTGTCTGTGCATGCCTGCATGTGTCTGTGTACAACTACACATATGTGTCTGTGTGTGTGTCTCTGTGTGTGTGCGTCTGTGTATGTGTCTCTGTGTGTGTGTCTGTGTGTGTGTCTCTGTGTGTGTGCGTCTGTGTATGTGTCTCTGTGTGTGTGTCTGTGTGTGTGTCTGTGTGTATGTTGTGTGTGTGTCTATGTGTGTGTGTCTGTGTGTGTGTGTCTGTGTGTGTGTGTCTGTGTTGTGTGTGTGTCCATGTGTACCTGTGTGTGTCTGTGAGTGTGTCCGTGTCCGTATGTGTGTGTGTCCATGTGTACCTGTGTGTGTCTGTGTGTGTGTCTGTGTGTATGTTGTGTGTGTGTCTATGTGTGTGTGTCTGTGTGTGTGTGTCTGTGTGTGTGTGTCTGTGTGTTGTGTGTGTGTCCATGTGTACCTGTGTGTGTCTGTGAGTGTGTCCGTGTCCGTATGTGTGTGTGTCCATGTGTACCTGTGTGTGTCTGTGAGTGTGTCCGTGTCCGTATGTGTGTGTGTTTGTGGGTGTATGTTGTGTGTGTGTCTGTGTATCTATATGTAGTGTGTGAGCGTTTTTGCATGTGTATTGCCACATTTATACAGTGGTGTGTGTGTGCAAGTGTGCAATGTTTGTGTACATTTAGAGTACCAGATGGGGACACAATGTATTCAATCCTTGGAGACACGATACATGTACAGAAAGCTTGGTACACAAATTTACATCGAATCAGTGGTCTGTACAGGCATGCACAAGTACAGTTGAATTGAATAGAATACATGTGCATGTGAGTGAGAGTGTTTGTACCATCATCAGACAGGTATATTGAGTGTTTGTACCATCATTCCACAAGCACTCAAAGATAAACAGAAGCCTCTTGAGCTTGCTTGCTAACCATGGCATATGTCCCTTGTGTCAGGGGACAGTCCTATAAGGACACAATGTATGCATAAAGGACCAGTCCTATGACACTACAGTGTACACGTTGCTACATGTACCTACATGTGTAGACATGTCTCATAGTCTCATGAGCTGTTCAATGGATAGATCAAAAATGCATGTGCAGAGAAGGCATTCAGTGAGAGAAAATGTGTGTACCATCATTATCAGAGAGCACTACTGTTTTTTTCCACATGAACAACAGTGTGTGCTTTGTGTAACACGTGTCTGTGCAATGTGCGAGTCTGTGTGTGCGTCTGTATATCTGTGTGTGTGTATCTGTATGTGTGTCTGTGTGTATTGTGTGTGTATCTGTGAGTGTGTGTCTGTGCATGTGTGTCTATATGTATTTTGTGTGTGCGAGTCTGTGTGCAAGTCTGCGTGTCTGTGTTTCTGTGTGTGTGTCTGTGTATTTCGTGAGTGTCTATATATTTCGTGTGTGTGTCTGTGTGTACTTGTGTGTCCGTGTGTGTGTGTGTCTGTCGTGTGTGTATGTTCCTGTGTGTGTCTGTGCATGTGTGTGTCTGAGTGTTTTGTGTGACTGTCTCGTGTGTGTGTCTGTGCATGTGTGTGTCTGAGTGTTTTGTGTGACTGTCTCGTGTGTGTGTGTCTGTGCATGTGTGTGTCTGATTGTTTTGTGTGACTGTCTCGTGTGTGTGTGTCTGTGCATGTGTATGTCTGAGTGTTTTGTGTGACTGTCTCGTGTGTGTGTGTCTGTGCATGTGTGTGTCTAGGTGTTTTGTGTGACTGTCGTGTGTCTGTGTATTTCGTGTGTGCCTGTGTATGCATGTGTGTCTGTGTGTGCTAGTGTGTATTTCCATGTGTGTGTGTGCATGTGTGTGTGTGTGTTTGTCATATGTGTGTGTCGTGTGTTTTGTGTGTCCATGTGTGTGTCTGTGTATCTGTGTGTGTTAGTATGCATCTGTGTGTATGTCATGTGTGTGCGTTTGTGTGTGTTAGTGTGTGTGTCTGTGTGTTTTTGTATGCGTCTGTGTGTATGCCATGTGTGTCTGTGTGTGCGTTTGTGTGTGCGTTAGTGTGTCTGTGTGTGTTTGTATGCATCTGTGTGTATGCATGTGTGTCTGTGTGTGCCTGTGTATGCTAGTGTGTATTTCATGCATGTGTGTGTGCATGTGTGTGCTAGTGTGTGTTTCATGCATGTGTGTGTGCATGTGTGTCTGTGTGTGCTAGTGTGTATTTCCATGTGTGTGTGTACGTGTGTGTGTGTGCGTGTATGTGTTTGTCATATGCGTGTCGTGTGTTTTGTGTGTCCATGTGTATCTGTGTGTGTGTTTGTATGCGTCTGTGTGCGTTTGTGTGTGTGTGTGCGTTAGTGTGTCTGTGTGTCTGTGTGTGCATTTGTGTGTCTGTGTGTGCATTTGTGTGTCTGTGTGTGTATGTCATGTGTGTGTGTGCCTGTGCGTGTGCATGTGTGTGTTATGCAAGCTTGGTACATAAATTGAAATGGAGTCTGTGTGTGTATGTCGTGTGTGTGTGTGTGTGTTTGTGTGTGCATTTGTGTCTGTGTGTGTATGTCATGTGTGTATGTCATGTGTGTCTGTGTGTGCCTGTGTGTGCTAGTGTGTATTTCATGCATGTGTGTGTGCATGTGTGTCTGTGTGTGCTAGTGTGTATTTCCATGTGTGTGTGTGTGTACGTGTGTGTGTGTGCATGTGTGTGTTTGTCATGTGTTGTCGTGTGTTTTGTGTGTCCATGTGTGTGTCTGTGTATCTGTGTGTGTGTGTTTGTATGCGTCTGTGTGTGTTTGTGCGTGTTTTTGTATGTGTATGTGTATATATGTCATGTGTGTGTGTGCCTGTGCATGTGCATGTGTGTGTTATGCAAGCTTGGTACACAAATTGAAATGCAATCAGCTGAATTGAATAGAATACATGTACATGTGCATATGACAATGTTTGTGAGTGAGAGTGTTTGTACCATCATCAGACAGGTGTATTGTATAACTGGTGTGTGCAAGTACGCTGTACATGAGTGTGTGTGTGTGTGTGTGTGTGTGTGTGCGTGTGTGTGTGTGTGTGTGCGCGCGCGTGTGTGTGTGTGTGTGTGTGTGTGTGTGTGTGTGTGTGTGTGTGTGTGGTTGTGTATAAGAAATTACGCCATACGATAGTGTACAGGGCCATGTACGCAACAATGCAAGTGTGTGCACAAGTGGGAGCCAGCATGAGTTCATGTACTATGTGTGAGCTGAAAGTTGTGTGAGACCGAAATCATTGCAATCGTAGCCGAGTGGGCGTGGCAGATATAAGACGATGATTTTAGCAAGGTGATCGCAAATAGGAAAGCTTTATTACACGACTAGAGGATGATGCAAGTGCGTACCAAATAGCCTTACGCGTGCCGTTTTGAATACTGCCGGCGACGTGGGTGGCGCAAGGTTATACTGCAACCATTCACTTGGGTCCGTTAATTTGGTACGATCGTCTGGAACTGAGCAGCGTTCTTCTTCTTTTAACTTTCCCGCATAAACTCACTGCCTGAGTGAGACAAAAACAGTTGGGAACGGCTAGCTTAGTTTAAGGGAGATATGGGCGGAACAAAGAAGTTATCAAAATTTATTGTGGATTGGGAGAATGGAACACGGGTTGCATGCAAAAATGGTGCAATCGAGCGGGAAATGTGCATTAACTTTGCACAGCTGTATCTCCGTGACGGATAGAGTAAAAATTAACGAACTGAACACATCAATAGCAACAGGACCCCTATACGTACATACTGAATTTGAAGCGATTTAAAATCTCCTAGCTGAAGATGTGGCGGTTTTGAACCCCATGGGGTATCGGACTTCGTAGCATCAGCAAGGAACTAGTGCAAGGCCCCGAAATAAGTTTTCCCGTAGTGAAATGGTGTAGTATGAAGTGTTGAAATTAGGAAGTCGATAGCGTTAACCGTTGGGAAGTTATAGCGATTCACCCGCGATGCATTTTTATAAAATTTTATAATATATCCGTGGGGCAATTTTCGCGGAAACTGTCCCATATTATGTAATTTCTTTCAAGGCAAGCATAATTCCGGAGATGCTGTGACAGAGCATCAGGCCTAGCTTGCTGTAGTATATCTAAGGTATTTGTTTCAGGTAGGTTGCGTGCATTTAGAAATCTGAAAGGGACTAAAAATGGTTTTTCAGTCTACGTTTATACAATGCGGTTAACCGCTTAAGACATAACGTTTTTGTTTAAAATAGATGGTTTGCGCGTACTTATTATATTGGATTTGCGGAGCGACACGATTATGTAATCATGTACCACTGTAATCGACCTCAAATTCCATCGTGGTACAATAATTTATTCGCTCCAGTGAGGTGTGGTTTTCGCTCAACCGAGCAGTCCTTTTGCTGTACAAGCATTACCACGTGCATATACATAACATACAATATTACATAACATATACTGGCTTGTCAAACTACTACGACATGTACTGACTGGCCATGCCCAACTACCTCACCTCCTGTGACCACACCTCCTGTCACCTCCTGTAGCCCACTGTGACTCTCACACAGGGAATCCAAGCCTGATTGGTGTTTGATTATCCCAGGGAGGCTGGTAAGGACAGAAGCAACCATTGAGGGGAGAAAGTCAGTTATAAACCTGAAGGGTCTTAGCCTACAATTCATCACTTAGATGCACTTTAGGCTGCACCATGGCAAAATAATGATGGAATCGTATCGTTTGTAATGTTCATGAGTGTCTAATATGATGTTTCAAAGTGGCCTCCAGTTGACTACCCCAGAATTTATACCTACTTTATTGAAACACCCGGAGGTTACACAAGAGAAAGGGAAGGCGTTTAAGAGTCTCGAAGCTTACAACTAAATTGTCACTCAAATGATTTCCTCCTCTACTTAGGGGTTGGAAGTTTTTAGTGTCCCCAGTTCTGTTACAGAATGTCTACTGAATTCCTCTCCTTATTTATCTAGTGGTTGGGTGCGTGCTGCATTTTATCATGACCTTGGGCATGAAAATAAACACTGCTTTCTGAAAGCACTTGTAAACCTATCGCAGCACCTGTCTGAAAAGCCCCCACCAAACCATGGGTAGTGGAACTGTTGTTACAGCTCACTGTACTTGTATGGCTGGGTATGTTTTGGTTTTTGTATACTGCTTAAAGACAATGATTTCATGTTAATAGAATGGGAGAAGTGTGCTCACACATTGGCGCAGTACTCTTTAAGGTGGAAGCTTTTGTAAGACTTGGAAAGGAATCTGTAACCTGCTATGTCACTTCCATGCACATGGAATCAGACATTTTCAACAAAGGTATGTACATTCATTTTCTTCACCTACATGTATGATCTTCATTTAGCATACTATATATTGTATATTAGTCCAGCTCTGGTAGTGGACATGGACATTGACTTTAACCGTCCTAAGCGATTGAAACCAACAACTCTACAAAAGGATCCATTACAACTACAACGATCAGTTACAACTAGACAGAATGTTTTCAAGGTTGTGGACATGCAATCCATTCTAAAGTCATTGCATAGAGCTAATCCTTCTGCTGCTATTTTTACTGTTCTCCCAGTGTCAGTACAGAGGCACGTATATCAGCATGCAGTGCTATGGAAACCAGACTTCCTCAACCTCTATCATATTTGTACAATGGTCAGAATCGTCTTCTTCCAAAGGAACAACTTTCTGACCTTGTTCAACATACCACACTTGTTCAACATACCACACTCACTGTAAATGAGGAAGAGGCATGCTATTTAGAGAGGTCAACTAGGAGTCAGGCTAGCACTACCATTATGGTTTGAACATAGAGTAGGAAGAATTACTGCATCTGTATTCGGACATGTTGCCAAATGTCGTGAGAAAACATTTCCTAGCTCTTTAGTTAAAACAATCATGCAGTACTCAGGCTCTAATAGGGAATGGGGCATTGAACACGAGCAAGAAGCAAGAAGCACGTGAGGTGTATGCTAACATTATGGCAGTTAAGCATGCTACTTTCAAGGTCAATCCAGCTGGACTTCGAGTGTGCACTAGGCAACCATTTCTGGCAGCTGTTGTGGTGAAGGTCTGCTGGAGATCAAATGCCCTTTCAAGTATTGGAACAGTCAACCAGCCAGTATAGAGGATGAATCCTTCTA
Source organism: Ephydatia muelleri (assembly GCA_013339895.1). NCBI lineage: Eukaryota > Metazoa > Porifera > Demospongiae > Spongillida > Spongillidae > Ephydatia > Ephydatia muelleri. The sequence continues at coordinate 16,614,423 of JABACO010000003.1, read as the reverse complement.
CCTCCACAAAGTTGGCAGTGAAGTCACACTGTACAAAAAACATGACTACTACTATCAAGCACAAGGGCAGATGGCCATCTGGAAGAAACCATACTGCATCTTTATTTGTTGGACAACAAAAGGGCTAATCATCACCAGGATACAAGCTGATGGCAGAATTGCGTCCCCACGTACTAGTACCTGTAACGAAATGTTTATTGCAATTACGGCTATGTGGTGATGTCCTGACGAATCCGATCGCTGCAATCCATCGTTTCCTCAGAAATCCATCCGCTGGGATACTGAAATAGACGGATATTTTCATTTTGCACCTCAAAGCGCAGAAAAGCTTAGTGGCTTATCCAGTTAAAAAATCTTGAGTACGATCTTGAGCAAGATCTTGGCCCAAGATCTAGATGGCCAAGGTTATGGCGGCCAATTTCTTGGCATCTTGACCCAAGATCTTAGCCACAATCTTGCCTCATCTTGGCCATGATCATGCCTCCTTTCCCCCAGATCTTGGCCATGATCTTGCCTCCTTGCCCCTAGATCTTGGCCATGATCTTGCCTCATATCCCCCTAGATCTTGGCCATGATCTTGCCTCCTTGCCCCCCGATCTTGGCCATGATCTTGCCTCCTTGCCCCTAGATCTTGGCCATGATCTTGCCTCCTTGCCCCCAGATCTTGCTTCCTTGCCCTCTAGATCTTGGGCATGATCTTGCCTCCTTGCCCCCAGATCTAGGCCATGATCTTGCCTCCTTGCCCCTAGATCTTGGCCATGATCATGCCTCCTTGCCCGCAGATCTTGGCCATTATCTTGCTTCCTTGCCCCCTAGATCTTGGGCATGATCTAACATCCAACCAACAAACTGATACTGCATCCTTGATTGACACAAGAAATTTGTAAATTTTAAGTATAATATACATTTTAACATTTTACAAAGAGATAATTATATATTTAAACAACAAAGTACATAATAAATTTACTGCTCCTTCTTTGCTTTAGATTTGCCTCGGTCTCGAGATTTCTGACTGAATGCAATACATACATTATCAGAGAGTGTGTGCTAAATACATACACATGTACTAACCTTAAACGGATCATCCCCCTCAATAAGAACACATCATGCATCGCCAGTTGAGCCCCATCGGAGAGGTGGGCATCTATAAGAATGCAATACATATATTATCAGAGAGTGTGTGCTAACACATACACTTGTACTAACCTTAAACGGATCAATCCCCCTCAATGAGAACACATCATGCATCGCCAGTTGAGCCCCATCGGAGAGGTGGGCATCTATAAGAATGCAATACATACATTATCAGAGAGTGTGTGCTAACACATACACGTGTACTAACCTTAAACGGATCAATCCCCTCAATGAGAACACATCATGCATCGCCAGTTGAGCCTATAGGAGAGGTGGGCATCTATAAGAATGCAATACATACATTATCGGAGAGTGTGTGCTAACACTACACATGTACTGACATTAAACAGATCAATTCTCCTCAATGGGAAAACACATCAAGCATCGCCAGTTGATCCCCATCGGAGAGGTGGGCATCTATAAGAATACAATACATATATTATCAGAGAGTGTGTGCTAACACATACACGTGTACTAACAGATCAATCCCCATCAATGGGAACACATCATGCATCACCAGTCAATCCCCATCGGAGAGGTGGGCATCTATAAGAATGCAATACATATGGGTGTGTGTGCTAACACATACGTGTGTACTGACACACACGTATACACGTGTGCAGCTCTCTTGCATCTGCGACAAAAAAAAGGCAGCTCCAATATCACCATCAACGGAAAATAGGCGGGAAGCTAGTCGGGCGTAGAAGCCCGACTAGGGGGAGGGGTACGGACTTCTTTATTAGTACAGTAGAGAGTTGACTGTATCGCACATGGAGATCACTACCTATACCTAACGTACCCTAATCGGAAACAAAGTATTAACAGCTGACTTGTTACAGCGGACTTCGACTAGATAAACGCAGCTAAACTTATAAAATGACGTAAACGAGATATACGGTAAGCTGCATGAAAAAATAAAGCGTGACTGTCACTCGCTTAGATTCTCACTCGATAGAGGCGATTGGTGCTAATAATGCATTGAGTCGATTAAAATTTCACTCGTTTAAATTCGAGTGACAAAGAGTGAACATCGCTCTTTTATTTTTGCAGTGTAGAAATTAAGCCTAGAGCAATGCTGTTCAATAGGAAGCGGGACAGTTCTGTATAAATGGAATGACACTATGTTGTTTATATCAGTTAGAAGGTTGTGCCTTATCAATGGAAGCATCACAGGTATAGGCAATGTTTTTCAATGCATGCAACATAATGTATTTGATGCTATTGGTAAGCCTTCAGTTAAAAATCAAACATTAGAGAACAGATCAAGCTTAATAAATAGATACATTTACAAGGTACGAAAACTATCATTGTCAAATACTGCAGTAGCCTTCCCAGTTACTTCTATCCTTTAACAATGTGTACACATACCTGTGAAGCACTCTGAAACTGTTTATTATATTGCAGCCCAATCCTTTTGAACATCATTAATGTGTATTCATCATTTTCATGTACTGTAAATTGTGCAACTCTCTTTATGAAGCATTTTGTATCTTGTGTATCATGTGTATGTATGTATTACTGTATTACACTGCATGGATGCCATCTAATACTAATTCCAATATGAACTATTCAGTAATTAATCTGCATGCATAACCTACAAATTGATGTTAATCAAAACCTGCACGACTGGTCTGGTGATGAATTATTTGTTATTATCAATTGAAAAGTATTATTGTTCCAAAATCGATAAGGAGGCCAGTGGAAGCAAGAACCACTATGGGGCTATAGGAGGCATGATCAGAGATGCTACCTCTGGCATGATCGCGTGGCCAAGATGTAGGGGGATATGAGGCAAGATCAAGGCCAAGATCTAGGGGGATATGAGGCAAGATGATGACCAAGATCTAGGGGACAGATCGTGGCCAAGATCATACGCATAAGAAGGCAAGATCGTTCTAATATTCTTGCATGGAATCTTGAACAAGATTCCATACAAGAATCTTAACCGTGATGTTGGGTAAGATCTAGTGTCTACTTTGATTTTGTTGTATTTTGACACAATGGCTCAAATCGCAATAGCTGTGGGGTTTCTTTTGACCAATAAAATGAAGAAGTTTATGAGCAAGATCTTAGCCATCCTGGCTAAGAATCTTGATTCTTGGCCAGGATCCACTTTATCTTGGTCACGATTGCCAAGATCATGGCCAAGATCGATAAGATTTTTTCGCTGGGTAGGCATTACACCGACACTAACAATAAATGATGACGTAAAAATAAATAAATGATGACGTAAAAATAAATGATGACGTAAAAATAGTTAGGACACCAAAAAACATGGCGGCGAGTGTTGTGAACCTTCCCGGGATGACACTGCAACCCCTCTATAATAAAATAATACGTCGTCAAAAATCAGGGACGCTCAGGGGTGGCGCAACCGGGGGGGGGGGGGGGGGGGGGGGGGGGGGGGGGGGGGGGGGGGGGGGGGCAGGTCCGGCTTTGGCCGGACCAATCTTAATACTGAGCTTAAACAAAAATGTATATATTAGTTTCTTAAATCCTAAGGAGGTTGCTGTTTATGTACAATATATAACCACATAAGGGTCGCTCGCTGTATTTATCTCACATTAATAACTTTAATACTTTCTACACGTGCGTGAGATTAACAAATGGCTAGCAAGGGCATTCCCGAGAACAAAGAGCAGTTGGATGTATCTTCAATAGCGAATGAGTTTGTTTGTGGAAGTGAACATAGAATGCATGTTTTCGGTAAATTTTAATTGTGTTTTCTTAATGTAAATTTGTAACTTTGTTTTATGCGTCATAATTGCACAATATTACACTACAAAGTATGGCAGCTATCGATATAGAAATAAATTTATGGCCACGCCTAAGCCGGACCAATGCTGAAGGCTTCCGCCACCCCTGACTCTGGAACAAATGTTCGACGATTTCCCAGACCCACCTGTCGTAGTGTTATCGATAAACACTTACGTCATGGTGGGTCTGGGTACGAGACTACTCACACATGCCCCTGACACGGGAAGTTGCAATGTAGACTAGTACACACGCTTACCTGTTTAGCCTTCAATGTTCTTTCAGATGCAATGATTCGCGTCACACAAAGCTACGCAAGCGAGCGGCACTTATGCAGTTTCCCCCCCCCCCCCCCCCCACTTTAATTAATTGAATTCTAGAAATATTGAAAAAATAATTTCCTGCGTTGTCACTGCGACCGCATAATCATGTTTAAATCTATAGTGAAATCCAGCTGTCGTTGCTACCGCCATTTTACTACGATGGCTGCATTACCTGTTCCCGTTCTGGCTCCTGCTGTGTTTCCCACTCCGGATCTCCACGACTTCCAATATTCCGACCTCTTCAAGGCTACGGAAGACGAGATAAGTGCAATTGCATGGTGCCAGAACAACGGCCTCATAGCTAAGGACAAAATGTGCGCTTCTTGTGGTAGTCCGACGGCATTGAGGGAAAGAGATACGGTCAAAAATAAGGGGTTTTATTTCAGGTGTACTCTTAGAAGCTGTAGAAAAGAGATTAGTGTACGTAAAGATACATGGTTTGAAGGGTCTCATTTACGGATAGCTACTATTATTCAATTTGTTTATTTTTGGTGTAGGGACTACGTTATTCAAGACGAACTACAGTTTCAGCTAGGGATCGTAGGAGAACACACCATAGTCGACTGGCGAGCTATCTTGTTCAACTGGGTAATGCCTAATGACGCCTTCATACATGTTTGTCTACGAATTCTAATTGAATAGTAACATACAGAACTGCGGTTAATCAACCGATAGGTTAGTGGGTGCGCATGCGCTGTGGAACGAGATCAATCTCGAGCGTGGCTGTGTTTCGGAATTTCTTTTATATTTCCTTTTTGTGTCTCCGGAGGCAAGGAGTTTTGGAATTAGCTGCGGAGCTGGCGGATGTGAAAAGGGATGGTGCGGGAGTCTCAACGGATAATGGCAGAATGACCTGGCTCTAAGCGAGCGTTAGGGAGCCGATGGAGGCTGTTCGGACTTTGACGAGGCTCGTTTTCGCGGGGTAGCACTCAGCCGGCGGCTCCAAGTAGGAAGTAAGGTAACCTTTAGTGACGTGGTTTTTTCGTGGTGCTGTGCACGCATGTCAACTTGGTTTGGTACTCATTGTTGTGCGCCTGTCATTGTAACATGGGTACCCCCCACCATAGGGGCCAATTGACTTTTATTCAAATGCCCCACGGTTGGATTAATGACCGGTCAAATTGCCCGTCGACCCACGCATGTTTGAGTGATCTTGTTCAGGCAGGCAATGTAGAGCTCATTTTGCAGTGTGCTTTATGTGGTAATTCTTGTTTTCGTTTGATACCACATGTTTGAGAGGTTGGTACTTTCCCTGTTTCGCGCTCTGTTGCACTATTGGATCACAGGTGGTTCCAATATCTCTCACTGCAGTGCATGAGGGGCCTGCCAAAACAAAAAAGAAAAAGAAGAACCAACAAAAATCAAAAACTCAAGAAAAAACAACACAAAGAAGAAAAAAACAATAAAAAACAAACAAAGCCCCAACCAACCCCTAAAAAAAAAACTCCCCTCCCCCCCTCCCTCCCCTCCCCTCCTCCCCTCCCTTCCTCCCTCCCTACCTCCCTCTCACTACACCTACCTACGAGGAGGATGTAGTTCAGGCCAACAGGTTGCATCCTCCTTTGTAACTTAATCCACATGGCTCTGGATTTGAGCTGTGTCTCGGCTTCCGATGGCATCAACGCGTCGCTGATTTTAGCAAGTGTTTGGAATCTGACATTGCGTGGGTATGGCTGTCTCTCTTAAAGTGCAATTGCAATTTCATGCACCCTTTCTCGCTGATCACTCTCAGGTGTCTGCCTGCTCTCTGTAAAAGTGAGTTGATCGTCTGTCCCGCGTACTGTTTGTGGCATCTCGCACACTCGAATAAGTATACCAGACGGTGTGTGTGGTATGTGAATTCCCCATACATTCTGTGCTTTCGCATACTTAGCCTGCTCCTGACCATAGTTTCAGTCATCAGGATGGGGCATAGTATGCTCCCTGGGTTTCCACATTTGACGACTTTCCCCACAGTCCTTATGGGACAAGGGAGGGCTCTAATAATGAATGGTGTGTCTTCGGAGCAACATGGTTGTTGGTCCCCCGTGTGTCTGGTCAGAGTTGCGGCTAGAGTTTGGCATTCGTTGGGGTGGTATCCTCACCAACATTGTGCCATCAGGACTAAGTTCAGATTGGGAAATTTTAATTCCTGTTGCCCCATGGTCAGGGTTTAGCATTAGTTTAGGTAGGGACCTGAACATCTCATCTCAGGAGTTTAGCATTAGTTTAGGTTGGTTTGACCTAAAATTCTCACCTCCAGAGTTCAGCATTAGTGATAGGGTTATTGAAGTGAGGTGGAAAGACACCCTTCTGTAAGCCCTCTACGCCAGATAAATTAAAAATTGGACGATGTGTTACATTTGTAACCCTCACCAAAATTAGGGAGGGGGGGTGTCGAAAACCCTGGTAGAAGTATGTTTGTGGTGGGAATGCTGTGTATGGTATGTGTGGTGGTTGGGCGAAAGACAGTTGAAATGGGAGTGGGGCGGGTGACTGGTTAGTGTAGGCAACAGTGGTTCTTTATGTTTTAGCCCTTTCGTTGCAGTCAGGGGTGGGGCTCTGCGAGGCAGGGGGTGGGGCTGTATTATCATTTCCAAAAGTAAATTTTTGTGCGTTTTGTTTAATCACGTTTGTTAGTTGGCAAGTTCAGCTGTGGTTTGGGGCGTGGTTGATGAGGAGTGGCTGTGGAGTTGGTCTTCATGTTTTTCTTTTTACGCCTCCATGCAAGTTCCTCTGCAAAGTGTTGAGTTGTTGCATTGTTGTTTTCTATCTCCTTTGCGAACACTATTTCTTGATAGGTGTTTGTGGAAATCGTCAAGAGTTGCAGATTAAATTCAAATTTCTCTCTCGCTTCTCTGAGCTGTAGCTCATACTGCGTGTGTAGGAGTTCGTCAGTTCTAGACTCGCTTTGTGTAGTACGCTGTTCCATTTATGATGGAATCCCGTGTTGAAATGACCCTGTGGGGGTCTTCGTCAGTGAGAGACCTGGGGTCACCATTTTGGCATCCAGACCGTCTTTGGTGTAGGTGAGGTGATGTTGTCTTTGGTGTAGGTGAGGTGATGTTGGATTTCGACTTGTCTTCTGGACTACGTTCTCACTTATTTTAACACCGCATCCATGAAATTCGAGTGTTTTTTGTTGAACTCACTTTTTCTGAAATTAGTCGGAAGGATTGGAATTGCTGTTTATACATTTGTGCCTATCAGATCAACCCTCTGTACGTAGTTTGGCGTTATAAATACATAGTAATGTTTCGGAAACTGCATTCGTTTAAAGTGTAGAGGGTACGACCGTCTCCGCAAAAGGTACACATTTTTGTGAGGTGTTTTCAATGCTCAAAACAGCGTCCTTATACTCACATCGATCGGATAGGTAGGGTTTGCAACAAATTTGGCTGCATGCGTTCGTGCTAGAATGGAAACTAACACTCAGACAGTTCAACCTCGTTTCCAGACTTATTTATTATTACTAACCGTTATAATAATTCACCGGCGTGTAAAAAAATTTCAATAATTTTATTAAGTGTAATAATGGGTCTTGATAACAGTAAATAGTGGTGGGCGTTGTGCTGTGTGTGCTGGAGGCATGAAGGGGATTGGGTTTCTCCACCTTTTGGGCTGACAGTTGAGCCTTCCTCCCCACAATCCGCGCATAAGTGGAAGTGGAGGTAGCATATCGTTAGTGTGCGGGGCTGGTTTACTCACCTCTTTAACCTTCCTTGTATCGGTCGATGGTTCTGGTTTGGGTACCATTGCCGCGCGTCCGGATCTGGAGAGGTTGTTCAACTTTCTCAGGAAAGCTTGGGTAGCTTTCTTTTGTTTTGCTTCCAGGGCCTCCTTTGAGGGAGACATGGCTTCCTCCTCTTTGACCAGTTCGTTAAGGAGCTCCTCTTTAGCCTCCTTACTAGTCACTGCACGAAAGGTTTTGACCCGGTCAGTCTTCTTCACCTTTTATACATTTGCCCTGCTGATGTAGGGCCTCTTCCTACCACAGTTTGATGAGGAGGGGCATCTTGTTGATGGCTGCCTTCTTTTTGATGGCTTCCCTATCTCTGGTGAACCATTGGGGTGGGTCCGGGACTTGTGGCCTCTGTTTAGAGGACATCCCAGCTGGGACCAGTTCCAGCTCAAGGTATCGAGCAAGGACCAATCCATTGTGCTTCGCCTTCAACATTGCTCCATAACAGGAGAGCAGCTCGACATGGAACGTCTGGAGGAGTTGTTGATGCGAGTCTTCGACGGGCGCCGGAATGCAGGCCTCCTTTGAGAGAGACAATGCACAAACAGGGGAGTCGCGTGTGTAAGGTACAGGCTCTTGTTAATTTTCTTTTCTCTTTTGTCTTTGAGCATGTGTCTCATAGCGTCCCATTTTTTCCTGTGTGGTTTGCAGTATCTTTCCCCATTCTGTTTTTGTTTCTTTCTGTGTTTGGTTTAGCAGTTTTTCAAAGGCTGTTAGTTGGTTCTCAATTTTTTTTACTGTTTGGGTGGTGGTAGTTGGAAACTACATTTCTTTAGGGCGTGTATACATTCTCTTCTTAGTTTGTCATTTGCTCCTGGTGCTAAACATGGTACTTACGTTCTTAATCCTTGTGGGAATATTTTTGTGTTCTGTGCAGGCAATGTTGTGGTGTATCCTGATTTCGTAGTTTCTCCTTAGTGCTTCATATTTGTTGGCTAGGGTTGTGTGCTCTTTGTTGGTAATGGCTTGTTTCACGATTTCTTCTAGTTTGGCTACGTGTTCTGGAGTGTCTTCCGGGAGTTGTGTTTGAGTTGTGCTGTGGATTGATTGGTTGTCTCTGTGTGTCTGTTGTGTTTGTGGTTTTTATTGTTGTTTGTGTTTCCATTTTGGTTGTGTTTTGTTCTTCTGTCTGGGTGGTTTGCATTTTGTTGGTTGTAGACGGTGTTTGTGCTGCTGTGCAGGTGGTTACTGTGTCAGAGGTTTGGGTTTCAATTTCTCTCATGGGGGTTTCCCCGGTCTGTGTCTGACTGGTGGTGTGTTTGGTGTTTGCCTGGTTGGAGGCGCCCAACACCTCCAAACAGGCAAACAACACCAGGTTGTATTTTCAATGTGACCTTGACATAACTGTCTCCTGGTTTTGAGGGGCCTGGTGATTTTGTTGGGCTAGGTTGTGTTTTTTTTGTTGCTGTTGTATGTGCTGGTATCGTTTTATTTGCTTTGTTTGTGTGTTCCATGAATGGAGGTGGGCTTGTGGTTGGTTGTGCTAGAGTTGTGATTGTTTTTTTGTTCCCTCCCCTCGTTTGCATGGTGGTCATTCGTCTGGGCGTATCCGGTAAAATTGTGTAATTGAAATTAGAGTGGGTGCGGTCGTTGCTAAGTTCCTGACGAAATGTTTCCCACACGTGCGTTTGGGCGTCACAATTGCTCAAAATAAGTTCCTTTTTTCTTGTGTAGGGTACCTTGGTTAGTGTTCATGTACTGTGTACTTCTCTGTAGTGTTGTTGTTGGTTCAGCGTTTCCTGTAGCGAGCGTCAGCGTGTCCGCTTGTTAACCGTTTCCTTATTAGTGTCCGTGCGTAGCGTCTCCTCGTCAGCTTTGTTTGTTTTGTTGCGCGCTTATCATCCCTTATTACGGTTTTCCTTTCATTTTCCTTTCATTCGCTGCTGCTGCACCCTTGGCCCTGTTGCTACTGCCTACGCTAAGGCCCAAGGATGTGGCTATCTCAGTGGCACTGTTGTCCACAGCCTTACTTGTCTTTGCTGACAACTTTCAATGGTCATATGTCTGTCACTGTTCTCTACGAGAGTGCCGATGCTTCTGGCTAATTCTGCCATTTCTTCTTCGTTTCTCCCCCATTCTGATTCATCACATGGGTAACGAATGAAGATCGCAGTGCGTTGCATCCTATCTCTGCATCCGTGTGTTCTTTAATGCAACCTGCAAAAACCTCTTCCATTCAGCAGAGTTACGGAATGGTGCTCTGCCTTCTCTCTGTATAGGAGGACCACGTTCCTGTTATCTCTCTCTCTCTTTCTCTCTCTATCTCTCTCTTCTCTCTCTCTCTCTCTCTCTCTCTCTCTCTCTCTCTCTCCCCCACCCCCGTCTATGCTCACCACAAACAGGTGCTTATGCTTGTACTCCCCGATCAGGAGAGGCCTCTCCCACTCAGAATATATCCAGCAAAGCAGCTGTGGACCCTGAACTGCTCAGTTCTATTCGCTGTATACCTGTGTAACGGGATGTTTTGTGCATTCCGATGTACAACATGCCATGCTGGTGGTCCTGTGGTACAAACAGCCAGTTGGATGCAGGCACCTCTGGCAGTACCGAGTACAGGTCGCCCTCCGACTGCAGTTCCCGCTGCATGGTCCCAGTATTTCTGAGAACGTGCTGGGGAAAGGCTTGTGTACAAAACCATCACTCCATATTTCTGCCTTTCTTTGTCCTTGTTCGATTTCTGTCTGCACATTTGCACGCTTCTTTTTGTGATTTGATGCCTGCTAGCACTGGGTCCTGTGCCTCCTGGCATTCACCGCGGTATTGCCTTTCCGCTGCTATGTCCGACACCATGACTGCACAGTTATCAATGATTCACAGGTACTTCAAAATCCTGATAAAGCTAATGCAGTACGTGAATAGATTGCCTTCTGTCGAGTCCCTTGACTAAAAAGAAGGCGATCTATTAACGTACTATTCATGCCAGTGCCTCCTTGCATTCTCTGCGGTATTGCCTTTCCACTGCTTTTTGATATGTCCAACACCATGACTGCACAGTTTTCAATGATTCAGTGGGAGCATGTAGGTACTTCAAAATCCAGATAAAGCTAATGCAGTACGTCAATAGATTGCCTTCTTTCGAGTCCCTTGACTCCTACATGAGTACACAGATGTTTTCTTTATGTACAATCTATACCTCTATTACAACAATTACTTTCATGTGAGTGAGAAAATAATTCAGCACATCCACATCTTTCACCTTAGACATATGTGGCTCTCTGCTGGGCCATTTTGCCCTCACGTAGCCAAGGAATGCTATTGTGACACGTATGTGTATATGTATAAATGGAACGTTCTATATGAAAATGGGTCTTGTGGATTTTACTTTATAACATACAATTTAAATCTATATATCTTCCGAAATATTGACGCTAACGGGTTCCTATTTTTAACACAACATATCACACCATTACTATATGTGCAAATCCGTTTTGGTGTCTTGCACATGCGGGGTACCGACGTTTCAAGGTCCGATACCCCGTAGGGTTCAAAGCGGCCACATCTTTAGGTAGAAGTGTCCAATTCGGTTCTAAGTAGGTACCTATGTAGAGGGTCCTACCGCTATTGATTTGTTCTGTTCGTTAGGTTTTGCTTTATTCGTTATGGAGATACAAGTGTGCAAAGAAATAGCAAATTTCCCGGGCGTTACACGCCATTAAACTATTACGAGGACGTCACTTTCATTTGTCTATGCTCTGACGTTTACAACCAAGGTAATCATTTTACTATGACCTTAAATGAGCCATTGACACAGTTCTCTCAGGTGATATAATGATTGTTTTGGGAGACTTCAATGCCTGTGTCGGTAATGATTGGTATACATGGAAAGGTGTAATTGGTAATCAAGGCTTTGATGAAGTATATGCAAACGGTTGGTAATCAGGGTTTTGACGAAGTAAATGCAAACGGTTGGTAATCAGGGTTTTGATGAAGTAAATGCTAACGGTTTTACCCTCTTGGAGTTTTGCTACCCAAATGGCCTATGCATCACAAACACTTTCTTCAAACATCAGCCATGGCACAAAGGCATCTGTTCAATAGGCCTCCTATGATTGACTTTATCAGCGAGACCGTAATATGGTACACGACGCAAGTTATTTTCATAGTGTCAATGTTTGAAGCGACCATTTCTTTGTAGGGAGCTCCATTATGATACCTACTACTGCCATAGTACATCGTCACTGCCCCTGTCCTTCAATTTAATGTTGCTCTTCTGTTTCAACCTCAGATTGCAGCTGAATATCACAAAGCTAACATCCTTACCTGATTGGTTTCAAGACAATTTCTTCACGATTCAACCACTGTTACAACAAAAGAAAATTAATTTCCATAAAATCAGATCCTTTCTGCGAAATAATCTACCAGCTCCTACTCCTGTCTGTTCATTACATAAAAGTGCGAAACAATGCTAAACGTGTCATTTGCTGAATCCAAAATTTGTATGAGGATGTAGGAGGGCAGCTTCTTTGCCATGGGTTGGAGGCATATGTCCACAAATTGCGAGGTGTTCTCAGTTGCGTTTGCGCAGGACGAGACCATTGGTCTGATTCCATGAGGCCTCTTGTGGATTTTTTCAGGAAGTATAATCTTCCAGGTCTCACTTTAGGCGGGGGGAAGACAGTATTTATACTGTTCTTCAGTGAGTCTGCCGGCGTTGTGCAATCTCCTAAGCCTGAGTTTGACTGCTTGTTTGATGGCTTGAGCGAGCTCTCGCCCGTCTTAATCAAGTCTTTGGTAGACTTGAGGGTCGGCGAGGTGTTCCCTCCTGTTCCTTATGTAATCCTCAACATTTTCAACAACAATGACAGATCCCTTGTAAGCTTTTCGGAAGACAAGGAATTGTTTCTGTCTTTGGAGTGCGTCAAGTGCTTTATGCATTCGCGGCCCGAGGTTGTCTTTTCGTGGTTTTAGTGGTCTCTGTCTGATGACCAGGAAAAGTGGTTCCCTTAACTTGGTTATGAAGTGTTCCAACACTTGACTCTCTGTTTTACCAGGGTCATATCCTGTTTTCCGGTAGAGTTCAGGGACTGGTTTGTCTCTATTTCTGAATGTGTATTCTTATCGCAGTTTGCGAATAAAATCTTCGACCTCTCGTCTGAGGGTATCTTTCTTTTCCCTTATCGGTTTCGGGATGAAGGTCAGCCCTTTACTGAGTAGGCGCATAGAGTAAAGTCTGAGAGGTTGCAAAGGAATTTGCCAGAGGTTTTATACTCTTTGGCTCCTTCTTTGCATGCTCTAATTAATCTGCCGAGGTTAAGTGGCGCAAGATTAATTCTTTTGCAGCACATCGGACAATTACAGAAAACATGATTTGCACACAAGTTCAACGACGAGGAGGTTTGTAGTTCCTCTTCGCCTGCCCGTGCTTCTGCTTTCTGGGACTTCCGTGTAGCTTTCGCTTTCTGGGACTTTCGTCTAGCTTTCGCCTTTGCCGGGAGGGTCCCGCATCGTTTTCTCTGACGTCCGTATCCGCCTTTCGGTCTAGATTGGAAGGGAGAGTGTCTGGCAGTGTGTTTAATCACTGTGCCCAGTTTACCTTCGCCCCTCTTTCGAGTCCCACCTGTCTCCAGCTGGTGTTGGGCTAGCTTTACGCTCTCCTCTTGTGCCTTATCCCACGCTACAGCTAGTTTTGTAAGGCCCAGCGGGGAGCAATGAGCCTCTTTAAGGAGTTTTGTAGTGCCCTCAAGATGGCTTTCTACCTCCTGGTTGGCCCTCTCAGAATTTTCAGTTTCGAATACGACTGCCAACTCAGTGCTCTGTTTCCAGAAGGAGTTGTCCAGAGCCCTCCACCTCGCTTGCATATCTTCCGTGACCTCCCCGAAGGGGATCAGCTTCGGCGCTAAGCCTGGTGGTAGCAATCCATCGGCCAGGTTTCGCTTCAGACTGTTAATTCTGAGCTGGATCTTGCTGGTTTTCACCAGCAGAGTCGTTAGCCTTTTGCCTGCCAACTGTAGCATGTCCGAACATCGATCAAACGCTTCCCCCTCAGGTAAGGCATTTCTGCCGGGCCTTCCAAATTGATCGGTCTGGCTCTCTTCTCCGGCACCATGAGGTGAGGAGGCAGGGTTAGTGTTTATATCCCTACAAAGGGACGACAGTAGGCCCCAAACCAACTTGGAACGAGTTCGGGGCAAAACTACATTGTACTGCAGCTTGGTTGCCGGCACCTCGTCCGATGTCAGAACACGTTCCCCTTCCGCTGCACCGCTAAGTGCTGAGGCGGGAGATGTCTCCATCTCCATCGTCTCCAAAGAGACTCCCGTTAGGGATTTCTCTTCTGGCAGGGCGTGGCGGATTGCCTTCTGGGCCGGCGAGTTGGTGGCTTTCGCCGTTTCATCTGCCGTGATGGGTGATTTTTCCCTCTCCGCCATTTCTGGTGGCCCTGGGGTTTTACTTCCCATTTTATGGGCCACTACAGCTAGCATTAGCCGTTTCTGATCAAATTCCGTGTTGGCCCGTCCCGGGATCGGGTTAGCCGCCGAATGAATCCCCCCATCTGCCAGCCAATCGGGAGAGCCATCTTTCTTGGCTTCCTGCATGGTGGCCATCTTCTTCTGCTCAGCTGTTTTTGGACCCATTTCTGTGTGGGAGACGTGATTTCAATATTACAAACAATGTCAGGCTTTCGCCACAACTATGTTCGACCCAACGCGTTTCACGGAAGGATCACTCCAACCGATCATCAGGGGGGGTAACCTTGGTTACAAGTGTTGACCCAGTCTCCTGTGCTATGTTTCAAAATTTCTTTATCCAGGCTAGCACAACAATACGTAGAAGCAAGTCTTGGTATAGCTGAAGATAGAGAGGTCTGATTAGAACAATCTCTGAGTGTGCCAGCATGCCTTTCGGCAGGGTTGGCTGCACACAAGGCGGTCTCACACCGGATGTTCAACAGGGTACCTGAGTTCGTGCATTACAACGCATGGCACGACCGTTTTCCACATCGACGGGCATTTCACCCACGGGTAATTGAACCCATATTGAGTAGCTCGTATAGTAATCACGGTTTTAAAGCCCAATCTACAGGCGTTTTTGTGGAGTCCGAGCATAATGCTAATGGTATGACCGTTTTTCCACATCGACGGGCATTTCACCCACGAGTAATTAAACTCATATAGAGTGGATCGTATCTGACTCTTCAATCATAGACCAGAAAAAAGACACTTAATCTCGGCAAATAGATTCCTATGCTTTGTTAAGGCCTCGTCTGCTTGCCTCTCGCATTTTTTACCTTTCGGAAGAAAAACGCTCGAGTGATTATTCCGTGTAGCCATTTGTATAGAACAGTTTAAGGCTTTATACTTGATGGAAAGAAGAGATACTTAGGGTTTAATTATTATCTCTTCGTTCTTCCAGGATGGCACCTTTGTGGTGTTGAAATTCTTCTGCTGGATTAGATTATAACGCTCATTAGTGTGTATATTAGAACTCACAGAGAGAGGCATGTTACACTCTCTGTTGTACTTCCCACGTTGGTTCACATTTTTTGCCACAGTCTTTCCTATCGCTTTCAAGGTAGCTTGCCTGTTTCCAGGTTAAGTACCTTTCCAGCTGGGCTTAGGTTAGTTCAGCAATTAGGCTGAACTCTTTCCATCGTAGGTTGTGTACGTCCTTCTAGCTGGGCTTTAGCTTTTAGGTTCAGATTTGGGAGTGGGTGAGAGGGTGTTGTCTGGCCGATCTGACCGTTGACAATTGCACACATCCGCTTCTTTATTAGATGGCAGATTCCTCGGTCTGGGGACCTTTGTCGCATGAACAAATTATTTATAAATTTATTCTGAGCAGTACATCCATTAGAGAGGTGCTTTCACACATTTCTACCCTCCGGATGTTGCTACGACGACAAGAGAAGTTGCAAAGTCCACCATCGATTAAGATGGCGGATTCCTCGGTCAGGGGACCTCCACCAACAGTTAAGATGGCGGATTCCTCGGTCTGGGGACCATTGTCATTTGAACAAATTATTTTTAAATTTATTCTGAGCGATACATCCGTTAGGGAGGTGCTTTCGCATGACTTCACCTCTCGGGTGTTGCTCTGACGACAGGAACGATTTGCAAAGTCCACCAACAGTTAAGATGGCGGATTCCTCGGTCTGGGGACCATTGTCATTTGAACAAATTATTTTAAATTTATTCTGAGCGATACATCCGTTAGGGAGGTGCTTTCGCATGACTTCACCTCTCGGGTGTTGCTCTGGAACGATTTGCAAAGTCCACCAACAGTTACGATGGCGGATTCCTTAGTCTGGGGACCATTGTCGTATGAACAAATTATTTTAAAATTTATTCTGAGCAGTACATCCATTAGGGAGGTGCTTTCGCACGACTCCACCCTCCGGATGTTGCTACGACGACAAGAGGAATAGCAAAGTCCACCAACAGTTAAGATGGCGGATTCCTCGGTCTGGGGACCATTGTCGTATGAACAAATTATCTTAAAGTTTCTTCTGAGTAGTAAATCCGTTAGGGAGGTGTTTTTGCATGACTCCACCCTCCGGATGTTGCTACGACGACAAGAGGAATAGCAAAGTCCACCAACAGTTAAGATGGCGGATTCCTCGGTCTGGGGACCAATGTCGTATGAACAAATTACATATAAATTTATTCTGAGCAGTACATCCGTTAGGGAGGTGCTTTCGCTTGACTCCACCCTCCGGATGTTGCTACGACGACAGGAAAAAGTTGCAAAGTCCACCAACGGTTAATATGGCGGATTCCTCAGTCTGGGGACCATTGTCGCATGAACAAATTATTTCTGAATTTATTCTGAGCATTACATCCGTTAGGGAGGTGCTTTTGCATGACTCCACCCATCGGATGTTGCCCTGACGACAGGAAAAATTGCAAAGTCCACCAACAGTTACGATGGCGGATTCCTCGGTCTGGGTACCATTGTCGCATGAACAAATTATTTCTGAATTTATTCTGAGCAGTACATTCGTTAGGGAGGTGCTTTCGCATGACTCCACCCTCCGGATGTTGCTACGATGACAGGAAAAAATTGCAAACTCCTCCACCAGTTAAGATGGCGGATTTCTCGGTCTGGGACAATTGTCGCATGAACAAATTATTTCTAAATTTATTCTGAGCAGTACGTCCGTTAGGGAGGTGCTTTCGCATGACTCCACCCTCTGGATTTTGCTACGACAACAGAAGATTTGTAAAGTCCATCATCAGTTAAGATGTTATTAATTGTCCTAGGTTCTTCAGGGTAGCCTTAGTGAAAAAGTGAACACAAATGGAAGTACAGGTCTATAAATAACACTGTTTAACAGGATTTGAGATCATAGTTATATGTTAAAATAAAATAATGGAATATAAAAAAGGAAAAAAAGAAAAAAAGGGAAAAATGGGGTTGGAACTCTTTATCAGAGATATAACAAACAACTTAGAAAGAAGAAAAAAAAGAAAAAATGGTTTAGGCTGGGTTTGAACTACTGACCAAAAAATAATGAGGACACTGTAGAAAGTCAGGGATTAAAGTAGGAGTATTGACAAACAACATAAAAACAAAAGTGAATGTATTTGTGTTCAGAAAAAACTTCAGATTTCTCATCTGCCATGTTATTGCCAAATATCGTTGAGGCCTTGTGGGTGTAGAGTGCCCAGTTCTGTTATCCATTGTTGTTCTATGGTGAGGATATTAGTTGGTGCTGTTGTCATTACTGGGATGATGTGTGGATAAAAATTTCCCAGATGCTGGTTGAAGTGTTTGTAGAGTAGGCGCCTAGGTACGGATGTTTTGTCATTGAATTTATTTCGATGGTGTGTCATTCTTTGCTGCAACGTTCCCCTGGTCTGTCCCACGTATTGCATTTTACATATAGGGCATTGTAGTACATTTATCAAGTTTGTGGAATGACAGTTTAGTCTGCTTCTAATGGGGATTCTTTTTTTGCTGGTGGTAGCTTTGAAAACATTGTTCTGGTGTAACCCAGGGCATGTTTTACAACCTCTTTGTCCGCACTTCGTAATTAGTTGTGGTAGATGAAGGGGTACATTGGTGTGGATCACTTTCTGTTTGACATTATCTTCATCTAATCGTGTTATTAATTGTCCTAGGTTCTTCAGGTTGCTATAAGCAATGATTGGTTTGTTTCTTGATATGTACATTGTATTGCAGTCTTTTTCTAGGTCTGGCAGATACTTTGTAAGTGCTGCATTTAGCTTTGGCCTTCTACAGTCGTAGGTGATAATAAATGGATAGACTTTGTGGTTGGTGTCATTAGTTGTGTCCCTGGGGTACTGTGTTATTGCTTTTTGGATGCTGTCTTTAATTGTTTTGATTGGATAGTTTCTATGTAGAAAATGTTCAATGATGTTTTGTTTAAGTTTTACAAAATCTTCCACTTTGCTGCATTGGTTTTTGTAGCAGTTAGGGTTATTGGATAAGTGTGTGTGCACAGCGTCATCCGCAGGCCACACCGCTGAAAGACACCGCTCCCCCTTAAAAAATTGTTGACACATACCTGCCACTGGCTGCAGAGCTTCGCAACTTGCGGAGTCTGCGTCGACATCCAGCAAGTCTCGTTCCTCCTCCTGTCAGATTAGCATGTCTGCCCAGGACATGCCTTCAGGGATGGGCGATGTGCTGATCGGCCCAGTCCACTGTTCCTCGTCACCAAAGGAGTTGACCTCCACCATTTCTACAGATGGTATCTCTGTAGCTGGTGTTGGTAGGACAATGGGGACATGTAGGTCTCCACTGTCAGGTGACAACATTGTTGCCCCCGTGGCCTTTTTTGCCACTATGGCGGCTTCTCCCTCAGTCGTTGTAGAGCCCATGGCTGATTTGGCCATGTCTGCGTAGACAGAGAAGAGGGGAGAGAGTGAAATGTATGAGGGTCCATTAAAATCCATTTGATTTATGGAAAATTTCGGAAGCATCATTTAAACCAAAGTACCGGTTCACCCGACAGGTTTGTTGGGTAGATCCGGTCGTTTTTGGCGTAGAGGCCATAAAATATTGACAGCAGGTGTATGCAAGCGGGAGGGTAGTAGGCAGAGCAGTGTTTGAGGGAAGGATGGGGAAAAGAATAACAGGTGGACTGACGGATTAACAATTTGCACATTTCCTCATGACTTTACATAAGACACATATCGTGCCTCAAGGTCAAAACGAAGGAAAAAGATGCACACAGGTCCACCGGTGGTGTATGTATACACAGCTTACCCGACATGGCTTTCAGCACGGACGGGAAGTAGGCTGTAATCCCATGTTCCGTTTCTTTGCTCGTATCGAGCAAGTTTTAATTCCTTTGTAACCCCAAAAGATTTTTTAAGGGACAGTGGAATCATGGAAGCATGTCAAACAGGTAAAAGACACATACACGTGAGCACCAAAATACAAACACAAGGAACCACTGGAGAAAACGTGTACTGCGACTGTTACAGCGGTTTGAGTTGTGCGGGCTAGCCACTTGTCGTGGCACCACGCTTTACACAAGAGCCGCTAGTCACACATTGTACACTTGTTCAAGTCAACTTGCGACTGCAGAGGTAGACCGACGATGCGGAATAACCTCCCGCCGCTCGTATCCTTTGTACGCCATACCGGTTTCACCCTTCGCGCACCTGTTGGTTTTAGGCTTAGGGATCTTCAGTGGCGAAGTTCCTTTTCACCGACATGCTCCTTTCTCTGCCACCGTCACGTGTGCAGAGAGTGAGTTTCCCCGACTCAGGCTGGCCTCTATAAACCCCTTTTGGATCTAAAAAGTGGTTTGTAGAGTTTAATTCATTTCCGCTCATTCATAAACAGGGAGAGGCGGGGCTCCTTTTAACCAACCGGTTGGCAAAAAAAGATTGAGCCCCTCCCTTGAATTATTGAGCAAATCAACTCCTATGATAAGATTGTTCATATCACATGACACATCTATACCCACAATTGTCAATTAAGTCGCATTACCTTTGAAGAAGAAGTTTCCATATCTGTGAATGAATAATAAAAAATTATGGACACATAAAAATTATATAAAACGTTCTTAATGCCATTACCGTGTATTTAAAAAATGGTGCATCTCACACTTTTCTGTGTCCCTGGAACTCTCCAAATTGCTCCATTTCTATCTTTAATCAGGGATGCCAGATCCCTATCAGACAAATTATCCTTGTCTGCTGTGTATAGGCTTGCCGCAGATACAAGCCTCCTTACTTCACTGCCTTCTGCTGTAATGTAGCAGGCCTCTAATATAACAGTAAATATGTCAAAGGAGGAAACACATTCTATTAAATTCTATAGCAAGGCTATTTAAGCGTGCTTCTTCCCATTGTCGTTCGGAGGTCGCTTAAAAACTGTCGCTCCGTGGTAGCGATAGTCTAGCAACGTTGCTGTGATTTGTAATGGACTTTCGATACATGGCAAGAAATCGTTTGCCACAGATGGCGAATATACGTGCAAGCGCTATAGCGATGCAATGTAGCAGAGATCATATATTACAATTCTAATAAAGACTAAGAATAAAAACGCTGCAGTGCCTCGATCGTGCTATTTAGAAACTAATCTATCAATGACACATTTATAATTGTGACAAGAACAAACTGGAAGCTTGCGATTTAGTGATGTTATAAGTTTGCATACATCAACAATCCTTACTTTTGCTAGGTATACTTTCTTGAAAAGGAGTGGCAGCATTGTCGGGACCGCTATATTTGCGGTTGGGATTCCTTTTCGTCCGTAGTCTTTTGATAACCTTGGTGTGCACGTGCAGCTAGCGAAGTTTGGATTATATTCATTATTATCATAGATGAAAAGAATGCGTCACCTTCTATTGCTTACATTGCGACACTTCAAGTAACTTTCCTCATATTCAGTGCCTAATAATGGCATGGCGGTTGCGTCGATACTGTTGGCAATACATTGAATGGGCGAGTGGTTACTCATTAGGTAACCATTTTTATTCAATGCCAACGATAACCCTGCCAACGGTACAAATGGTTACCAACCCTAGTAACCATTTTATTTTTTGCGCATATCTCTCGTTTTGTAGCTTATGGCTTGAACTAGCTTGGTTTCCTTGATAGAGCAGCCACTATAAAATTAGCTCGTACCTCTTGTTGTGTATCGGATGGTAGTGGCCTGCGCACTACGACGCCGTTAGCCAATACTCCCCCCCTCTCCAGGTTCTATAGCTTAAATCAATCATACAAGCACAACACAACGATTATATATACTGATGCACAAAATTGTATCGACATTGCACTTCCACTTCTGCCACCTCAGGTTCTCAATACTCGGGAACGCGTCTTGTCACTCGCCAGCTGCAATCCTTGACAGTGTAGCTATGCATGAGAAGATTGGATTAACATAGGACACAGTAACAAAAATAACCAGCTAGCCAAGCGTTGGCCATGCGGACCCAAAACATTCATTACCACACAGCTATGCGGACCCATTGGACACCAACAATTATCACACTCCCTGTGTGTACGGAACCCACGGGACGGTCGAACAAGCCATGTGGACTGTTCGACCCGGCTTACCCATGCAGACCAATGGGGCACTCTAACAAGCTTTACCATGTGTTAGGGAGGCATGAAGCACTCCTATACCAAACCAACTGTTCAAGTGCCTCAATGTAGCTATGCACAGTCAAGCTTCGCTAGCTATAGCCACACACTCCGTACTGCAGCAAACTTGACTAAGTACCCAGCTACACAAACTCCTTACAGGCAAGCGCCTCAATGTAGCTATGCACAGTCAAGCTTCGCTAGCTATAGACACATGCAAACGCCTTACTGCAGCAAGCTTGACTAAGTACCCAGCTATAAAAACTCCTTACAGGCAAGCGCCTCAATGGAGCTATGCACAGTCAAGCTTCGCTAGCTATAGACACATACACCGTACTGCAGCAAGCTTGACTAAGTACCCAGCCATACAAACTCCTTACAGGCAAGCGCCTCAATGTAGCTTTGCACAGTCAAGCTTCGCTAGCTATAGACACACACACACACACACACACCGTACTGCAGGAAGCTTGACTAAGTACCCAGCTATAGAAACTCCTTACAGGCAAGCGCTTCAATGTAGGGTCATTCCATGTCAAATGAGCAAGATTTGTGACTCACGTCTTCCGATTTTGCTCTAACTTCTCATATATGTTGGTCTTGATATGAAAATGACTTGTACCATTTATTGTGTTAATAACGTTAATGGTTTACGAAATGTACGCCACTGAATAATTAATTTTTTCGTAAAAGTTGCAACTTGGCACACTCATATCTTGGCTGCTATACAATTGACAGCAGGGTTTTTGGCATCGAATTGAAGGCCATGATGAGTAGAACTGATCTATGGCGATTATTTTAGGGAGTGGATAAAGGGTTAAATTTCTAGCTTCATCAAAGTACCTTTTTAAAATATAGAGGTGTCTACCACGTGAAATACAAGTTTTTTTAAATACAAAACTGAAGGGACTATCAACGTCTATACGCTTCAGAAAAAAGTTTGTATATTGATTACCTCTGAGAACCACACGAGATTTTACCAGAGGGCGCCATTTTTGTCTCATCAAAATTCACTTTTGTTTACATACGTTGCAAGTGGTGTTATGTAAACGTCTTACCACAGCTACCCGCGTGTGGTTTTATCAAATAGCATGAATCAGCAGTTTGTGTTTCCTTATTTGGGCAAAAGCACGTGCTGTTTATTCTGTACGAAGTGTTTTGTGTCCTGTCGCTTGATCGCCACAAGTACTGTAGTGACCCATTCAAGAAGCATCGGCGCCGCATATATTCAAATCTTCGAGTTGCATCAGAGAAACTTATGGCAGAATATCCATCTCTGTCTTTGCGAAGTGGAGATTTGCTGTGTGTAAACTGCCTAATAGCTGTTAAAAAGCATTGTTCTGAAGCAGCATCTGAAGATGCAGGGCCTAGCGGTCTTTCCTCCCAGGAATGTGCTCTGCCAACTTATTCCTCAACGCAAGATAGCGACAGTTCAAGTGACAGCGATTCACCTGCCAGTAGTCCTGCATTACACAAGATAAACAAAATGCTTTCCTCGCAAGAGGTCTCTCCAATCAGAAAGAGATAAAGGTAAGGTATGTAGAAGAAAAGTGTAGAAGATTAATGGAAGTAGTTGTTCAACTAATTTCATTAATCTTCTACACTTTTCTTCTACATACCTTTGACTATGGACATATCTCTTTCTGATTGGAGAGACAAAAATGGCGCCCTCTGGTAAAATCTCGTGTGGTTCTCAGAGGTAATCAATATACAAACTTTTTTCTGAAGCGTATAGACGTTGATAGTCCCTTCAGTTTTGTATTTTAAAAAACTTGTATTTCACGTGGTAGACACCTCTATATTTTAAAAAGGTACTTTGATGAAGCTAGAAATTTAACCCATTATCCACTCCCCAAAATAATCGCCATAGATCAGTTCTACTCATCATGGCCTTCAATTCGATGCCAAAAACCCTGCTGTCAATTGTATAGCAGCCAAGATATGAGTGTGCCAAGTTGCAACTTTTACGAAAAAATTAATTATTCAGTGGCGTATATTTCGTAAACCATTAACGTTATTAACACAATAAATGGTACAAGTCATTTTCATATCAAGACCAACATACATGAGAAGTTAGAGCAAAATCGGAAGACGTGAGTCACAACTCTTGCTCATTTGATATGGAATGACCCTGTAGCTATGCACAGTCAAGCTTCGCTAGCTATAGACACGCACGCCTTACTGCAGGAAGCTTGACTAAGTACCCAGCTATACAAACTCCTTACAGGCAAGCGCCTCAATGTAGCTGTGCACAGTCAAGCTACGCTAGCTATAGACACGCACGCCTTACTGCAGCAAGCTTTACTAAGTACCGAGCTGTATAGACTAAAGCGTTACAGGCAAGCTTCACCACCACGGGGACACTTGCAATGCCTTTAAAAATGCTTACACTGCCACGGGCACACGCATTGCCACGGGGACATTACGCAAACGTACAGGGCCATACGACAAAATTACACTGCCACGGGGGCACTTGAAAAAGCTTACAATGCCATGGAACACTTGCGAAAGCTTACGTTGCCACGGTGACACTTACGCAAACTTACACTGACACTGGGGCATATTACACAAACTTACGATGCCATTAGACAAGCTTACACTTAGGGTTATGGTTAGGTTTAGGTTGGGTGTTTTGGGGTTTGGTGGGTAGGCGTACGTCAGGTTGTGTGGAGGTCTCCTCGTTTTGAGTTGAGTCCGTTGGGATGTACTGTGTTAAGTATGTCAATAGTCTTAGATTCTTCCCAGGAGAGCCAGTCTAACGGTACTTGGGCTATAGGGGTGATTGTAAAATTTTACCAACCGTGTTGGTCGAAGTGTTTGCATAGTAAGGGTCTGTAAGGTTGGTGGCCGAAGAATTTGTTTCGGTGGTGGAGCGTTCTGTTTCTCAGTGTACAACTTGTTCTTCCTACATATTGTAGGTTGCACTACATTGGATGACGTAGATGACGTTGGTGGAGCTGCAGGAGAGTTTTTGTGTGATTTTTATCTTCGTATAGGTTGATGTGCCTGAGATGGCATGGCGCCTCTACACCAGAGGAGTGGGCAAGTTCCACATCCTCTTGCAGAGCAGTGGTGGACATTGGATGGTATTGTGTACGTTCTGTCTGTGTTGGGGATGGGATTGGTTGTGCTGTCGGTCGATAGTGCGTTTTTGATGATGGATTTTGCGATGTTGGGGTGGTTGATATTGCATATTCTGGCTTGCTTGTTGTGTATTGGTCTTGTAGGAGTTGATGTTTGTGTGTTTGTAGGTGGTGTTTCAAGGCTGGTCTTCTTTCGTCGTGTTTAGTTTTGAGGAATACTTGGTCTTGTCTGCATGTGGCTATGGGAATGTGGTTTCTGGCTTTTTGTATCATTCGTTTGATGGTTGCTACTGGGTATTCTCTGTTCCTGAAGTGGGTGGTGAGTTGTTTTAGTGATGTTTCTTGGTCTGATGGCATTGAGGTGTTGCGTAGGATTCTTAAGGCTTCACCGTATATAATGGATAGCTTGGTGGATTTGGGATGGTTTGACGTGTAGTGGATGTACTGGAAGCTGGCTGTGGGTTTGCTGTATAGTTTGAACTGTAGCTGGTGTGGATTGGTGGCTGTGCTTCTGTTTGTGTGGATGTCGAGGTGGTAGTACTGGTGGGTGGTGTTTGGGTGTCTCTACTTGTGTGTATGATGGTTGCCTGTACATCAGTCTGTGTCTGTGAGTTTGTGTTGGGTTGAGTTGTTTGCGTTTGGGTAGACTGTGTTTCGTTCATTGGAGTTTGTGATGTTTGATTGGTTGTGTTGGTGGGAGCAGTTTGTGAAGTGTTGTTTGTGGTCTGGTATATTGTAGTTTGGGTTTCTGTTTCCTGTGTGGTAGTTGTTCTATTTGGAATACTTGTAGTTGGAGTTTGTTGGTTGGTGTTGGGTTTGTTTGGGTTGCTTTGTTGGTGTGGGGCTGGTGGTACGGTGTAGAATTTTGGTGATGGTGTAGGCAGTTGTGTCAAGGCTTTAGCGTATGTTGTTGTGGGTGAGCATGGACTTGATGGTGTTACGGGATCGGGTTGGGAAAAGATGTTGAACTGTTTGGTATGTGTTTTTTTGTTTCTCTGGTGTGTTCCTTGTGGGCTAACTGTTGTAGGTTGGGAGGAGGCTTTTTTGTTGCCCGTTCCTCTGGTGAGCATGGTCGATACTTGTAGATGGTACACTGCGTCATCCCTAGGTTACCCAATGAGTTGACCTCATCCTCAACTTACCCACCGGAGGTTGCAAACTCACGCTTGTGGAGGTGATATTCTCCAGCAAGGCCAGATCCCTTCCCTGGAACATTGTGTCCAATCCGCTCGGACATGGTGACAAAGGCATAAGACGCCCAGCCACCCGTCTTCATCACTGGCGGCTTCCACCATACCGTCATCGTGCTTGTCAGCATGAGTGGCGGCTGAGACTGGTCTGTCTCCTCCATTGTGGATAATGTCCAAGTACAGTAGCTGCAAGAGATGGTGCCAGGCAGTCACTTTCTGAGGATGTGGCTAGTCTAGCCATATCTAGGAAAGGATACAAAAGGCAACAGGCAATGTACAGCACCAGGGCTCCTGGTTAGGAGGAAGGAAAATTACAAGCAAAACGAACAGTTATTCAGTTGTGCTTAATTTAGGAGGTAGGGGGACGAGAGGACAGATAAACGGGGGAGAGAAAAATGTATTTCAGAATAAAATAAAAATAGGGGAGATTAATTAACTCTAGGCTGGTATATCAAAGGTTATTCATGGGTGAGTTTACCTGACACCTTCCTTACGGCAAAGGTCTCAATGGGATGTGGTTGAGGATGTGGTTTCAGCCATCCCGCATCACCAGCCAAAAGAAGTTCAACGCCCCGTGTTCGGAGAGAAGACAAGTCACGGTAAATACAAGAGCAAATGAAATACAACATTCGTGGAGGGTAGCAACCATGATTATGGCTAGAACCTTCCTGTTGTTTCCGTACGCCAGTTGAGCGACAGCAGAAGCAAACCGTCGATGCGGAATTACTTCCCGTCGCAGTAGTACGCCATACCGGTTTCACCCTTAGCGCACCTTTGATAGAAGGTACTCGGGATCTTCAGTGGCGAGATAACGCTGCTCTTTCAAATTTAGTAACACTCACGTGCGAAAATGAGCTCCCCTCGCTCGTTACTTAAAAATTCTACACCTGTAGGTTTAGAAATTAAGTAAATTAGCTCGTTCTAATCAGCTCGGTTTTCTAACCCGATGAGGTTAGGGGGAGCTTACTTAACGAGCAGCAATACAGATCGTCAATTGGTTTCAAATGACGTCAGTACACTGCCCCCTAAGGTAGTCAATTGGTTTAATTGACTCAATTGGCAGGCAAGTGTACAGTCCGGGTACGAGTACAATGGTTTGTTTATCAGCATTGACTGACCCGCGTCGTTCTTTGTAGACAAGGATGCAGTTTAGGCCAACAGGTGCCTTAGTGCCAAACGTTGAATCCGCAGGGTCTTTGCGGACTAGAGTCGTTTATTAGCCTCCCATGGTTCCAAATCAACGCTCCCTTTGGCAAGCGGTTGGGTCCTCATATCACGATGGGTGTTTCCATCATCGCTCATGCACCCTTTTTGGCTGGTCACCTGTAAGTGTCTGCCGGGTCTCTGGGTCAGGGATTTAATCGTTAGGCTCACGTACTTCTTGTGACACTTATAGCGCACTGTATTAGGCGTACTACGTATCGAGTGTGGCACATATACTGCCCGTAGATGTGTTGTTTACACCTACTGAGTTTGCTAATGACCGTGGTTTCGGCCGTAAGAATAGGTCGTACACCTTCCGGACTTAGCTTAGCTTTAGGTTTTAGTTTTGGTTGGTTTAAGCCCCAAAACCATTCTGCTCTGGTTAGCATTAGCATTGGGTTGGTATGTCCTCAACACCACACCTTCCGGACTTAGCTTAGCTTTAGGTTTAGTGTTGGGTTGGTTTTAGCCCCTAAACCGTTCTGTTCTGGTTTGCATTTAGCATTGGGTTGGTATGTCCTCAACACCACACCTTTCAGACTTAGCTATAGGTTTTAGTGTTGGGTTGGTTCAATCTCCCAGCAATCCCCTTTTCTTTCCATGCATTACATGTAGATGCATTTCCAGCATTTATCAGGGGTTGCCTGAGCACCAAGGATGGGAATTGGTTTAAACTTTCACCACCCTGTTGCCACCAGTACGACTACCCCAAAGTGCTCGGCAGGGTGGTTGCGGCTTATCATCCCCAATCTGACGGTGTGGTGGAACGTCTTAATTGGACGCTTCTGAGTATGTTAGCTGCAACTGTGCAAGAGCACCCTGGAGATTGGGATAAAAAGTTAAGGCTCATGTGTATGGCTTTTAATACTTCTGTCCACCAATCCACAGGCTTTTCACCATTCTTTCTATTGTTTGGCCGTCAAGCGAGGTTACCCGTTGATCTTGCTTATGGGTCTGCCCCTATGGAAGAGATGACAACACAGGAGTATGTCAGAAATCTGCAGCAAACGGAGAAAGCTTATTCGACAGTTAGGAATCACGCGGGTGCTGCTCTGGAGCAACAGAAGGAGTTGTATGACAGAAAGGTTCATGGGGATGAATATCAGGTGGGTGATTTAGTCTGGCTGCACAACCCTCTTATCCCTAAAGGAGCAAAGAGGAAACTACACTGTCCATGGACTGGGCCTTTTAAAGTTGTGAAGAAACTGTCCACAGTGGTCTATAGAATTCAAGACACACAACCAAATAAGCGCAAGCGTTTGGTGGTCCATTTTGATCGCTTGAAGCCCTGCCCCTCTGTGCAAGCAGAAATCCCTCACTCTCCACAGAAAGTAGAAAAACAGTTGCCTCTCCTGCAAGAGCATCATCATGTGGGTACAGATTTGCGGATTGTGGACGACGATGAGGAAGTTCTGGAGATACAGCCAAGGGATAGAGGACAAATGAGAAAGCCAGGACAGCAGGAGCTACCTGAACCGCAGGCCCATGAGGATGGGCATGAAGCCCTAGAGAGTGACGTCCAGAATGGAGAACTTTCTCAACAGGAGGTTCCTATGCTAGAAGAGGTGGCTATGCAAAAGGAAGAACTTGCTCAACAGGAGGTGACCCATGCAAAATCAAAATCGATACCCTAGGCGTAATCGTCGTGCCCCGGACTATTATGGAGTAGTGCCGTACTCTTAATATTTTGGAGTCCCAACCTTTCAGAAGAGGGAGCAGTGTAACAGGAGGCTCCAATAATCTTGGCTGTCGCTGCTAATGCGCTTGCGCATGAAATACATGTAGATCTCGAACTTTCTAGGACTATTTAAGTGTATGCGTGTTGTACTACTGGGTCTTTTGTCTTTTCTGTGATTATACCTACTAACCAAGGTCGTTACATATGCATCAATCATGTACATCAACTAATCTAAAAGAATACATTTAGCCATGTGCAAAATAGTATATGGTACGCATGCATGGCATTCAAATGTACGATCATAAGTCATGAGAGCTGTTGCTTACTTACCCCCATACTGGCTGTAACCAGGCCCTTACCTAGTCTCGTCCCCAGACCTTATACGAGCATGGTTATACATTATGCAATAAACATTGCTTCATATTGGTCTGGGAACGAGACTAGCCCTTACCCCCTTCATCTCACCGTGTGTAGGCAAAGCCATGAACACACTGCTTTGCATCAGTGTTTAAATCTTCACCTGAACTAAATGTAATCGGCATAACCATAGTCTTGCGCTGAGGCTCGATGTCTGTCAAGGCCAGACATGCCAACCTTCACGCATTCGGCGTGAGACTCACGCTTTTGACGTTTCTCTCATGCTCTCACACTTGAAGTTTTTATATCTCACGCCGGAAAGTATTCAAACTCACTCACAAATTGTCAATAAATTCACAGCCAAATTGTAATATATTGACCACCTTGGCCCAACGCATAGGGGGCCCCCTATTCTCATACCCAGACCCTAGTACGTCACAGCTGCGGATGGATTACATAATGAAGGGACCCCACCCCCGCTTATTAGGATCGAATAGTCATTAATTTTTCATAATTTCACGCTTTACTCGCTCTAAAAGTTGGCAACTCTGTCGCGGTCATGTTGACGATCGAGCCAAGCCTATCCTGCTTCTTCCTTTAATGAGGTTATGAGGAGTAGGTGCATGGGCCATGGAAAGTGAGTAAGAGCAACAGGGTTGGTACAAATATTGCACTACTGTTCGTACTAGTCAAGTGTTTCATCTCCTTCTGTACATTCTTTGTTATGATTTTCAGTACCTCATTCTTAATTCTTTCATCTTTCATGACTTGTCGAGCAATTGATGCTCGATCGTTGCGCCCTACACCCCTTGCCAAGGTCTTTAAATCTGATTCCTCTGTCACAGTTTGTGCCTCAGATCTTCTTCGAGCTTTTCACTAAAACTTATATATTTGAGTGATGTTAACTAGGGGATAGTCTTTGTGCATTGTGTATTTTTTGAAAGCATCTGTGTAGTAACGCAACAACCAGTGTAAATATACCACAAAAGGACAGCACAATCACACACCAACAGCCTGCTGCTGGTTCTACCTGTCTACCACTGTCCTGCGCATGCGCACTCTAATTCATGCACACCATATGGTTCATACACTACTCTACACTCCTCTCCACTTAAGTCTGTTTCCCTCTTCCATAATAGTCAGGGGGTTTCCTTTGCCTCATCGGGTAACGAGGTTGCTGAGAGTGCATTTCAGGGACTGTCACTGTCTTTGGAGTAGTTGCGGTTGACTTGCTCGAACCTGTCTTCCCATCGTCAGGTTCCACCACAACTGGTACCACTGGTTCCTGCACAGCCTGATGTGATGGTAGCAGCTTTGAATCAGGAGATGGCAACTTTTCTGTGACCTTTTTTTCATTACTGGCGTCCTTAGCACTATTTTCTGGCAGTGAGTCTTCATAAGTGATACTGTGATCATCCTCTGTGGGTGTTACTGACTCTGCTTCATGGCGATGCTTAATATGATCAACATGACGCCTCCAAAACACATGAGGTTCCACCTCAACCAAGTAAGTTAACGGACCTTTACACTCAGAGATAACTCCTGCCACCCATGGTGGCCCCTGCAGGAAATTCTTCGCCATCAATTTCAAATTCCCTGCTCCTTGCATGACGATCGTGTAACTCCTTCTGTAGAGCTTGCTTGTCACATACTGTGCCTGAATAATTTGGACGGATTGCATCCAACCGGGTCCGGATAGTACGTTTAAGGAATAGTTCACAAGGAGCGACTTGAGTAGTTGCATGAGGAGTACTGCGGTAAGTCAACAAGAAACGGCACAATTTCTGACTCAATGAAGCTCCGTCGTTCCTTGCTGCTGACATTGCTTTCTTGAACGTTTGTACAAACCGTTCTGCCAATCCATTTGAAGCTGGATGATATGGTGCCACCCGAATATGCTTCACAGCATTCCCAGCCATGAAATCAGCAAATTCCTTTGATACAAACTGTGGACCGTTGTCCGATACCAACTGGTTTGGTACACCATATGATGCAAATAACAGTCGCAGTGCCTCAATGGTCCTGGCTGCGGTTGTGGATGATGCCATTGGTATAACCTCAGGCCATTTTGAATGCGCATCTACCACTATCAAGAACTGCTGTCCCAGGAATGGGCCTGTGAAATCAACATGAATACGTTGCCAGGGTAATGATGGCCACACCCATGGATGCAATGGAGCTGCAGGTGGAGTCAACTTGACTTCTTGACAAGGAATGCACGATTTTGCTAGATGTTCTAACTCAGTGTCCAACCCTGGCCACCACAAATAACCTCGGGCTAACGACTTCATTCGTGACGCCCCGGGGTGACCCTTGTGCAATTCCTCAAGTACTCTTCCCTGCAACTTCTTAGGCACCAGCACTCGTACCCCCCACAACAAGCAACCGCTTTCAATGGTTATCTCATCTCGCCGAATCCAGTATGGCTTCAAATCATCATTCACTTTAGTAGGCCAACCTTTCTGTGTTAACAACAGCACTTTGCCTAAAATTTGGTCACACCCTGTTGCCGCTCTCAACTGCTCAGCTGTCACAGGCAAACTTTCCAACTGTGCCACATTGAAAACTGTTGCTGCTGTCACATCCTCCTCCTCTCCAGTACTTTGCAAAGGCAACCGTGACAAGCCATCAGCATTTGCATGACAAGCCGTTGAACGGTACTCAATAGTATACTGATATGTGGATAGCAACAATGCCCACCTTTGAAGTCGAGCAGCAGCCAGGGTAGGAATACCTGCCTTTGATCCCAAAATGGTAGTTAACGGCTTGTGATCTGTATACAAAGTAAATGGACGTCCATAAAGATACTGGTGGAATTTACGAACACCGAATATTAAGGAAAGAGCTTCTTTTTCCAGTTGTGCATAATTTCTCTCGCTAGATGACAATGTTCTGGATGCAAATGCAACCGGCCTCTCTGACCCGTCAGGACACACGTGTGAGAGTACAGCTCCAACTCCATACTCTGATGCATCACCAGCCAATTTTAGCGGCATAGTTGGATCATAGTGAACCAGAACTCGACTAGATGCCAGACTTTGCTTCGCTAACTGGAATGCTTCTTCACACAATTCATCCCATTCCCAAGAGACATCTTGTCTCAACAATCTATTCAGGGGATGAAGCACCGTTGACAAGTTTGGTATGAACCTGGCATAGTAATTAACCAAACCCAAGAATGATCGCATCTGATTTAGATCCTTTGGTGCAGGAGCCTCAAGAATAGCCTTCAACTTTTCTGGAGTTGTATGTAATCCCTCTGCATCAACAACATGGCCAAGGTATTCCACAGACTTTGCCATAAAAACACACTTGTTCTTCTGTATGGTCAAGCCTGCTTCCTGTAACCTGCTTAACACCTGCTCCAAAGCCTGCAGATGTTGGGCATCATCCTTTCCTGTCACTAAAATGTCATCAATATAGCAGATCACTCCCGCTATGCCTTGCAAAATGGAGTCCATTGCCCGCTGAAACAATGCAGGGGCAGAAGCCACCCCGAAAGGAAGGCGTGTATAACTGAACAACCCAATGTGTGTGTTTATGACCACCAACTCACAAGACTCTTCTTCCAAAACCAATTGCTGGTATGCTTGAGACAGATCGATTTTTGAAAACTTTTGTCCTCCTGCTAGGGTGGCAAACAAGTCATTTGCTGGTATGCTTGAGACAGATCGATTTTTGAAAACTTTTGTCCTCCTGCTAGGGTGGCAAACAAGTCATTTGGCTTTGGCAGAGGATAGCGATCCACCTCCAAATACTGGTTAATAGTCATCTTGTAGTCACCACACAATCGAACTCTGCCATCCTTCTTTGGGACCACTACAATTGGTGCAGCCCAAGAACTGTGTGTTATCCTTCTCAATATTCCTTGCTCTTCAAGATGACGAATTTCCTGCTCCACTGCCTCCTTCAGAGCAAAGGGTATAGGCCTAGGTCTGATAAACCTTGGTACTACTCCAGCCTTCAGTACCAACTTGGCTTTAACGCCTTTCATTGTACCTAGCTCAGCCTTGAAAACATCAGCATACTTGCGCATCAACGTTTTGACCATTTGGTCACTTTGTGAAGGACTGATCCAATGACACATAGCAGACCAATCAAGCTTGATCTGCTGAAGCCAATCCCTTCCTATCAAACTTGGTCCATCCTCCTTCACAACTCTCAGCAACAACTCATATCTCCGACCACCATACTGTACCTGCAGCTCAGCCTCTCCCAGTACCTTCAACCGCATGTGATTATATGCTCTCAAAACAACATCTGCCTTCCGTAATTTCACTTGACCCCTAATCTGCTTCCAAGTGCGCTCTGATACTAACGAGACAGCTGCCCCAGTGTCTACTTCCATCTCAATCGTTGTTCCGTTCACTGCAATCTTCACCACAATAGGACGAACTTGTGGTGTTCCAACAGCAAACACACTAACGTTGTCAATTGCAGATTCTTCTTCTGCAGAATCATCCACTGAGAGAGTGTTGCGCCCTTGATAAGGTTGTGATGTTGGCTTAGACAAACCAACTGGCCTCCCACCACTTCTACATACTCTAGCAATATGCCCAGGTTTATTGCATTTGAAACATGTAGCCTGCCTAAATGGACACCTATCAGCAAGATGCTTACTGCTTCCACAACGTGTACATTTTGATGAAATAGTTGTATCTGTCCTCGTAGTCACCTTCTTCACTGTCAGACTAGGTTCTTTCAGTCGCTGGGCATTCATTAGAACAGCCTCCCTACTTTGTGCGATTTCTAATGCTCGCGCCAATGTTAATTCATTCTCTGTCAGTAACGCCCTTTGCGTACTTTCTTCGCGTAATCCGCACACCAGCCTATCCCTAAGCGCTTCCTCTAGATAACCGCCAAAACGACAATGTGTAGCAAGCTTCCTTAACTCAGCAACATACTCAGCCACACTTTCATCCGCACCCTGGCTCCTACGATGAAAGTGAAAACGCTCCGCTATAACAACAGGCTTGGGCTCAAAATGTCTCCTTAATGTACCCATCAGTTCAACAAGCGATACATCCTTTAGCTGCTGCGGCAGCAACAAGTCACGCAACAGCGCGTAATTTTTACCCCCAATCAAAGAGAGGAATACCGCTACCTGACGCTCAGATTCAATCTTGTTTGCAACAAAATATAACCCCATCCGCTCCAAGTATGAGGAAATACCTTCGACGTTGGGGTCAAATTCCTGTATGTGACCGAAAGCCATGTGCGCCATTCTTGAGAACCCGTCGAAGAGCCACCCTCGTCGCCAAATGTAGTAACGCAACAACCAGTGTAAATATACCACAAAAGGACAGCACAATCACACACCACAGCCTGCTGCTGGTTCTACCTGTCTACCACTGTCCTGCGCATGCGCACTCTAATTCATGCACACCATATGGTTCATACACTACTCTACAATCTGGTGACCAGATTACAATTAAGCATTCTGAAGAAATGCTGTCATGGCAAAAGTGGTCCTACCTAAATGTAGTCCGGGTGGACCACTTTTAGCAACCAAAAGTGGTCCGACCTTGCCAAAAGTAGTCCACCACCCTGACCATTTTTTGCCGGCTGCTAAACGTGGGTCCGCATGTTATTACAATTGAATCTGCTCTCATGTACTGGGTATTCTCATTAACGTTGTTAATGATACTACTTATATATGCCTTTGAGTAACGGAGCACTCAAAAATGCATAGTCTTACATTCATGCATACACTTGTGAAATAACTTGACATGCAGAGAGGCATGATTGAAATAACAGAGATGCATAGAACACTATTTAAAAGGACAGTTACTACAGTTCCATGAAATCATAAGCTTCAAAACGTACACATGCGCTGTGGTACAATTGTAAGCAGTGAGAACACTGAACCATTTGTGTGCCATCATTTGGCAAGTGACAGGAACAGAAAATGGCTATAATTTCAGATTATTGTCCACTTACTTTGCTCTTTTACTTATAGCATTGCTAGGACATGTTTTATTTATAATGCTTTTTATTAGGTGGGGTCTCATTTCGTCTTGGTCAAAACAAAAAGTGGTTGGATCAGTTCCACAGCAAAGACATATGGCAAAAGCAATGGCAAAGGCCACAATCACTGCCTTATTTTTGCCATTGCAAATCACAATACTTGGCAATCATTTCAGTACTGGATGATTTTATAATATCTGCCTCTACTTTCTTCAACCATACATACAATGGTTCTTGTTGAGATGCAAAATTCCTACTCACATGGTCCCATGCTGAAAGCTACTGCAAGAATAGGATTCTGGATACCCCAACACTGGGATATGTACATTTGGCTAGCATGAATGATGTAATCACACAACCATTCTCCGTTTTCTTATGATCACGCATTGTAAGGGCTACTAAGTTGTAGATGGCACACACTGATTAAAATTGTATTTTTGGTCTTAGAAGGATATGTGCAATTCGTACATTAGTGCATGGGGTGAAAAAAAACTGAGCATTTAGTTCCACTTTTCTTACACTTGCATTATATACCACTGTAACAATGTAACAGACTTGGCAGTAGTACCAACAAAATGATCATTGTAGGTATGAAATACATACATATATAAAGGACAATACATGCATGCGCACAAGGTCAGGGTTCAAGGTTCAGAGTGCTACACCACTCACTCTCTTTGCTTTGGAGTGCGTCCTCACACTCCAATGCTGACATCCTTAGGAATGCTGTCCGGTATGCTCACTTGCTCCCCATACCATGCTAGGTGGGGGTCATGTGTTCTGCAGCACAGGACCCGGCCTATCTTCCAGAGGGGCAAGTGCCTATGGGGGCTCTTCATCCTGTACCTGTTTTGTTTCCCTGTGTGGGTCTGCTACTGGCACATCAAGAGGTGTGGTTTGTATTTGTACTTCCTCTCTGGATAAGCGATTTACATATCTTCAACATCATCATCTTGGGTATGGTGGTACATGTAGAAGGTCATCGCACTGGTCTGAGCTGCCTGGTGCAGGCTTCAGTCGATTAAAGTGAACAACTTGTTTCCTTCTGGGATTGCTGCAATCAAATAAACTAATAACCTTGATAACTTTGAAAGGGCCTTGCCAAGGTCTTACGAACTTCCTTGAGCACCCCCTTGGGACCACTCAAATATGAAGAAATACAATATCATCTTCCTGGTATGGGTGACCCCTGATTGTTCTGTCATACACCTCCTTCTGGTGATTCTGTTTTCTTCTGGCCTTCTCCTGGACCAGCTGGTAAGCTCTTGTCATCCTCCCTACCAAGATCTGGCTGTAGTGTTCAGGTGACTCACATGTTTCAAGTGGGATACCATACAAGATATCCTCTGGAAGGCACGGATCTCATCCGAACATTAAACTGAAGGGCGTAGCATCTGTTGTTTCATGAACACTGGTACGATAAGCCAAAAGAAGAGATGGCAATAGTAGGTCCCATTTGACTTCATCCTGCTGAACAGCCATATACTCAGCATCACCAGTACAGCGTTATTAAATCTCTCAACCAACCCATCTGACTGCGGATGGTAAGGGGTTTTTCGTGTCTTCCGCACACCAAGTTGTTGACATATTTCTCTTATCAAGGCAGACTCGAAGTTCCTTCCTTGGTCTGTGTGGAGAGACTCAGGCACCTCAAATCGACACACGAAGTCAAAACCCAGGCAACTGAGTTAGCTTCCACATTCAATGGGTAGGCTTCCTTCCACTTAGTAAAGTAATCATCCACCACTAAAATATACTTACTCCCACGTGGAGCTCCTGGTAAGAGCCCCAATGGTGCCCTCCTCTTATGCATGAATTACACACTAAACACTTACTACACCATTGCTCTACATCCCGTCCTCGCCCTGGCCTATGTTTTCTCAAGTGTCTTTCTTGTTCCCAGGTGTCCTCCAATAATGGAGTCGTGTAGTCCGTACAGGATGTCTGGTACCCAGACTGATGGAAGAACCAGCTGAAGGTGTCTATATCTGCCCCCCCCACACTGGCGATACAAAATGCCTTCTCTCAACACCAAGTTCCTTCATTGAGGCCACAGAGACTGGAGTTACAAATGCAGTTTTTTCCTTATACCCAGGGGTAACGGCAACCTGCCAGTAGCCACTAGCCAAACCTATGGTTGAAAAGTAGCGAGCACCTCTCAGGGCATCCAATGTAGCATCAATTCTGGGGAGAAGCTGGACATCCTTACGGGTGCAGTCATTCACCTTCCAAAAATCCACACAAAACCGCATGAACCCTTTTTTTTTTTACTGACTAACACAATGGAGAATGCCCAGGGACTATGACTAGGTTCAATAACCCCACGTGACAGCATATCATCCATTAACTCATGAACCTCCTGCTTCTGGTGAACAGGTAGTCATATAGCCTGCTGACATATTGGCTTACTGCTCCCTATGTCAATCGAATGGTACACTAGGCTGGTGTGGCCAAAATTGTTCTCCCCTACTGTAATCACATCCTTGAACTCCAGCAACTGTGATGCTGCGGCGTTCCTTTCCTTTTCGGACAGCTTGTCAGCACCACGTAGCATGAGGGCGACCATGTCTTCCACTCCAGCCTTTGCTGTGATATTTACAGGCTCCTGCATCACGCTGCACACAGTATGGCTGATGGGCCTTGTAATCGCCACTTCTCACCATCACAGTTTCTGAAGGATTAAGAATGATTTACTGTCTTTGAGGAACTTGCCTGAGACAAGGAATATGCCATGACAAGACAGTGTTGTTCCATGAATTTATTAAGCGGCTCCAAAGGGACATCTGCCTGGTCTATCAGCTGACTGATCTGCATGTATTGTTACTGGAAGATGTATCTGGCAATAGAGTGGTATCTCATTGTTCTCTGCCTCGGACAGTATTATCAACATGCTCATATCACATGTGTACTTGTTGCCCACCTGCATACAACACCTCTTGCTGCATGTCCAGAATACAATCATGTTGAGACAAAAATCAGCCCCAAGAAGACACTCTTGAGTAAGGCTTCTAACTATTAACAACATGTGTACAGCTGACTTTAATCACCAATGCACATAGCCCTGTTTTTCACCATTCTCAGCCAGTTACCACTGTTCGTACTGGTGCTTCCAAACTGTATCCTTTACCATTAAAACTTCTTCCATACATCCTCCCTTATCAGTGTAACTGCTGACACAGTGTCCAACAGCAGTTTGGTGCTGCATCCTGTAACAGTACCTATCACCATCAATGTTGAGCTTACCACTGCTACACTGTCCCTCCCTTTCCCTGCTCTCCGATGAGGGCAGTTCAAGTGGTGCTACCACCCTGCTTTCCCAAGTGGTGTACTCCTTCCTGGGCCTTGTGGCTGCTAATCCGGCAGGCATCTTCAATAGCTCCAACTGTTCCTGTAATTGTCATATTGCAGTCTCCGACTCCTGACGTTGCCTGGTCAACTGCTTGATAGTGGAAAGTGTGCGCTTGACAGGCTCCAGAGCAGACACGTAGCTCCTCAAGGCATTCGACAGCCAAGGATTTGTGCATTCTCCTTTCTTTGTGCAATCTTTTCTGTTGTGTGGCTACTGTAGCGCCTCAGCAAGCGTCGCTGGCATTTTGCGCATTAACTTCAGCTGGACAGTGGGAGAGTGAATGCCTTGGATAAAATGATTTCTCACTATTTGCTGTCACTGCTCCGGGACCATTGAGGATGTGCCTTATCAGCTAGCTCAGTCAGTACTCCGACAAATTTGCCCAATTTTTCATCAGTCCTCTGCGTACGCTGCTGCAACTTAAACTGCCACTCGAGTTCGTTTCTGTCAGGGTAGTATTGGGCCTTCAGACAGCGAACAACTGCTTGGTAGTCTGTGGAGACAGCCAACCCTTGTTGTGTAACAATACGGAAAGGTGTGTCCTCCAGCCGCGACAACAGCTCACACGTCCATTGGTCTTCGGGGATCTTTGCCTGGCGAACGTATAGCTCATACTGTGTTAGCCAGAGTGTTAGGTCCATCATCCTGATAACCGTGGAGGTGAGCGCCCACTCATCCTTACTATCTGCTGTTCTCGTCTGATGGCCGGTGTTCCCGAGGTCTCGGACTCTGACTTCGGCATTCATGATCCAACTCCTGACACTAATGTAACAGACTTGGCAGTAGTATCAACAAAAGGATCATGTATACGCAGCAAGAAATCAACAATTGGACGGTGGAATGGTAGCCTTTGTGGTGGCTGCTTAACAGGGTTGGCACCCTGGGGATCAATGTGGTGCTGCACAAGACGAGTTCTGCCTATGTCTGAGTCTGATGTGGAGATAATGCTTGAAAATTGGCACAGTAACATTCTTAACTGCTCCAGTTCTATGTCTGAAAGACCTTCCACCCCCATAATCAGGCTCTCAATAATCTCTGGTCCCACCTCCCTGTCTTTCTCACATGCACTAATACGCCCCTGTGATGCTTCCACTACATGAACACCATATGGACCCTCCAATGGCACAAACCTTCCTAACTTCTCACCTTTGTGGAGAGTTATTGATGAATTACCTGGATTCAACATTTGCATCGGGATTGCACCATCTCTGTTGATTGCCACCGAATGTGCCACTGCCAAACCATGATGCTCCATGAAATTGGGCTGGGGTTCCAAGATCCCTACATTACTATTTCTGCACATCTTTCCATCCACCATTAAGGTCGCTACCATCGCAGGAATAGAGATACTCTCCATGACGACAGCATCACAGACCAATGGTCCCAACTGGTTGAACTGTAAGATCACTACCTCTCCTCCTGCTGACATTGATCTAGCATCAAAATCAATGGCACAACCATTAGCACACAGAAAGTCAGCTCCCAGAAGGCATTCTTGTGTCAGATCCCTTGCAACAAGGAAAAGCTGGTCCACATGCAACCCACCCACATGAATATTCAATACCACCTGACCGTCCAGTTGAAGACCCTTTCCATTTGCTGCCACCACTGCTTGTGTAGTTCGAGCCAGAGTGCTTACAGTAAACTTTGAAACCTTTTCCCATATGTCAGCCCGAATTATTGTAACTGCAGAACCTGTGTCAACTAGCATTGAGACACTGCAATGTTCAATTAAACCACGAATACCAGGCGCTGACCTGGTGTCTATACGTGTACCCCCAACAAATGTTACTGATTTGAATTTACCTTTAGCATCCTCCTTATCTTTGGTCTGAGGGGTCACAGCCGGTGGTAGACCTCTCCCGCCGGCCCCCTGGAGTTTAAAGGAGTCTGCTGCTGGAGGGCTGGACACTCCCTTCAAACATGGCCTGGCTGCCGACAATGCCAGCATCGTAGCGGGGTCCTCCTCCTAGGCTCCGACTTGTCGGTAGACAATGGTTCACTGGATAAACCAGCCATCCTCTCTGTCAGCTTTTGTACGTCCGCCGTCAGACGGTCCAGTTTGTCCTCTAACACACCCCTTCCGACGGGCAAGAGAGCTGAGGCTGGAATCTGGTCCCGTCTTTCTTGGCACAGGCACCTCTGTGCCTGCTCAGCAGTCTCCAATTTTCGCGCCAACTCCACCGCATCATTGATGCTGTGCGGCATGTCCTTCATCAGCTGCATCTGCACGGTGGGAGAAACTGAACCCTGAATAAATTGATTACGAACCAGTTCCTCTAACTGTCCATTCGACCAGTCCGGGAAGGCCTTAGAGGCTATCATTCGCAACTCTCCCGCAAAGTCTAGCAATGACTCCCCGGGTCGTTGCACGCGGCACTGCAACTTCATCTGCCACTCCAGCCCCATGCCAGTCTTGCCGTACCTTAACGTTAGACACTCGCAGACAGCGCTGTAGTCCTTGCTCTCAACCAATCCATTTTGGTAAACTAACCTGAAGGGTTCGTCGTCTAGCAGAGACAGCAACTCTTTTCCTCGGTCCCCTTTCCCTATCTTTGCTTCGTCAGCGTATGCGTCGAAACGGATAAGCCAGAGTTCCCAGTCTGTCTTCGCGGTGAATTTTGTGGGTGGCCTTGCGCAGTATCGCACAACCTTCGTATAGGCGCTGTCCACGTTCACAGAGCTGTCGTCAGTCATTGCGTCGTCCACAGGCCAGGTTGTACCCAAAATATAATAATGAGAGAAGTGTACAATACTGCAGAAACATGCATTTATATACAGTACAATACATTAGGTGCAGAGTTCACGGGAACACAAGTGGCCAAGCTGTCTGGGTTGAGGTTTCTGCGCATGCGTATAAGGTGTTATACAGAAGCATAACAATAAACTATTTTATTCAGTCCCTTGTTCTCTCTCCTTCTATTGGCACTGCGACCACCGGAGCAATGGACAGACGCTTTGTCCACTCAACAGTCTTAATGGTCTGTGTACAACCCTGTGCTGGATAGCAAAAGCATTACCACCACACATGTTCACATACCTTGCAGTGTCAATGGTCATTTGGAAAGCTGTGTGACAAATCACCACCCTGAATATATTTGCAAATAAACACCATTACTATTTCAACTCACATCCAAGTCACAAGACTCCTTAATCGACAACACCAAGCGCACTGGTGTTTGGATATCCAAAAGAGTGAACCTGTGTGAATTCCATAAATGCTGTTATCAAGTCAACTCACATAGCCACATGCATTCAAGTCACAACGACAACACCAAGTGCACTGGTGTTTTGATATTTAGCCTCTGTGAAATGCTGTTATCAAGTCAACTCACGTAGCCATACCAGAGATATACCTCTGGTCAAACACATCCAACTCAAAGACAACACCTTGTCCTTATCTCCATCGCTTTCTCTTTTTTCCCCAATTCTCCTCCATGGCCACTACCCAGATGCGCTCTAATAAGAGGTACAATATGAGAGAATTCCAATAATAACTTGGCATCTAAACACCACAAACACGAAAAGGGACCGATACAATCACTCGCTTACCGATTCACACAGAGAACAGCGCTATATAGTAGCTAATAACAAATCCGTGAAATGGCTCCATGTCATCCTTGAGCCAATATTGGTAATAATTGGCTGTGTAGGTACCAAATACAGGACAATACACACATGCACACAAGATCAGGGTTCAAGGTTCTAATCACGGTTCAGAGTGCTACACCACTATTGCATCTGCAGCCTTTTCGAATGTTTTGAAACATCGATTGTTTTGTGGATCACAACAACCTTTTTCATTTTTCTAAAACCTTCATGTCCTCCTTCACTGTCATAT
This sequence comes from Ephydatia muelleri, assembly GCA_013339895.1. Lineage (NCBI taxonomy): Eukaryota > Metazoa > Porifera > Demospongiae > Spongillida > Spongillidae > Ephydatia > Ephydatia muelleri. The sequence continues at coordinate 16,572,321 of JABACO010000003.1, read as the reverse complement.
TTTAGGGAATCACCACAAACAACATTTTGTGTAGAACCATCGTTGCCTCCTTTAAAATCATCATCTCCTTTAGACCATCATGCTCAGAACCACGTTCTTTAACAGATTGATCATATTCCTCAGTAGCATCATCTTGTATAGAACCCAAACCAACACCTAACACAACCATCCATATTGACAGAAACACCAAAATCATTATCTTTTATAGGGCCATCATCATTTGTCATATTTATCAGAATGACAATTTGATGTGATTGGTGAAAGGTATGGTTTAAGGTGAACACCATTAACACTCTTAATGACCTTCGCAGGGTTTTCAACTGATGTGAGGGAGTACAGACCCTTTCCAAGGCTATTTGTTATGATGAATAATCCATTTTGCCACCTTTTCTCTTTTTTCTTGTAAAATCCTTCTTAAGGACTTTAGCTCCTACTTGATAAGCTTTGGGGTTTGCATGTATCCTACATGTATCGTAGTTTTGCTTTTGCTTGAATTGCACTTTGTCAATATTGATTTTAGATATTTTATAATACCCAGCCTTTGATCTGTTATTCTTTCAATGTCAGATGTACTTAGGCTAAAACATTGAATATCATTTACACCTTCTGTCTGCATCTCTATGTCGACATGCTCAAAAATGTATACAATTGCAAGCAAAATTAAATGTGTATCCATTAATTAGTACCAATTATCATGTAATGAAAACATGAGTTGCCCCAGAGTTATTTCAACTATTTAATCAATTCAAAGATAGAAACTTCTATAAAAAGGCATAACTATTTACTGGAAAGTATTGAATACAATGCATATCTCCTTATAATTATTATTATTATTATTATTTCTAGGCATCATTTAAATGATAGAATTTTAATGATCATCCTGAATTAATTATCATCATAGCAGTTACAACATCCTAGTAGAAATGCGTAGTACAATCAGATCACATGGGTGTTAACCAATTATTGACATAGAGAAAGGAAGCTGGTATGTATGGTGACAAGTTGCAAGCATGTTTGAAGCAATGTGCATCTTCAAACCTGAAGATTATGCCGTGTATGCTGTGGTAAATCTCTGATCAATCCTCGGTAGCTCCATCAGGTGTTTGTTGAGATCATTTTTTTATTCTGTTCCATTATCAGTTGTTATCACTTTAGACAAACCCATCAACATGAAAAGCTGTTACAAGTAATCGAAAGAATTACACACGTAGTGCATGCATATCACATTAAATATACTGATCTCATGTTATACAACTGTTTTAATATTTCTAATTACACAGCATTAGAGTAACAGCAAATACAGCTCATGCATTAATACCTTGAATAGTGCAGTTGCAACTCCAAAAGCATGTTTTGAAGGAAGAGGAACAGCTTCAACGCACTTCGAAAAATAATCGCTAAAAGTTAAGACATGCCGATTTCCAGTTTCTGACTTCAATATGGGTCCCACAAAATCAATTCCTATGTGATGACATGGGGACTTGACTGGAACAGGATGGAGTTCAGGAGCAGTGTGGATGAGCTTCCTATTTGCATGCTGACAGATGTCACATCTAGCTACCTACATGAACGAGCATTGATACCGGTTTCTAACAATACAGAAAGCCTGCCATGTTTGTCACGTCATGTCATCCTTTCAATGTATGCTTCACTCCCATATGTCCAGCTGTAGGATCATTATGGCAACCATGAAGAATTCGTTGCTGTTCTTCTGTGTTTGTACGTATGTAACACGGCAAAATGTAAGCCTTCTCTCTGTTAATCTTTTTTAAAGAAGTTCTCCATCCCTCACAACAAATTTCGCTGCTTTCCTTCTAATATACCTTTTGCGCCCTTCATTTGTTTTCTGCAGATACTGGTAAGCCAAGTCTTCAACTAAGTTTTCCTTCACTGCTTCTTTCTCATTCGTCGACATTCTCCGCTTGTACTGTGTTTCCACGTGTTTGACTGGCGTTGCGCATGCATGGACTGGTTTTAGTTGTACCAGACAATCATTGGTGTCAAATAGACTCCGGCGGAATTTTTTTGCCTGGACCAAAATTTTCGTGACAATGCCATGCGGTGATATGGTCACAAACCTAGCTACTATTCAATTATGCAATAAGCTTACGTAACAGCTGGAGATTGCTGCATGTGCATCTGAAGGAATCAAAGTATCTAGAGCTCTTCTTACTGAAGACAAGTTTGCAGTGTTTACGGCTCTTTGTTTAGGAACAGTAGTATCTTGATCGTCAATAGCTATAGCTCTTTTATGGCTGGGAATAGTTTCTGCATGACGACATTGACGTGCATTCAATTGACTGAGTGACGTCTTTCAAGATAGCATTTCCCGCTTGCACTAATTGATGGTGAATCAGTGAACTGAGATTTAATGCTTTTCTAACTCTTTTCAAGCAAGCCTTGCATACCCGACACGTAGGGGGTAAAATAACCGCTGCTGTAGGCATAGTTTTATTGACCATTTCAACTAAATACCGTAGCACATCACTGTTGGCTACATCATGAAGTGAACGCCTATCTTTGGACTTTAGTTTTACAGTACATAGTGCGTACTCTGCATTGGAATACTAATACCAGCCTAGTACATATCTCACTGCTTGAAGTAGGAAACTCTAAAATTTGATTTCAAGAATAAAACCATGAAATACATACAATTAGGTGATACTTAACTTAATAAAGAGAAATAGTAAGTCAAAATATTTACTCCATAAATGAGGATGTGTTCTTTTTTATTTTTGTAGCATGACAACCCTCGTGCGCACCATTACCTCCTTAGCAGCCTCTGTATCTTTTACCACTCCAAGCCGAATTCTGTTCACATTAAGTTTGTCTCTATAATACGCCAGACCCGTTTCTCCCTTTGCGCACTCACCTTGTATATGAAGACTTTGTAATGTGAAATTACTCGGGCGATAACAGCGGCAAACAGAACCAAATCTTCTTACTTCATTTTATCTTCTTTTGTGAGTCTGCTCTCTAGGTCCACCAAAAAATTGGAATGTGATTCAAAAAAAGTCTGCATGGCGAATAAATGTATGATTGTTCCAATGCTCCATCTTGTATCTGTCTGCAATTAGTCGGTGAAAACAAAAGTGGGTGGGGCTCAAATTATTCTTATAATTTCCTCAAGTACACATCCATATGTAACGATGACGTCAACGGACACTGAGATGCCACTGTCACAACAGGTGACGAAGATGTCTGCTGGACAGGTTCCCTGCCCCTAACCACAGCCAACTTCAAGATGTGTGCCAGCCACGGAATGCATCAAAGAACACATCAGGTTAAGCCACTCTTGCCGTAGTAATCCTTATATGGTCAAGTGCATGTCTGCATTACTGCCTTATATGGTCAAGTGCATGTCTGCATTACTGCATTTCTACTTCTGCTCACTGAAGGGTTTCATTTTGGTGAGAGACACAAGGTACAGTGATGAAACGCATGTGGCCTTACCAGCAATGGAACTGATGAGGAGCACCTCAATTGCACCTGATGGCTTCTCTTGTGTGGGAATGTCCCTCTGAAGCTGTTGTAGTGAGCAATGACCTCATCCAAATAGAGTGCAAGCAACCAGCCCCACATAACTGTACAATGACTGGCCAGTATGTCATATTTTACATGGGTCAACACCAAAGCAGCCCTGCCCCTCCCCCTGCCCCCATCGCTACCTCCCCCCTTACCCTCCCCATCACCAAACACAAAACAAGCTTCATCATAAAATCTTCAAGGGCAGGGTAATCACACAGCTGACTGGAAAGATCAAACAATTGCTATTGTCTCTGGCTCAATCATGGCATACAAGGACCTACATGGGATGTAGATAGGGTGTTGGCCATCCCATCATAGTCCCCTGGTACAGTGAACTACATGGACTGTGGATCAATGAGACCATGTCCAACACACTGGACATCTGAGTCCTAGACTATCCCATACCTCCCAGGTTCCTGGTTGCTGTCCACATTTTATTGTGCTTGCTACTGACATAGGCGTGGCTTCATGACATAGGCGTGGCATCATCAAGCTTATTTATAACCCATTTTGCAATATAACCTAACCCTAGGCTAGGCCTACAACAGCAATGTGTAACCCTAGGCAAAGGCTCAACTTACCCCTTTGCAAATGGCCCAACTAACCCCACTACTAACTTTTCCAGTAAAGAGCAAAGTTTCATAAAATGGAAGCTAGATATATAAAAAACATAAATATAGCTGTATACTTTCTAACACCAAAGATAAACAGGAATGTTGTCATTGTGTAGAAATTATGGAAGCACAAACCACAAAAACAGAATTTCACTCTGATCATCAAAATTTTCATTCTTGAATAGTACATTAAATGTGATAAGCCTGCAGCCATTGATGTGTCCATCACTTCGCCGCTTAAATCAAGTATTTTGTCCGAAGCGGGTGTGGTTGCAGGTGCAGCAGCAAGGCAAACGGAGGAGAGAAAGCACTCAAATAATGATTCGATCTGCTCTGAACTGGGTTGGAAGTGTGTTCCACTAGTGGTGGAGACATTTGGAGCATGGGGAAAAACTACGGGCCAGTTTTTTGGACAACTTGCTGTACGACTTGCGGCACAAGGCAATTCAACAAAGGGTAAATTCCATTTATGGCAGGCTAAGTCTCCTATTAGTTTGAGCCAATGCCCGTGCTTTTATTGCAAGGTCTATCTCTGAAGCTACGACAATGGACCTGCTTGAGGGTTAGGGTACATTGGTGCATAGTCATTTGTAATTATATGTAAACGTTCATTATTATTATTCGTAATAATTATTATGTTTCTTTTTTTTTCTTTTTTTTTTTAATAAAGCATAATTATGGTAATAATAATATATACATACATACATACATACATACCCTGACACACTGAGACACACTAGCTATGAAATTTACGATGATGAAATATCCCCCTCCTGAAGGGAACATCCACATCGTAAGAGGAGGGCTCGGGCATTGGCTCGCACAAGAGTCAAATTAAGGCAGCCGTACAGGCTGCAGACAACCTTGGACTTGGGGGAGTTGGTCCTTGTGGCAAGGTATGATGCGAGCCGTGAAAAAGCTTGCACCGCTTCGCTGCCCCAAGCTCCATATGACTCGGCCACAAGGGGAATACACGTCCACCCCAACTCGGAACACTTGGCATCATTGGCAGAGTGCTTCCTTAGCTCAGCGGCAACCGCTGCTGACCCTGCTGTGCGACCCACTTCAGAGATAAAGGTAGGGTTAAGCGGAGACACCACAGTAAGGTCAAAGGCAGCAGGCTTGCCACAGAGCCAATTGGAAGCTAGGATGTCAGCAGGGCGTGTGTTCCGAAGCTCATGTCCTAGTCCACTACCAGCCTCCGCCTTGGCGCCTATGCAGGCACGATGGCAGGTCTGAAGCACTACATCCCTGAGCTTGTTGTGCCTGGATATAGCATCACCACCTCTCTTACATGTTACTGCATGGTGGCCTAAGGGATCCAAGGGATGTTCTGACACAATGCACAGGGAGGTGAGCAGGTGAGGTATTTAGCCGAGCCACCACTTGATGGCCATTTGGTGCTCGTTGGGGTCTAGGCTTAGACCCAGGCCTGGAGATGGTACTACAGAGAGCCAAGCGGAGGCATGGGGGAGAGGACACAGACAGGAGACGAGCCTTGTCAGCCACAGAGCTCTGGGAAAAAAGAGAGTTAAATTGAATGTTTTCTAATGCAGCTGATAGAGTGTGTTGAATATCCAATTGCCGGCCACCACCCCATCATCCAGGTACCATGCATTGAAAGTAAGTCTTGGCAACTTTCATCCTTGGAGATGGAAAGGACCAGATGGTGCAGGACCAAGGCGAAGTAGAAGGGGCCCTAGAGGATCCCCTTGCTGTACACAAGCCTCAGCTGTCAAAGTTCCCATAGAATGCCATAGGAAAGGGTTGTTGGCCATAGCACCATGTTGTCCATGGAGGAGGAGGAGGGGAAAATGTAGGGTGCATTGGTCAAGGAGGGACTGGCGAGACACTAGGTTGAAGGCATTCTTCATATCAACCTTCAAGCAGACAAATTCAGGGTCATGCCAATGATTATCGAGACAACGTCTGTAGACATTTGCTGGTGAGTCGGCGAAGTGAAGTTTTATTGGCCCTAGTTCCACCTTGCAGATACCACCTGAATTTCTGTCTGCACACACAATGACACAGAAACAAGCAAGATAAATATATTATGCTTTGCAAAGTAGTCTGAGGACCAGGGTATCTAGACCCCAGACTATTTGCAGAGTTGCAAACAGCACATCCCTTTTTGTGATAAGTGAAATTGGAGAGGCAGCTATCCTCGTGGATGTTGCTACTCTCATACCGCTTCTGCAGTCGTTATGCTGGGTTTATTTGTGTGCGTGATAGCAAGGCCATCTGTCCCTTGCACGACTTACCATAGCAAGCATAGAATTAAGCTGAGTGGCTAGGACCACAACAAGCATATCCATTTGATGCAAGCTGCATTTACAGTCCAGAGCACTCTAGGCATATTCAATAGCCCATGTACCGTTCTCTAGGCATATTCAATAGCCCATGTACCGTTCTCTAGGCATATTCAATAGCCCATGTACCGTTCTCTAGGCATATTCACCTGTGTATGACTGCGTTGAGTGGGGTTTATAAATAATCCCAAACATTCAGTTGCAATTTCTCATCTTAAGGCCCTGTTTGCAAAATGCTGACTTTTTCTGAACATTGAAAGTTGTGAGCCAGCGCACGCCACCAGCAACCCACTAGACTGTATGTTTGCACCCCATATGGGGCTCAAGTTAATCATAAAATAGAATCGAGGATTTTTTTGGGCACTAGACATGGTTACATGCAGACCAACACATATCACATAACAAGAAGACCAGAACATACAAATGATGGAGTTCATATGATGATCTCACTTCTTCTTCCCAAATGGTCCTGTAAACAAGAGTGCCCATATTATTACAAATTCTGATAACAAACAATTGAACAAGAGGTTTCAGAAGCCATATTTGTTTCACATACACATATCTACCAATCACAATGCCAATTGTTTATAACACTTAAGTGTCTATTGCACAACAGCTTGATGATTTATGTTGATACCATAAACATTATTTCTTCACAACACACTCCAGACACATTCCTTCAACGCATGTTGCTGCTTCACTTAGGCACATATGTAACAGCTGACACACAACCAGTCTACCATTCTTTGACCTTTAGCAGCTATATTTTTGGTCTCACTGTTAAGTAATTACCAAATTCTACACAACCCATCGAACCTCTGAGCTTCCACAATTCATTTGTACAAAATAGAAATGTGTGCATTCAACATATACAGAGTCACACAATGAAGGAAAATTCGATAATAATTCACCACAAGTACTTATATTAGTGGAAATAACCAGTTGAAATAGGAAACATTCTAATTATACAGACACGCGTGTAGAACAACTACGTAAACAGTTCATTTTCTTGTTGGGGTGTTTGGGGATATGAGCGGACCAGGATTAATCTCAGAGCATTAGCTGTAACCAATAACAAGCTGAGGCGGCCATATAGCTCTGCTATTACCTTGGACTTTGGGGGTGTTACCACAAATGACTAACCGAGTAGCCAGCTCTCCAATGCCAATGGTATACATCGCCAGCCCAACTCTATACACTTGGGATCATTTTGTGTATCTTTTCTGTGCTCTGCTGCCTGTGCTCAAACACCCTGATCCCGCTTCCAACATATTAATTGGGTTAAGCGGAGATGTTTTAGCAGAGCTATATGCAGGCCGCCTCAGCTTGTTATTGGTTACAGCTAATGCTCTATTAATCCTGGTCCGCTCATATCCCCAAACACTCCAACAAGAAAACAAACTGTTTACGTAGTTGGTCTGTGTGCATTTGTGTGTTTGTTGTCAGCTTGTTTATGTGAGTGTACATGTATATATTAGACTTGCATTATTATTATTGTAAACTTGTCATTATTAAACCAGCAGGAACCATAGATTTGTGATATCAATTTTTGATTGTGTCTAATTTATTTGTTATTTTTGATTTTAAGTAATTATCATTCATTATTGTTTATATAAAAATTTAAAAATATTATAAGGTTATAATATTAATTATATTTATGTCATAATTTATACATACTGTAATAATTGGAAGTTATTTTTAATGAATTTCCTTTATTGTGGGACACTGCTTTGCATGCATCATTATGTACTAAAATCAACAGAATCAACAATTCATGCAGACAGACACTTGAGGATAGTTGCAAAGGCTTAGTTCGTCAAATACAACAATTACCACATCCATCCACATGCTGTTTCTTGCACTAGTAACTACGCTTATCCAACCATTAAAAAAATATATATATATACTTACTCCATCTTTTTTTCGTATTGCTGAAGCTGTGGTCATGAGGACAAAAATGATGCAGTGAAGAGGGAAATGTGGTACATGACATAAGTGTTCTCATCCCAATCACTCCTTGCTCTCTCCTCCTCTCTCTCCCTCCTCTCTCTCCCTCCTCTCTCTCCCTCCCTCTCTCTCCCTCCTCTCTCTCCCTCCTCTCTCCCTCCTCTCTCCCTCCTCTCTCTCCCTCCTCCTCCCCTCCTCTCTCTCCCCTCTCTCCCTTCTCTCCCCTCCCCCTCCTTCCTCTCCCTCCCTCTCAGTAACACACATTTCTATCTCTTCCAATCTTGATCTCAGCTCTGGCAACTTAGTGTCAAACAGGCCTGTTGAGAAAGCAACATATGTCCAATCACACCATTAGGTGCCAATTTTGATTTTTATTCACACCCACAAGCACTTTTTCAGAATCACGATGTGCAATACAAGGCAGTCTACCATTCAATAAACATTAGAAATACATTTTAATACATCAATACAAACTGAAATATGTAACTTCACTTTCAGCAGAACAGTTTTCTATGTAACAATACCTATTATTGTCTTGGAAGTACATTTGCAAGCATTCTGTGGCTAACAGCAACACACAACATGAAAAGGGCTCTCGTAATTTTGACAACTGCGATTATTTCCATGAAAAGGGACCTAGCGCATATTTCAAGTACGTGCAATAGAAATGTAATGTTTGCTAATTAAACATTTAGTGCCTTACACCCCCATGACAGATACTCCAATTCTCAGTGCATAAGAAGCAATGTGTAGAGAACATTTCAATATCAATCTTGTAAAAACATGCATTAGGACCCTTTTCACGGAAAGGATCGCAACTCCTGTTGGGTGTGATAATTTCTATAGACACAAGTGGTTAAAAAACTTCACTTGTGAAAAAGTATGCCAGGTGTAGGGTTGGCTGGTGCAAAATGTAAAGAAACAAAGGCTGATAGAACTTGATACTTTGAAACATAGGTGTAAACTTGATGCTAGGAGACACTACGGGTTACTTGCCCAGGCCTGCATTGTAGAGGACTGCTGTGGCCCAGCACTACTATGTAGGCATTGTAGAGGACTGCTGTGGCCCAGCACTACTATGTAGACATTGTAGAGGACTGCGGTGGCCCAGCACTACTATGTAGGCATTGTAGAGGACTGCTGTGGCCCAGCACTACTATGTAGACATTGTAGAGGACTGCTGTGGCCCAGCACTACTATGTAGGCATTGTAGAGGACTGCTGTGGCCCAGCACTACTATGTAGGCATTGTAGAGGACTGCTGTGTGACCCAGCACTACTATGTAGACATTGTAGAGGACTGCTGTGGCCCAGCACTACTATGTAGACATTGTAGAGGACTGCTGTGGCCCAGCACTACTATGTAGACATTGTAGAGGACTGCTGTGGCCCAGCACTACTATGTAGGCATTGTAGAGGACTGCTGTGGCCCAGCACTACTATGTAGGCATTGTAGAGGACTGCTGTGGCCCAGCACTACTATGTAGGCATTGTAGAGGACTGCTGTGTGACCCAGCACTACTATGTAGACATTGTAGAGGACTGCTGTGGCCCAGCACTACTATGTAGGCATTGTAGAGGACTGCTGTGGCCCAGCACTACTATGTAGGCATGAAGGCTAATAACATATTCTACCTTATAACATATAGTTACCCCCCCCCCCCCTTGTTCAAACTGTCAGCCCACTCCATACAAGCCTTGTTTCTTTACTTTTTGCATCTATAGGCAACCCTGCATGTACCACTTTCTCATACCAGGAGTGTTTTTTTTAATTGCAATGACTCGATTTCAAAATATAGAAACATTTCACACTATTATATGTATAGTGATACATTGGAAAACACCACAAGGACACTTTTGTACCTCAATTTACGTTATATCCCATCCTCAGGTCTGACGGACTTTGCACTGTGAGCATGTTTGTGCTATCGTGTGATTTCAAGGTTCTGGACTTAAACTATGCATATGAGGTAGCAGAGCATGCAATATTGGTCACATACTGTTTAAACATATTTGCTATCAAAATATGCAGATTGCTGTTGTTGTGAGTGGTTCCCAGGCCACTTGATAACCATGCCAATCACACCCAGCTACAAATGTCACAAACTAGAAAAAAGCGCACTTCGAACCTGCTCCTTTGGTCTACTGTGTGTGCCAATTTAAAGAATGTGATTGCATCTTCGAATGGTAGGCATGTTCCTTGATAGATTATACTCCTCTATGTAATCCGTCGCATCTTTAAATGCATAGAACCTGTTTATTCATAGCTAGCACAACATATATCTGATAATAATATGTTACATTATACGACAAAATCGGGCTTCTATTCATTCTAGCACCATTTCCAGGAATGCAAAAATGTGAAAACATTTGCTTTGAAATGTACCACTTATTCAAACTTCAGTGCCTCATAAAAGGCAGTTCTAGTGTAAGACAGGCCATTGCAGACTCTCAGAAAATCCAAAAGTTGAAAAACTTGAAAAATGAAGTAGCAGCCAGTTGTGTCAGATAATCTCTCATATAAAGATGATGAAATTTATTTCTGTGACTGGGAACAGCCACACTGTCCCTGGGACCCACCCTAATAACGACTACTAACCATCTGGGACCCACCCTAATAACGACTACTAACCATCTGGGACCCACCCTAATAACTACTACTAACCATCTGGGACCCACCCTAATAGCTACTACTAACCATCTGGGACCCACCCTAATAACTACTATTAACCATCTGGGACCCACCCTAATAACTACTACTAACCATCTGGGACCCACCCTAATAACTACTACTAACCATCTGCACAGCAGACTGTTTTCAGAAATCACACCTCCTACAACATCAACCCTACGTAAGACCAGCTACCATTTGTCTATGAGGTAGTCACATGTTGTGCTGGTACAACAAATCACTCCATTTGTTAATTAACAATGCTTGAAAAAAAATCTTATGGTTAATAGACTAAATCAAATCTTAGGATCAAGTTGAAATTAATACATAATAACTTGAGTTCATTAATATCATCACAAACCATTACATGACCCTCTGATTAGCTATCTTCAAATCTATCACGCGTGATCATGCTGACACAACCAAGAAGCTATGTCTTGTAGTTGTCACTATTCATTACTTCAACCAACAAACTGAATATTTGCATAAAGAGGAACATAATGAACAATATCAAAGTTCTTTATTTAGCGTACAAATCTTCATTATGAGCCACCCCAACATGAGGTGGTTTTCAAATTTAAATGAAATTTAACATTAGTAGTCACTTTATATGACACTGTTAGCAAGATATAGGTTGCAAGGTATGAAGGAGTGGATTGATGCAAGATACAGGTTGCAAGGTATGAGGGAGTGGATTGATGTCCTAAAACATACCTTTTGATACAATTTGGGACGTATTTGGATTCTCTCTCTCAGCAATGAAGTGGTCAAACATCTGTGTCCTGTGGAATGCTTCAAGGAACTGTGTGGATGCAAGTGCAAGACATGTCATTCACACCTGTTACGCACAATACCAGTGACATCAGTATGATGTGATGTGTTTACACTCACACGTTTGGTGGACTTTGATTTGAAACTTTGGAGAAATTCACCCTCTTTGAAGGTAGATTTACAGGAGCCTTGTTCTGCAGTTCCTATGTAATGGCTGTAGTTTCCTAGGGTGAAATACAAGTGCTTTTGTAATGCATGTGCATGTGCATGTGAGCATGCATGACCAACACACATGTGTGTCAATACATTACATGACATCTAAATGCACAAAGCCCATGAGAGACAAGCAATATCAAAAACGTGTCAAACAACATTTCCCATGCCTCACTCACTAAAAGAGGAATCAAAAAAGATAATAAAAGTAGCATTTTATGGTTATTTGCCTAGAGCAGTCGTTTGTAATTTAGTAAATGGTCAGCTAAGCATAAGATTAATCTCTCTGGTACCTGGATTATTATATGATTTATTACTGGCTGAACATGCAGGACATCCTTTCCAGCACATGGGAGGGATGTTACCCATCCATACCAATACAGAGCAGCACTAAACTGATGCCAAATGATGCACATCACATGACAGGAATGTGGCATCATATCACTAATGTGTACGTCACATGATGGAAATCCCAAAGGGGTGCTCATCATTGAAGAACAGAACAATCTCTTACACCACTGTACTTCAATGAATATAAGGAATACATTTATGACATACACACGAAGGTCGACATACACGGGGCAACTTCCTGCCGACTTGTCGCATGCAACTTGAATGAATATGGGTAAAAGTTCCGTAATTGTTTAGTTTACTGATGGTTTGCGGAACATTTGTCCATATTCATTTGAGTTGCATGCGACAAATCGGCAGGAAGTCGCCCCGTGTATGCTGGCCTTGATGTACACAGCCTAGCAACACAGCCTAGCACACAGCCTAGCAAAACAATGTTTTAAGATCTTAAAACACCAAGTCTCATCGTGATGCTAGAACACATCATTGAACTCCAACAGTCTGGAACAGTCAGCCATTACAATGATAAGCAATCAGACCAATCAAAAAACGAATTAACACAGGATTGACTTGCCATAAAGGTATGTGAAGAAGAGCAAAAACTGTTCACAACTATCTCATCAACTCTTAATTGTTCTGAAACACAAGGAAAGAAGGGGAATGGGAATGGGAATGGGAATGGGAATGGGACGGTTTCCTTCATACCCCTTTGTACCAGCAGCATAGAATATCCATTCAATATAAACACATTTACCCAGACAGTAGTTACACACTAGCACAGCACAAAGTTGCATCTTATATAGCTTGGGGAGTGTGGAATAGGCAATTAGTTTTCATTACCCAATCCCTGATAATATGTGGAACGTCATGTGCAAGGGTGGGAATTGCTTAGATACATTGCTACAGTTGCAGGACCAGTAAAGAGACAGAGAATCGTGATCTGATGATATGCATAGATGCTATGATATTGCTCTAATTAGTGAACATTCATAATGAGATACATGTGCCCAACACACCAGTTCATGTATACAAACACACAACATGCATATCCCCACAAGACACACATATGCACACACATACACACAAGCTGCAACTAAGGATAAAGCTTGTAATACAACTCAAGGAAGATGGCACTATAACAGAGTGGAATGGGGAGGAGTAAGGGTGTAGTACCTGTTCTTTTGGCTGCAGGTTTCTGATATTCTAACTTCACTTGAGGTGATCCCTGCAAAACAGAGCAATCACACACATGTCCAATAACATGTGCTGGGGTCCACAAATATTGTACTTTAGGTGAAGAGGAGAGAAGAGAGAGGGGGAGATGAAGAAATAATGGGAGGGAGGTGGGAGGAGGGAGGTGAGAAGAGGAAGAGAAAGAGGGAAGAGGGAAGAGGGAAAGGGAGCTCACCAAGACTGACTCAAGGTACTTGAACAGTTTGCTGGGTAAGATAGAATCTTCATCACCAACCTGTCAATAGAGCCATAATATAAATAAGTCTGAATCAACTGATCAACATACTCTAGTCTCACACACACACACACACAACACACACACACACACACACACACACACACACACACACATGAAGATCCTTTGTTACTACTACTAATGAGAGAGACCACTTGCCTCACGAATAAACTTATTCTTATCCAAATCAACGATCAGAACCTGTGAGAGAATGAAATATTATGATCTGGACAGCTAACAAAGAAAACATCAACACTTTATATACCACACACCCTGTACACCAACATGCATCTATGTACACCAACATGCATCTATGTACACCTATGTACACCTATGTACACCTATGTACACCTATGTACACCCTATGTACACCTATGTACACCTATGTACACCTATGTACACCTAAGTAAACCCTATGTACACCCTATGTACACACATCCTCTTCCATGTCCAGTTCATCCATTTTCTTGAGGCAGGCAGGAAGAACTCCCATCATGAAAGGCAAAGGAGAACAACAGAAGTCCACAAGGTCACTAGGCAACACTGGAATCAGGGCATGCTAAGGGAGGAAGGGGGGTGGGTGGGGGTTGGGGTTGGGGGAAAGGAGGAGTAAGGAACTGAGTGTTCCACGATAATCATGTTACTTACCTGCCACACAAATGGATATATCAGAGCCATCACTGCATGTGCACAGGAAGATAGCCGTCTGTATGTGTGTGTGTGTGCATGTGTGTGTATGTGTGTGTGCATGCGTGTGTATGTGTGTGTATGTGTGTAAGGGGTGTGTTCATTTCATTCCTGCATCACAGATGACCAATACATGTATGGACAAGAGAGAACAGGGCTAGGGATGAGCTACAGGGGGTGGGGCTACAGAGGGTGGAGCTACAGGGGGTGTGGTTACAGAGGGTGGAGCTACAGGGGGTTGAGCTGACACTCTGCATTGCCCCAGAACATACGTCAGACTGTCTGCACACAAGATGATCCTTCTTTCCATCAAGATAGCTGACACCAGCTTAATGATCTGTGAAATAAAAACATGGCATGAATGTTGAATTGTTTATGCATATTTTTGTGGTGAGTACACAAATCACGAGTGGGAGTGAGTTGCTGAACTGTCATTATTACCTTTCGAATGCTGAGGGTTGAGAACAATATGGAGAAATCCACCTAGAAGGTTGGTGCAGATGTGTACAAGCACTTTGATTCATCTGTCTATATATTATGGCCTGCCCGAGGCCTGATTCCCATACTCACATGTTCCAGTCTGGAATCGGGTGGTCTGGTGAACTCAATGGTCTCCATCCCCCCAGCCTTGATCTAGAGGGGAAGAGGGTGTGGCTACC
This sequence comes from Ephydatia muelleri, assembly GCA_013339895.1. Lineage (NCBI taxonomy): Eukaryota > Metazoa > Porifera > Demospongiae > Spongillida > Spongillidae > Ephydatia > Ephydatia muelleri. The sequence continues at coordinate 16,557,104 of JABACO010000003.1, read as the reverse complement.
AAGAAGACCATGAGCCATAGAACACTCACGTCAATACATCTCACAGACACAGTTCTGCCCTGCAAGAATCAAGAGTTTCAAGCAAGCCTGTCATACCAATGGACAAATATATACCGGTTTGGGAAAACGATTCGCCACAATTGCCTGCAAAAAAGTGAAGACAGCTGCTGGAGACACACCCCTTCTTTGCTCCACATGATCAAGTATCTGAGAACACAAGCCAAAAGATGAGGGGTGTGGTCTTCAGAGGGTGTGGTTATGGAGTCTCACATGTTCGTAGAGTGAGAAGCAGCCATATGAGCTCACAATGCAGAACCTTCTGGGAGCCTAGGTTCAGTGCCAGAGGGCTAAGAGTGTGGGGAGGGAGGGGATGAGAGTACACATGCGTGATGATGTACACAAAGTCAAGGGCTGCATCACAATTCTATAATTTTATTTTTATTTTTAATTACACTTGACCAAAACAAATGTCCACTAGACACTTTTCTCAAAATGCAGCATGGGGCAATCAACACTACCCCCACATAGCTCACATGAAAACTGAAAATGGAAAGATAGGAAAGAAGATTGTCTGCATTGAATTTGATATCACACCAGTTATCTAACATGCCCTCAGTGTTACCAGTTATCTAACATGCCCTCAGTGTTACCAGTTATATAACATGCCCTCGGTGTTACCAGTTATCTAACATGCCCCCAGTGTTACCAGTTATATAACATGCCCTCGGTGTTACCAGTTATCTAACATGCCCCCAGTGTTACCAGTTATATAACATGCCCTCGGTGTTACCAGTTATCTAACATGCCCCCAGTGTTACCAGTTATCTAACATGCCCCCAGTGTTACCAGTTATCTAACATGCCCCCAGCGTTACCAGTTATCTAACATGCCCCCAGTGTTACCAGTTATCTAATATGCACACTTCATTAATAGACACTTGCACATACACCCTCCCATTGACCACACCCACTCACCAAGAGTCTCCTACAATAGCCATATCTTCTTGCTCCTTCAATGTCCGTCAAAATGAACGAGAAGGTCTCACTGCACATCGGAGATGCACTGGTTACAGGCCACACCCCTACCACACCTCCTATTGTGCCAGCATCCCTGAGGTCACACACTCACCACCAGCACCACCCTCACATTCCCAGACCACGCCCCTAGGTCAGTAGTAACAGTTACCTTCTGTAATTAGTGCATGGTTTGAGGTATGATATGTCTGGAAAGCAAAAGCTTGGAATCGCTTTCAATGCAGCGTCCTTCCCAGTAAAACTGATCTGTGAGAAGGGAGGGGAGGGGAGGAAAGAGAGGAGGGAGAGAAGGGAGGGGAGGAGGGAAAGACAGGAGGAAAGACAGGAGGAAAGAGATGAGGGAGAGAAGGGAGGGGAGAGGAGGGAGAAGGAGGGAGGGGAGAAGGAGGGAGGGAGAACAGGGAAGAAGAGGAGGGAGAACAGGGAAGAAGAGGAGGGAGGAGCAAGATGAGAGGAGAATGAAGGAGGGATTATTTCATATTACACACCATCCCTGGTCAGTACTCACTGCTGGAGGAAAGGAATATGTTACATGTGGAGTCGGTTGAGATCCTTTATCTGTAGAAAGATGGACAAGAGTCATACCAACAGAAGGTACTTGCAAATGTCCACTATACAACTGGTTAAGGTGTAGTAGCTTCACTAATTGGTAAGCAATTGAGCACAATTGCCTTCACTACTTTGTTGTTGCTTGTTCGAAAATACTTAGTCATCCCATTAAGGTGTCACTTTACAGAGAAACAAAGCACACTATATTTGCATGTGTGCAAAAACTTCATTTGCAAAGCATAAATCAAACACCCCAAGCAATTCTTGAATGTGTGTCCTACCGACCTGTACGACCCTATCTTCCTATAGCATGCCTCTTCCTATAGCATGCCTCTTCCTATAGCATGCCTCTTCCTATAGCATGCCTCTTCCTATAGCATGCCTCTTCCTATAGCATGCCTCTTCCTATAGCATGCCTCTTCCTATAGCATGCCTCTTCCTATAGCATGCCTCTTCCTATAGCATGCCTCTTCCTATAGCATGCCTCTTCCTATAGCATGCCTCTTCCTATAGCATGCCTCTTCCTATAGCATGCCTCTTCCTATAGCATGCCTCTTCCTATAGCATGCCTCACCCTATAGCATGCCTCTTCCTATAACATGCCTCACCTGAGTTTAGGCTGACCACAAACACATACTCAAACAGCTGAGCACAGTCTGGCTCTGCATCTTCATCTAATGACTGCAAACGTGAGTGATAAAAATTACCTCATTCAGTTGCCCATCATTACAATACATGACTTACTGTGGCTTTTCTTTCTGGGACGGACTTCAGCTTTGGAATGATCTCTATAGAGGCACATCCACATCACGTTAGCATGCAATCACCTCCTCCCCAGCAACATAGCATGCAATCACTTCCTCCCCAGCAACATACTTAGAGTTGCTCCTTTCTCGTCGTCACTCCCGTCATCCCCATCGAAACCACTGTCCTCAACGTCCTCCAATGTTTTGTGCTGGTCTGTTAAAACACGTGCCAAGTCACAGCGTTCAAATCCATGCAACTATAAATGTCCACACACCCTCGTACCATGGGCGCGCAGGGTATGCCCTGAACACGCACCCTCGTACCATGGGCGCACAGGGTATGCCCTGAACACGCACCCTCGTACCATGGGCGCGCAGGGTATGCCCTGAACACGCACCCTCGTACCATGGGCGCACAGGGTATGCCCTGAACACGCACCCTCGTACCATGGGCGCACAGGGTATGCCCTGAACACGCACCCTCGTACCATGGGCGCGCAGGGTATGCCCTGAACACGCACGGACACGTGTACACACGCACACATTTTTGTTTCGCTTTACATGTAAGCCAGTTATAAAGTATGCAATTGAAATAAAACACACAGACAACCATACACGAGCCCCCTTGTGGCCCTCAGCATACGCATCAACGCAGTTAGCAGATTGGATCGATCGACGTACCGGAAACACGTCTAGTTCGCACTGACAGTGTTCGAGCCCTCCCAGGCGATTGCCCAAAAGAAATCGCTCTTGATCCTTTTAACGTCGACATCCTCCGAACGAGCTCGATTATATCCGAACGCTTTTTATGGCTGACAAATCAATTACACAGTATTCATAGGGTTTCGAGAAATTCCAAGGTAAAACCCCTTACATGTTGCGGTTTTCGATATGATGCTTGCGGTGGCCTCTAACTTTGTTTTTTTTTTGCAAAGAGGTGATTAGCAATTTTTATGAACTAGCCAACACACTAGCACTCCAATCTGATACACGACTGCTGCTTCTCCAGTCATGGTAGCCTTCAGCCATGTACCCTAGCTGGCAGCCTTCAGCCATGTACCCTAGCTGGTAGCCTTCAGCCATGTACCTATAGCTGGTAGCCTTCAGCCATGTACCCTAGCTGGTAGCCTTCAGCCATGTACCTATAGCTGGTAGCCTTCAGCCATGTACCCTAGCTGGTAGCCTTCAGCCATGTACCTATAGCTGGTTGCCTTCCAGCGATGTACCTAGCCTTCAGCCATGGACTCAGCCATGTAACTTCAGCTTAGTACCTAGCTGGCAGCCTTCAGCCATGTACCCTAGCCCTCACTTCTGTCAGTGAGCTTGTCACAAAACCTTCAGTCTATAAATAACTATGGCACTCGCCCACGAGAGAGTTGACACTGCAAAATATTTACAACACAAGCACCGCCCATGAAAACGTTTACAAACTATAAACACGTCACAGTGCGTCTTAATCATGACTCTGTGAAACAGCCAATGGATGAATGGTACATGCAATCATCTATAAAGTTCACGCTCACTCTATATCTCTGCCTTAACCCTTTACTCACGCACGTACCTCTCCATGACGTAAGGCTGGGCACCACGGGTGTAGACATACCCGATCCCTGCAGCAATGATCGTGGACATGATGTAATGCATGCCAGCACACATGCACACTCACACACACACACACACACACACGTGCGCATGTTCTGGACGTAAAGAGATTGCATGTAATATAGCCCATACGACAGTCGGTCCACGCCCAACTATTATCTAATTTTTAACACAACGCCGAAACCCCCCCCCACATACACACACACAATCACACACATACACACATACACACATACACACATACACACATACACACACGTACACATTATCTACTCGTTAATACGGCTCGCCTGTCCAAAGTTACATGTACTCGCTAGAATGGAAGGGCGCCAAACAAATGCCACGCCCCCAGCAAACCCTCTTCGTGGCGAATAGCGACGCATACGAACTTGAGAGCCCCGTATTGTGCACAATTCTTCTTAAGAACACACACGCAATTTCCGAGAGAATAGATCGCCAGTGATGTTTACACATCTTAGACATACACTAGTATACTTGTATATACACCCGTATACTGCACATCAGGTGACACTACTGTAGTGTAGGGACACCAGTATCCAGCGTATGACGCTAAGCTAACACAATGAAAGCTCAGTCTGCCTCTGTGCCTATCTGTACATAGCTGCACTAAGGTTCCTTAAATGATAGTTCATTCTGACAAGACCTATTCTATGTTTGGAGACAGAGCGTGCATTGATATCAGATGAAGAATTGAGCTAGCGCATGCATTGATCTGTGGGCAAGTGTATGTCAAATTAGTAAAGAGTTTCCTAGTTAATTAAAGGATTGAATATCCCTGCATTCGTGTGGAGGTGTGAGGTGTGGAGGATGTGGAGGTGTGGAGGGTGTGGAGGATGTGAAGGGAGGTGTGGAGGGTGTGGAGGGTATGGAGGGTGTGGAGGTGTGGAGGAGGTGTGGAGGGTGTGGAGGGTGTGGAAGGTGTGGAGGTATGGAGGTGTGGAGATGTGGAGGTGTGGAGGGTGTGGAGGTGTGGAGGATGTGGAGATATGGAGGGTGGAGGTGTGGTGGATGTGGAGGTATGGTTGCAACCCTCCTCTATTGACGATCCTCCAAGCATCAACATTAAAAATTAGAAGTGAGGAACCTGCACGTGTACTGGATCTTCCTCTCAGCATATATTAAAGTAAACCATCCCTAATTAACCCACACCATTCCAGCCACAAGTTCCAATGCTACCCACTCATGAGGGTACTCACGTTTAACAGTGCAGGACTCTCTGAAGAGAACTTCCTTCCTTTGTACTGCAAAAACATCATGTTATGTGTGCTCATGTCACATGATCCATGCAATGTGTCATGTGACATGTGCAATATACATCAGTAGCAGACATGGCAGCTATATTTCAACTTTAGCATGGAGTACAGTAAACCATCAACTCATAAACTAGACACATTGGATGGACAGAAACATGCAGTTCTGCATGACTTTGGATACAAATGGAAATGAGGCAGTACACAGAAACCAGTACACAGGAACCAGTACACAGGGACCAGTACACAGGAACCAGTACACAGGGAACAGTACACAGGAACCAGTACACAGGAACCAGTACACAGGGAACAGTACACAGGGACCAGTACACAGGGACAGTACACAGGGACCAGTACACAGGGACCAGTACACAGGGACCAGTACACAGGGACCAGTACACAGGACCAGTACACAGGGACCAGTACACAGGACCAGTACACAGGGACCAGTACACAGGGACCAGTACACAGGGACCAGTACACAGGGACCAGTACACAGGGACCAGTACACAGGGACCAATAAACAGGGACCAGTACACAGGGAACAGTACACAGAGACCAGTACACAGGAACCAGTACACAGGGACCAGTACACAGGGACCAGTACACAGGGACCAGTACACAGGGACCAGTACACAGGGACCAGTACACAGGGACCAGTACACAGGGACCAGTACACAGGGACCAGTACACAGGGACCAGTACACAGGGACCAGTACACAGGGACCAGTACACAGGGAACCAGTACACAGGGACCAAGTACACAGGGACCATACACAGAGACCAAGTACCCAGGGGAACAGTACACAGAGACCAGTACACAGGGACTAGTACACAGGGACCAGTACACACAGGACTAGCACACAGAGACCAGTACACAGGGACCAGTACACAGGGACCAGTACACAGGGACCAAGTACACAGGGACCAATACACAGGGACCAGTACCACAGGGACCAGTACACAGGGGACCAGTACACAGTGACAAGTACACAGGGACCAGTACTAGCACTACCTGCAACAATGAATTATAACATTTGACATTGGGTCCCCACCAAAATCAAACTGCAAGTTAAGGACTTGAATTTTTCCTTTCCATCGGTTCAAACTATCATCATAGAGTGTATCAAGAAAACAAAACTGCTGCACTCTAGTTCTGTGAAGAGATGAATGTATCCAATCCACATGACAAGGATAAATGACAGCATGAACTTGCGCCAAGTATTGCTATGAACCAAGCTTCAATAGTGCAACGGTTGTTCTAAATTGAATAATTACCCCACCTTGAGGAGTGTGACCAGAAGGTCAGGGGTGTAGCAGGAAGGTCAGGGGTGTGTCCCTGCATTGCTATGCTGCAAGATCACCTTGTAAACCTTCTTTTAAAGGATAGCCATGTGATGAGATCAGCTTCCTATCCGTTCCTAGTCTACGTGGGTCTTCAGACCCCACCCCTCTATGAGGTCACGACCCTGCCCTACCCACACAGGTGACAGTTTATTATTATTATTATTTTAAAGACAAATGCAAGCTGCGTACATTGCGTACATGAACAACTGCATGTGCATGACTCGATCCATTGTGCAGGCCCACCGGGATGCTATCGGTTAACCCCCTTGTGCAGGCCCACCTGGGGTGGTATCGGTTAACCCCCTTGTGCAGGCCCACCTGGGGTGGTATCGGTTAACCCCCTTGTGCAGGCCCACCTGGGGTGGTATCGGTTAACCCCCCTTGTGCAGGCCACCTGGGATGCTATCGGTTAACCCCCTTGTGCAGGCCCACCTGGGGTGGTATCAGTTAACCATATTTAAATACCATAACTCTATAACAATGAAACTGAAACAAAAGCATACCAACAAAAGTTTGAATTGTGACTTCACCGTTTTGTCAACACGATAGCCTGTACAGTAGACCACCAACCCTCCTCCCCATTCCTTCCTCCCCCATTCCCCCTCCCCATTCCCTCCTCCCCATTCTCTCCTCTTCCCTATTCATTCCCTCCTCATTCATTCCCATTTCCTATTCATTCCCACTTCCCCATTCCCTCCTCCCCATTCCCTCCTCCCCATTCCCTCCTCCCCATTCCCTCCTCCCCATTCCCTCCTCCCCATTCCCTCCTCTCCATTCCCTCCTCCCCATTCCCTTCTCCCCATTCCCTATTCTCCCCATTCCCTCCCCATTCCCTTTCATCCCTCTCTCTCTTCTCCTCATCACCCTCTTGATAGACCTTACAAGCACATTCCACAAAGAGAAGATTTTCAAATCACATCTCCATTCCCTTGAGCCACTTCGTGTGTTAGGTTCAGAGGGAAGATAACAGAAGAGTGTACAAAACAATGCTTTGTTCTCCCCACAGCAGTGCATAAAGCACTCTTTAGTACTGTCATCAACTATTACCATAGTTACCACACACACACACTTACACACACATGCACACACACACATACACACAGTACATATAAACTAAAGAGGTTAAAGTACACATGGTAGCACGCCCACTCCCTATCCACAAACCATATTCATCAAACAATGAGATTGACTCTCTGACTGTTACACTGTATCTTAGCCATTAAGAGTGTACAAGCTGTCCCTTGCACACCCTTGTACATATATACTGTCCCTTGTACACACATACTGTCCCTTGTACATATATACTGTCCCTTGCACACACATACTGTCCCCTGCACACACATACTGTCCCTTGCACACACATACTGTCCCTTGCAGACACATACTGTCCCTTGCACACATATACTGTCCCTTGCAGACATATACTGTCCCTTGCACACACATACTGTCCCTTGCACACATATACTGTCCCTTGTACACATATACTGTCCCTTGCACACACATACTGTCCCCTGCACACACATACTGTCCCTTGCACACACATACTGTCCCTTGCAGACATATACTGTCCCTTGCACACACATACTGTCCCTTGCACACATATACTGTCCCTTGTATACACATACTGTCCCTTGCACACACACACTGTCCCTTGCACACATATACTGTCCCTTGCACACATATACTGTCCCTTGTACACATATACTGTCCCTTGCACACATATACTGTCCCTTGTACACAGATGAGGACACTTAAATGGGCCAAAAATGTTTCACTGACGTATATGTTGCAGTCAAAGATGCCTTTGATGACTTGAAGATGAATCAGGGATGTGTTGTGCATGCAGTGAGCACATGCACACATACATGCAAAGGATTGCTTCTATTTATGGCACTTCAGAAAGAATAGCATTTATCTAAGCATCATAACTTCGCTCGGTGATATCACACCTCCTCTTCCCCAGAACAATCCTAGTTCTCTTCACTACACATACATTGCTGGTCTGTTAATACCACCACATTGCTTCAATAACCACACTGCTTCAATAACCACACTGCTTCAATAACCACACTGCTCCAATAACCACACTGCTTCAATAACCACACTGCTCCAATAACCACACTGCTTCAATAACACACTGCCGCACTGCTCTAATTATCAGTGATAACCACATCGGACCACTATCATCAGAACACCCCTTAGTGCCCATGTGAACAGGACATATGCAATCTATTCATCTTTGGATAGCCTAAAACGTGACAATAATTCTGCCATGTGTCTCTTACATAAGCAAACAAATACACAGGTGTGCGCAAACACACACACACACACACACACACACACACACACACCCTACACATATAGAACAAGGATTTGGCTCAATTGGTGCAAACATACGAAGAACTAATCCTATCCCAGTTTGTGCTGGCGTTGCCATAGCAAACACCACCTGGCTTCTAGCAATGCCAAGACTTCCCCTGGCACATGAAAGATGAGACTCTTTGCAATGAAGCTACCGTGACTACCAATGCAGACACAAACATCTATGTACTGCTGTAAGTACCACCACCTCCCTCCACACCCACTGGTCCACACCATCCCCTCCACACCCACTGGTCCACACCATCCCCTCCACACCCACTGGTCCACACCATCCCCTCCACACCCACTGGTCCACACCATCCCCTCCACACCCACTGGTCCACACCATCCCCTCCACACCCACTGGTCCACACCATCCCCTCCACACCCACACACTCACTGATGTATTTTCAGCTACAGATGCTGGTCTTTCATGGTCAGGACTCACAGAAGGTTGCTTCTTTGCAGCCTTCTTGGGCCTACTGGCCACATTCGGGCTGTTCTGGGTAACCACACCCTCCAGAGGTGCCTCTTCAGTTTTTGGTAAGACTTGTGGATTTGACCTACGGAGAAAGCTGAACTTTCTTGGCCTTTGTGCCTTTGATTTAAACTGGTCTCCAGGCTCAACAGAACTAGAGAATAGCTCTGAAACCTTGGTAGAACTAGGGCCTGTAGGGGATGTCCCTTTAGTAGGGCCCGTCCCTTTAGTAGGGGATGTCCCATTAGCAGGTGAGGACTCAACAGTTGGAACAACTGCAGGAGCTGCCTTTACAGTGATGTGTGGTGGAGCCCTGGCAACAGACGTGGGTACAGGATATCGCGATGTGATCCAGCTGCTGTCATGCTTAATTGGAGTGATCCTTTTATTGATGCCAGGGGAGGAGGAGGAGGAGGAGGAGGAGAGAGGGGCACTGGATTGGGAAGGGGCAAGAGGAGCATGGAGCCGTTGTCGTGGTGATGGAGCTGAAGGTGGGTGTGTTGTCTGCACCACCCCATCAGGCAGCTGACCAGCAGGCTTGATATCCAACTTGCCAGGAGAAGGATATGGTGGTAGGGGAGGTTTGGCTAAGTTCTTCTGTTCTGCCGCTTTTCTTCTAGGAGGCTTGACAGGTAATGGCTCATCTGACAAGGCAAGTGAAGTGGAGAGATGATGAACCTCTAAGGCAGTACCAGATTGTGTCACATCCAGCCTTGGTTGTTTTGTACACTCTATAGTCACTTGTTTATCTAAATGTTTCCTTGGCAAAGGTACTGGTTTGAGCTTTGGCGAGCTCACTGCAGGTGGGATCTTGTCTGAAGCACGTGGTGATCCTGACCCTGTGCTGTGCTGTTCCAACATCTCTTTCAGAGTCTCATTTTCTTTCTCCAGGTCCGAGCGTGCTACCTTGGCATGCTGCAGTTGCTGTCTCAACACTTCGTTCTCAAACTTCAGCTCACGGATTGGAGGTTCATCGCCAGTCATCCTCCTCCCCAGTCCATCACCCGTGGCACTTGGATCAACGGCACCACTCCAACCAGAGGTGGGTGTGGTCTCATTGCCATCTTCGTTGCCTAGCACTGTGCGTGGGCACGAAGCATTACTGCTCGTCCCCACGCGGTACGCTGGCATGGGACTCGTATGATCACGTTCGGATGACGAAGATGTGTGACTTCTGTCCTTAGGGTCGCCCCCTGCAACGATGTTTGGTATTCCAGTCTCGCTGTGCTCCGCTTTATCCTGGGTTGACGATGAACGTCCACACAATGACTCCACTGCGTCTTCCGACACGCCTACGTGCGCTAGCTCTTTCAGCAGGTCTTTATCCTTAGCGGCTTTTATCACAGCCAACACAGCTGCGCTGTCTCCGCTCGTGAAGGGCGTTGTGCGAGTAGAGTCGTCCATTAGGTCCTGGGCGCATGCCATTCGCGAGTAACTGCCGTTATGCTAGCTGGCGTCTGTGGGCACGCGGATATGAAAGTAAGGACACGACTATGTGGTTAATAGGAAAGTGGGCAAAGGTGTTGTGTGCGTGGGGGATGCGGTTAGTGCCCGACCAGCAGCGATCCGGCTCCACAACCAATACGAAACGGAAGCTGGTGGAGAGGATTCACTGAGTGAAGATAACCTACCTTGTGTAAATTTAGGCGGTACGAACGAAGTTTCAAGGCGACGTTTCGCCTTTAAGCGAGAGTAGCATTTAGCGGTTTGCAACAAAGAAGAGAACACAGGAAGTGATGCGAGCATACACAACATGACATGATAGCTTTTTTAATTGTAACAGCTGTCGCTCCGTGGGCGTTTCTCCAGTAATTATGCCATGTGGTGTTCCCATTACGAAGGTGCGCGCGAAAGCAGACGTTGTGATGGCGGTGCAACAACCGTGTTAAAGGGAAGAGGATGTGCCGACGACTCAACACATCAACGCTAACGAGTTGGAACTCAAGAATTTGACACGAGTTTTCTTTGTTAGCTGACGCCTGGTCGACGGTAAACCTCAAATCTTTGTGTGAATGTCTGAGCTTTGCAAAAGGGTGCGACGAAGAACTCTCAAGTCGATTAATTATGAAGCTGTACCACACAACTTCGCAGACGAGAGTCTCCGGAAAACGCTTTCGGAGGAAGAAGTCCTACATATGCCTACAAGGTGTGTGGGTCACGTGTAGCTTCAAGCCAAGAGATGAATGTAGGCCTACGTGTGCATGAGATTGACTCAAATACTCTCTTCTAAGCCTTGCGGAGAGGAACTGGAGTGCATTGACGTACTTACCTAACCTGTTCCCAGAACGCAATTTAGATCACGTGAGAACAGCCTAGACGTTGCGGCCCTGAGGCCTGGGTTCAAACTGCCCACACTGGCAACAAATGAGAGGGCAGTTCTTCCCCAAATAAAGAAGAGGCCTGTGTTGCTCCACTCAAAGGAAGAGGTAAAGGGAGTGGTGGGAGGAGCAAGGATGATGTCACAGTGACGGGTGTTGCACATCAATCTGTTTCAGTTGAGAAGGAAGTTGCTTCGCTGCTTCAAACTGGTCAGGTTGCTGGCTCTGATAGAGTTGCAGCTGAAATCTTATGCACGATATGATGGATGCTCAAAACTGCTGAAAGATGTGAGCATTTGATGTTGTGGCCTCGTGCTCTGATGCTGGTCCCCATGCTCTGATGCTGGTCCCCATGCTCTGATGCTGGTCCTCACACACACAGTTATCTCGTCAGTCTTCTGATCGTGAATTCACTGTGAATCAAACCCTGGCCTTTAATAAAGCATCCTTCTTTGCCCATAACACGGTCAGTGATATGGCACCATGGTTACACCATTAGCAGTGATATGGCACCATGGTTGCACCATCAGTAAACAACTCATTGCATCTAATGAGAAATGATCTTTTAGAAATTCTTTTTTTTTTTTTTTTTTTCATAAGCTTTATTTTATAGCAGTGCAACTTTGTGCTCGACACCTCTCTTGTCACTATTGGATCACTATTGGGTCACTATTGAATCACGCCATCAGTTTAACCTGCACTGGGTGCTGATAGTGATGCTTTCATGATTGATATTGAAGGATTGTATGCAGTATCTTCATTCGAGTTCAATAAGAAATCCAATTTTCTTAGTTTAGTTTGCAATCCCATTCATGTAGGTAGTGAGGTAGTGACAAGTGGAGCCACTGGATAACATATTAAATACCTGTATAGCACAATACATATAATATTGTATTTCATCACAGATACCTGTACATGTTGTTTAGCATTTGTGAATAGTACCTGGGTGAAGAGTTGATGGCTGTGCACACCACTTTGTGCTTGACCCACTCATGGTTGACCTGTGCATGAGTGCACTATGGTACCAACCCTGTGCATGAGTGCACTATGGTACCAACCCTGTGCATGAGTGCACTATGGTACCAACCCTGTGCATGAGTGCATTATGGTACCAACCCTTTGCATTCAACATATCCTTTTTTATTGTTCGCATGTTGAATATTCCCATTGCATTGTGCTTTAAAAAGAAAAAATAATCATATGCAAAATGCAAAATTTTGGGTGCATGAGCCAAGAGCCATTTTGTGTCAATGCCATATTAGGGCAAATTGCTTGAGATGTGGGGACTTCACATAAATCTCTTCTCTACCCTCCCTCCTCACTCCCTCCCTCCTTACTCACTCCCTCCTCCCTCACTCCTCACTCCCTCCATCCATCCATCACAGAACTATGTACCTCATTGGGCTATCCATATGCTCTCTAAGCCTTCCTCAGAGAGAAGTTCGTGTGACATACACCATTTGGCCCTTCTTCTCAGAACAATGAAGTTCTTTGGAGATGACTTTACATGGGAGCATCTGTTAGAGATTTGCAGACATTGTGAATACTCAAAGTGAGGCATTTCTATGGAGCATATCCTAAGTGCTTGTTGAGTGGTGTTTATGTGGAGGACCTATCATTCACCTATGTAACACTGGGTGATACACCTCCTATGTAACACTGGATGATACACCTATGTAACACTGGGTGATACACCTATGTAACACTGGGTGATACACCTCCTATGTAACACTGGGTGATACACCTATGTAACACTGGATGATACACCTATGTAACACTGGGTGATACCCTATGTAACACTGGGTGATACACCTATGTAACACTGGTGATACACCTATGTAACACTGGATGATACACCTATGTAACACTGGGTGATACACCTATGTAACACTGGGTGATACACCTATGTAACACTGGATGATACACCTATGTAACACTGGGTGATACACCTATGTAACACTGGATGATACACCTATGTAACACTGGGTGATACACCTATGTAACACTGGATGATACACCTATGTAACACTGGATGATACACCTATGTACACTGGGTGATACACCTATGTAACACTGGATGATACACCTATGTAACACTGGATGATAAACACCAAGTATGCAAAAAGTGGACTATTTGCATGTATTTTGGGAATTCCCAAAATTTCAAGATTTGAAAATTTCCAACCACTGATACACAATCGGTGTAGGTAATTATATATGTATTTTGAGGCACTTACAAGGTGTATCGATTACAAGATAATTTGAATTTTCTATGTTCCCACTATCATCATTTGAAGTCATGTCATCAGAAAGAATTGTAGCAGAAAAATGATTGATCTAATGGAGCCTTTCAGAGATGGCATGGCCTACTTGTTTAGCAAAGCAAACGCTTTGAAAGTGTCACAACAAATGACTGCATGGGGTCCGGAGATGTAAAGTAGTCCTCTAGGACTGGGGACTAGATCATCTGAGTGAACACACACACAATGAGCATTTGTGCTGCTGGATGGGGAGGAGGAGGAGGAGGGCAGCTACACTATGATGGAGGAAGGGGCATGGGAGGAGAGAGGGCATGGAAGGAACTGGGGAGGAGAAGGGGGCACGGAATGGACTGAGGAGGAGGCAGTGGCATGGAAGGGACTGGGGAGGAGCAAGGGCAGGGTGCTCTGATTCTTGTCATAATAAAATGCTTGTTATGATTTTGAGGGTCTTACGTATCATGTGAATGGTGTGTGCCTGGGTTATGTCTAGGGTATCTGATGGCTACTGATATAAGCTCAGTAAGTGTAGCGTTTTCACACTGCTTTCAGTAGTTTGATAATTTGTTTGGTGTGTGGCAGCTTTTAACCCCTTGCCCACCAAACATGGAGCAACTCTGAAGCCCTAGAACTGTGCCGATTAGCTATCTCATTAAACTATAATCCACATTAGGTCAGGAGTCATGATGAGGTATGTCATTAGGTCAGGAGTCATGATGAGGTATGTGCAACTCCTATGAGTGAGTGAGGAGTGAGGGGTGACAGGTCAAAGTTGTTTCTACACAAAGCCAAGGCCATGAGTATCTGGGCAGATTGCAGGATTGCACTCATGATTTGGTTCCAAAAGAAGTATATAGTTTATGTCATCAATTGATAGCTGATGTGTTAGCTCAACACATGCCAGCATAATGCCAAATTTCTGTGGATGTGGATGTAGTATTGGTTTATATATATCAAAGGTGTCAATTTAACTTAACCTCACCAATCCAGCCTCTATATACCTCACCAATCCAGCCTCTATATAGAAATCACCAATCCAGCCTCTATATACCTCACCAAATCCAGCCTCTATATACCTCACCAATCCAGCCTCTATATACCTCACCAATCCAGCCTCTATATACCTCACCAATCCAGCCTCTATATACCTCACCAATCCAGCCTCTATATACCTCACCAATCCAGCCTCTATATACCTCACCAATCCAGCCTCTATATACCTCACCAATCCAGCCTCTATATACCTCACCAATCCAGCCTCTATATACCTCACCAATCCAGCCTCTATATACCTCACCAATCCAGCCTCTATATACCTCACCAATCCAGCCTCTATATACCTCACCAATCCAGCCTCTATATACCTCACCAATCCAGCCTCTATATACCTCACCAATCCAGCCTCTATATACCTCACCAATCCAGCCTCTATAAACCTCACCAATCCAGCCTCTATATACCTCACCAATCCAGCCTCTATATACCTCACCAATCCAGCCTCTATAAACCTCACCAATCCAGCCTCTATAAACCTCACCAATCCAGCCTCTTATACCTCACCAATCCAGCCTCTATATACCTCACCAATCCAGCCTCTATATACCTCACCAATCCAGCCTCTATAAACCTCACCAATCCAGCCTCTAATACCTCACCACCAATCCAGCCTCTATATACCTCACCAATCCAGCCTCTATAAACCTCACCAATCCAGCCTCTATATACCTCACCAATCCAGCCTCTATATACCTCACCATCCAGCCTCTATATACCTCACCAATCCAGCCTCTATAAACCTCACCAATCCAGCCTCTATAAACCTCACCAATCCAGCCTCTATATACCTCACCAATCCAGCCTCTATATACCTCACCAATCCAGCCTCTATATACCTCACCAATCCAGCCTCTATATACCTCACCAATCCAGCCTCTATAAACCTCACCAATCCAGCCTCTATATACCTCACCAATCCAGCTGCTCTCAACACCATGACATTATGCCTGGGGCCACCTTGTCGTAGCTTTCCTTAACACTGGTGATGCACCAAATGTCGTTGTGTAGTTGCAGTTCCACTCTAACAGTCACCTCTCACGCATGCGTAGCTTTGGTCTGGTGTGCCTTTAACACGAGTCACTGATACATTGACATTGTAGGCTATCATAGGCTATCATAAATGATACATTGACATTGTAGGCTATCATAAATGGAACGTAAGCCTTCCAGTAGACTGTTTCTTGTGGAGTGACCTTATAATGTGCTAGTAAGCTTATATTTTGGCAGAGAGATCATGGTACCTAAGCTTAGTGGGGTAACATGATGGTGATGTAATATGACACATGACATGACATCATTGCAGCCCTAGTTGGGGGCAAAGACCTCAGAGAACATGTGTGGCTTCTAACCTCATTCACAACTACATATGTACACACACAGGTACGAGAAGGAACGTGTGATTTTGAAGGCTGGCCACATTCCTTACTACTGCTACCTCATCTTCTCTGGTTCTGTCCATGTGAAGATAGCAAAGAGCACTGATGGAGTCAAGGTTCCTTCATACACCCAGTCCATTCTGCGAAAGGGAGCCATATTTGGGGTAAGATGGGAGGAGTGGAGATGGGAGGAGCTGAGATGGGAGGAGGTGAGATGGGAGGAGCTGAGATGGGAGGAGTGGGGATGGGAGGAGCTGAGATGGGAGGAGTGAGATGGGAGGAGTGGAGATGGAGCGGAGATGGGAGGAGTGGGGATGGGAGGAGCTGAGATGGGAGGAGTGAGATGGGAGGAGTGGAGATGGAGTGGAGATGGGATGGGTGGAGCGGAGATGGGAGGAGTGGAGTTAATTGTTCAGAGGTTATCTGTGTCCCTAGTCTCATGTAATGAGAACTTCCATCTGTAAACTTTTCAGTTGTAAGTGGAGTAACTTACCAGCTGGTGTACTGTGAAGGGTGGACCTTGACACCTGGGAAACCAACTCATTGTGCATCCATCACACCTGGTCAACATATGAGGCCATTGTGTGTGCTTCACATGGAAGCCTTCCATCTGTGTACCAACCCCTCGAGACAAATGAACAAAGTACAGGTCACATATGGAGTTCTTATGTGACCTGTTTCATGTGCTATGTTGTAGCTTTGATTCTGTGGAATCAGTTCATTTTTGAAACAGGTTAACTTGCCACATGTGTACATGCATTTGTTCACGTACACATGCAAATATACATCCACACACTACACATCCACAACACGACACAGGCCACAACACTACACATCCAAACACGACACAGCCACACACTACACATCCACACACTACACATCCCCACGACACAGCCACACACGACAACATCCACACACACCAGCCACACACGAACTCCAACCGACACATCCACACACTACACAAGCCACACACGAAACACAGCCACCACACACGACCATCCACACCACGACACATCCACACACTACACATCCACACACTACACATCCATACACTATACATCCACATATACACATTAATTCACCACACACAACACACACGCAACACACATACACTTTAGGATGTAGCAGTGATTCATAATGTGAGAAGGACAGCCACAGTGATCTGCCAGGAAGATGTGGAATGTCTTCTTGTAGATGAAGACACTTGCAGGAAGATCTTCCCAGAAGAAAAGGCTCATGAGTTTGACACTAAGATGCGACACCTTAAGTAAACAATGGAGGAAGCAGAGAGTCGTCATTTATTCTTTGACTGTGTTCCCTCTTCTCCCCCTCCCCCCCCCCCCCCCCCCCCCCCCCCCCCTTAAAGGGATAGTGGACTCTTGGACGGATGGCCACACGATGCCATTAGCAAAATGACCATTCACAGTCATATCTTCAGGGTAATGAGGCTGGGGAAGTGGGAGTGGTTTGGGATTATGGGATGTCGTCCACTGGGGATTTAAGGTGTGGTCAATTAGTGTCAGTTGGTGATTTAGTGTGTTTGTCCAGCTGCTGTCAGCATGAAGGTGCAATGGAGCTACTCCTAATGGTTTTCCTTCTTTGGCATTCAACCAATTATGCATGCTGTGTCATTCACACACCTGCACACACACACACCTGCACACACACACTTCATTGCTTTGGTGATGTCGTGCCACCATACAGAGCATTCTGGGTATTTTAAGAAGTGGGTCGATTGGGTACAATGCATTATTGCACCATAGCTACATGTGTGCTAGCTAATGGGATAAACAGCAGTTTTTTAAAATACCAAATGCATCATCATACCATCATCATGATCAACATTACATCATCATCACCATCATCATCACCATTACATCACCACCACCATCATCATCTTCACCATTACATCATCACATTACATTATCACCATTACAGCATCACCACCATCATCATCTTCACCATCATCATAATCACCATTACATCATCATTTTCATTATGCACTTAACAAATTCATTGGGGTTTCTGTACTGAACACAAGCCACACCTCCATTACCAGAGGCAGCCCCAGCATCTACCAAGGGGAGGGGCCAAGCACACGAGGGGCGCCAGAAGGAGGCGTGGCTTACGATACTTTAGATACACGCGTAACCGTTTGACTCTGGATTGTAGCTAATAATGCATGCGAGCGAGCGCTAGAAGCTAAATTATGCTCCACATGTTGTAGCCTCTTTTAATTGATGATAGTTTTAGGGATTGGGGGTGGGGGGAAGGGGGCGCCATAGCCTGGGGAGGGGGGGGGGCCAAGGCCTCCTGGGCCCCCCCCTCCGGCCGCCTATGATTGCACACACGTCAAGTTCCCTGTATATTACAGACATTCTCCATTTGATGATCACCCTGACACATTGAGCACTGCTACTCTATATCATGTGTGCTCCCGACCCTTCTTATTTGAGCACACCTTTATCGTGAGGACAGATATCCTCTCCACACCCTCCCCCACACACACAAACCAGTTGAATAAGAATAATGCATATTACTATGGTTACTGCCTAATTAATGTCTTTCTATTTGCTGCCTATTCAGACCTATTATGGAGAAGTGCTTGAAGTCAATACAGCACAATCAGAATTCATCTATATTGTCACCAAAGTATGTCCCCACAATACAATGACATGCTGCACTGTGTCATGTGATGCACTGGTGTGTCATGTGATGCACTGGTGTGTCATGTGATGCACTGATGTTTCGTGATGCACTGGTGTGTCGTGATGCACTGGTGTGTCATGTGATGCACTGGTGTGTCATGTGATGCACTGGTGTGTCATGTGATGCACTGGTGTGTCATGTGATGCACTGGTGTGTCACGTGATGCACTCCGCAATTACAATGATCATCAGTGTGACTGTAGTGTATCGTGTATCTCTCTCAAAGGGCAGAGTGGATGTCATCTTGCAAGTTGGCCTCACCTCACTCCCAAGATCATGTAAAGCACCTTCTGACCCCGCCTCCAAACTTCCTGTCGTGGGTGGAGCCCAGCGTGATGTGTTTGTGTGTGTGGACCATCTCACACCCTACCAGTGTTGTGTGAGTGCTGGGGTGGGGAGGAGGGGTGGGGGTAGACCCTAGTGCGTAACTTCTCCCTTCTATATTCGTTACAAGCTATGATTGATTTCTTCTACAATGCACAGTCTGAGGTCACACTTGATTATGAGGGTCTTGATTTTAAAAACAACCTCCCAAATTGCAGAACCACTCACAGCCATTTGCGGCTGGACACAAGGTATACAATTAGAATAGTACCACAAATAGAAATAGTAATGTCCGTGCTTCATTATGAAACGTACATCAAGCAAGCTAAACTACTCTCTCAATTTAAGTAAAATGTCTAGTTCCTTCGCTCCCTTTATCCATTTGGTCATAAATATTCCATACTCGCAAGCTCTACATTACCATCCTGTATAGCGCGCATCCTCTTTCTGCACCAATATCTCTCGATCTGTAACTTCAAAAAGGTGTACATCCGGTTGGTTTCACAGATGCCCTGCAATTTTTCAAAGAGGTCCACACACATAATCCTAAAGGAAAGGAATGTCACCAACTAAAAATGCCATTGTGACACTGACACCAGTTTTTTTTTTCACAATGCAGTACACTAGAGAGTTTTATAAATAAATAATCCATGCGGTTTATTGTATTTGGTCACATAGCTATTGTAGTTTATAATGGCTGATATAGAGAGATGGTTCAAGAGCACTGTAGAGTGTGTGGCTGATATAGAGAGATGATTCAAGAGCACTGTAGAGTGTGTGGGCTAGTGGCCAACGACACTTGCATGTATATAGTGTCTATTGGATTGCCCCATGATGGCAGGCCTTCCATCCACTGTCCCAGTTGGTGCTAACTTGTGATTGTACACCTCAACCATCATCTTCAAGTGGGAGGCCAATGGCAAAGTACGCGTATACGTGTGTGGATACTTTCTGCCACCACTCAGATCTGTTAGTGTACACCTCCCTTGAGGACACTAAGCATGTAGCTCCACAAAGTGCTTATTTGGCACACTAACCAATAATGGTGGACCAACTTTTAGGGTGCACTCTGCCTGGATATCTTAACCCCTGGATATCTTAACCTTGGATATCTTAACCCCTGGATAACCCATGTAGAGCTATGGTGTGCACTGCCATATAATTGCTAAACTCTCTATCAGAATTAAAGTCATTTCCAATGCACAGCCTGCACTGCAACGATCCCCATGAGATGAAAGGTTTGGAGAAGAGCTTTAAGCTTGGATCATCCAGTGAAGGTCTAGACTGAGTTAACCTTTTCTAACATAACTAACTCGGCTTGTCAATGGTAGGAATCATATCATCCACAAGACTCTAGCTGACATGTACTAGCTGTTAGAAGAAATATATGGCTCCATGGACTAGGATTCAGAGGGGAAAGGGGACTGAGTTGCAATGGACACTACTACTTGAGCAGTAATCAGCTATATGCCCGACAAGACCACAGCTACTATTAATAGCTAGGATGAAGATCAATTGTGCTGCAAAGCTTTTCGGCCTTTCCCATACGCTGCAATAGAACAGACGTCCACCTTAACTTATATGTATGTGTGCCCCGCCCACCACCTTAACTTATATGTATGTGTGCCCCGCCCACCACCTTAACTTATATGTGTGCCCCGCTCACCACCTTGACTTATATGTGCACCCCGCCCACCACCTTAACTTATGTGTGCCCCGCCCACCACCTTAACTTATATGTGTGCCCCGCCCACCACCTTAACTTATATGTGTGCCCCGCCCACCACCTTAACTTATATGTGTGCCCGCCTACCACCTTAACTTATATGTGTGCCCCGCCCACCACCTTAACTTATATGTGTGCCCCGCCCACCACCTTAACTTATATGTGTGCCCCGCCCACCACCTTAACTTATGTGCACCCCGCCCACCACCTTAACTTATGTGTGCCCCGCCCACCACCTTAACTTATATGTGTGCCCCGCCCACCACCTTAACTTGTATGTGTGCCCCGCCCACCACCTTAACTTATATGTGTGCCCCGCCCACCACCTTAACTTATGTGTGCCCGTCCACCACCTTAACTTATATGTGTGCCCCGCCCACCACCTTAACTTATGTGTGCCCCGCCCACCACCTTAACTTATGTGTGCCCCGCCCACCACCTTAACTTATATGTGTGCCCCGCCCACCACCTTAACTTATGTGTGCCCCGCCCACCACCTTAACTTATATGTGTGCCCCGCCCACCACCTTAACGTATATGTGTGCCCCGCCCACCACCTTAACTTATATGTGTGCCCCGCCCACCACCTTAACTTATATGTGTGCCCCGCCCACCACCTTAACTTATATGTGTGCCCCGCCCACCATCTTAACTTATATGTGTGCCCCGCCCACCACCTTAACTTATATGTGTACCTCACCACATGTATAGCCAATGTGCACACTACACGTATTCTACACTTAACTTCATTTAACAAGTCTGTCAGAGCCACAAACAAAACTAGTTTCAACTGAACAACAATATAGCTAAGAAGTTTTGCTTGTCTCGTTCAGTTTTCCGCTTTCATTTTGGTCTCAAAAATTGCCTTTGGGGAAGAAAGAGCCCGCCTTAGCTTTGGGGAAGAAAGAACCCACCTTAGCTTTGGGGAAGAAAGAGGCCGCCTTAGCTTTGGGGAAGAAAGAATCCACCTTAGCTTTGGGGAAGAAAGAGCCCGCCTTAGCTTTGGGGAAGAAAGAACCCACCTTAGCTTTGGGGAAGAAAGAGGCCGCCTTAGCTTTGGGGAAGAAAGAACCCACCTTAGCTTTGGGGAAGAAAGAGCCCGCCTTAGCTTTGGGGAAGAAAGAACCCACCTTAGCTTTGGGGAAGAAAGAGCCCGCCTTAGTGAAGACATCCTTCGAAAGGTGGCCTCTTACAAACACTATGCATAATAGTACAGAGAAAATAAGCCCTGTGATTTAGGCCTTAAATAGAACAATGGTGCCCCCACCATTGTATGGCTTTTAAATGGCGATTGAACGCGTCATGTTCGTACATAGCCTCAAGTGTCACACAGGTCAGGGTTGCTAACGTGTTGCTATGGCATTACATAATGTTTTCAGTATTTTGGAGAGGGGGCCTAATGTCCAACTTTTCAATGGCCGCAAACTATTGTGAACTAACTGCGACATAACTATTACTTAAATGGGTTCATGAAAGTAGGCATTAAATGGGGTCATGAAAGTAGAGACAAGCAATGATAGGCATCACAGGAACTTGGGAATAGAAGCCATAGCACGCATTCTTCTCATATGCACCTTGGGTCATAGGGGTTAGTGTGACCCCTGCCAGTAGGAGCCATGGCCTCCTCTTGAGCACATGCCTTCCTCATTGCAATTCCTGTACAATTGAGTGTTTCCGACTCATATCCCGTGACCTCATTTCATGGTGCATAGTTTCCTTCCCCTGGTAAGTAGTCCTGCAAACATTCACATTTCTTTATAATGCCATTATTGAACAACGACAGCTTTAATAACATAATATATGCATACATAACTATTCAAATACTGTAATAAAAATCTTATTATTATCAATAAGTATGCCATTATAATAACCGCCTCATTTCCCATATAATGCCCACTTGCATTACCCCATATAATACCTACTTGCATTACCCCATATAATGCCCACTTGTATTACCCCATATAATGCCTCTTTGAGTGCACAGCACCCTCCATTTAACACTTCATATAACATCAGCTGTACATCATCCCAAATGGTGCCCACCATATGCATCAGTCCCAAATGATGCCCACCATATTCATCAGTCCCAAATGGTGCCCACCCTATGCATCAGTTACCATGTAATGCCTGTGTAGCACTGTTATGGCTTCAGATAAAGTAAGTGCTTAGGTTAGTTCACATAGCAGCTATGTGATCTCATTCCAACAAGGTGCCATATTCCATCATGCTCTCACAAAATATGTGCCTGTGTTACATGTGTGTTTTTGTGTCTCTCTGTGTATTATGTGTGTGTATTGTGTGTGCCTATGTGTGTGCCTATGTGTGTGTATTGTGTGTGCCTATGTGTGTGTATTGTGTGTGTCTATGTGTGTGCCTATGTGTGTGTATTGTGTGTGCCTATGTGTGTGTATGTGTGTGCGCTAAAGCCTCTTACCCTGCACTATATAAAAGAGCCACAGCCAATGGATGTGGTCTTACTACTCCCCTCCCATAACACTTTCTCCATGGCAACTAACATTATCTGTGTGCTCAGTAATAATGGCTTTAAATGCAAATCAATTCTATAGACACAGTCAGCATCAGGTCCTCAGACCAGTCACTATTAGGTCCCCAGACCAGCCACTATTAGGTCCCCAGACCAGTCACTATTAGGTCCCCAGACCAGTCACTATTAGGTCCCCAGACCAGTCACTATTAGGTCCTCAGACCAGTCACTATTAGGTCCTCAGACCAGTCACTATTAGGTCCCCAGACCAGTCACTATTACGTCCCCAGACCAGTCACTATTAGGTCCTCAGACCAGTCACTATTAGGTCCTCAGACCAGTCACTATTAGGTCCCCAGACCAGTCACTATTAGGTCCTCAGACCAGTCACTATTAGGTCCTCAGACCAGTCACTATTAGGTCCCCAGACCAGTCACTATTAAGTCCCCAGACCAGTCACTATTAGGTCCTCAGACCAGTCACTATTAGGTCCCCAGACCAGTCACTATTAGGTCCCCAGACCAGTCACTATTAGGTCCTCAGACCAGTCACTATTAGGTCCTCAGACCAGTCACTATTAGGTCCTCAGACCAGTCACTATTAGGTCCTCAGACCAGTCACTATTAGGTCCTCAGACCAGTCACTATTAGGTCCTCAGACCAGTCACTATTAGGTCCTCAAGTCACTATTAGGTCCCCAAACCAGTCGGTATTAGGTTCCCAGACCAGTCACTATTAGGTCCTCAGACCAGTCACTATTAGGTCCCCAGACCAGTCACTATTAGGTCCCCAGACCAGTCACTATTAGGTCCTCAGACCAGTCACTATTAGGTCCTCGACCAGTCACTATTAGGTCCTCAGACCAGTCACTATTAGGTCCTCAGCCCGTCACTATTAGGTCCTCAGACCATGTCACTATTAGGTCCTCGACCAGTCACTATTAGGTCCTCAGACCAGTCACTATTTAGGTCCTCAGACCAGTCACTATTAGGTCCTCAGGACCAGTCACTATTAGGTCCTCAGACCAGTCACTATTAGGTCCCCAAACAGTCACTATTAGGTTCCCAGGCGATTGGACACACTGGTGACTACATGTATGTAGAAGATGTTATAACAAATGACGAATACATGCAACCTCTTCACACATCTCCTCGTCAAGCTGCCCTTCATCGCATAGTGAGGACTTACAAGAAGGGGAGGGGGGGGAGGGGGGAATGAATGCAGGGGATCAGAACACAGGTGTGTGGATGGGACCAACAAACTAAGGTCCACTGCCTTTGTCATTAATGATGCCAACCAGCACTCTCTTCCCCAGTCCCAAATCTTGTATTTTACAGTATGTCAAGTGATGGTAGGAGGGATGGCAGGAGGGATGGGAGGGGGTGATGAGAGGGGGGTGGGAGGGGCTTATCAGAGGACCATGTTGTCCCTTATCAGAGGACCATGTTGTCCCTTGTTGTAGGACCTTTCCTCCCTGCTGGATGATGTGTTGCCTCCTCCCTTTACCTTGGTAAGCCGAGGAGCTGAGATCCTCAAGATACCCAAGATAAGGCTTCATACAACTGCTCCACTGTCTTGCTGGAAGGCACTCCTGTTGAAGGCAGCCATAGTCCCAAAGTCAGTGTGTGTGTGTGTGTGTGTGTGTGTGTGTGTGTGTGTGTGTGTGTGTGTGTGTGTGTGTGTGTGTGTGTGTGGTATGTGTGTTCGTTAGCTCGTTTATGTATGTGTTATGTGGTATGTGGTATGTAGGTGGTATTTGCTCCTGTGCAGTAATGTAATTTGTGGTTAGGGTCAGTGACTGTTGTCATCCGACAAATGGTACAAAGGGACTTTGCAGAGCCACTCAACCATGATGGAATGACACTTGTATTTCTCCCTTCTGTGCGAAACCTTATTGCAACATTAGTATGTCTTAGCTAATCTGTGTCTGCCAGTCTATCTGTGTGTGTGTGTGTGTGTACATGTGTGTGTGTGTGTGTTTGTGTGTGTGTACATATGTGTGTGTGTGGGTGTTTGTGTGTGTGTACATATGTGTGTGTGCATGTTTGTGTGTGCATGGGTGTGCATGTGTGTGCCATGTAGATTGTCAACATTGTACCCATGTGGGGGTAGCATGGCAACAAGCGTGAAGATCTAACCAGGTGTGGGTATATGTGGAGAGGTGTAGATGGATGGGAGAGTGTGGAGAGGTGTGGCACACTTAGTATGCTATGTGGTTATGTAATTTATGGTAATAAGGAAGTAGTAGCTGTACACACAAGATGGTCAGAGAAGGAAGGTGTCCAGAACTATCTCCTGGATCCCTGGTGCTGAGACATGCCTTTGTCCCCTTCTGTAGGGGCATCCCCTGTCCCCTGGTGCTTCTGTAGGGGCATCCCCTGTCCCCTGGTGCTTCTGTAGGGGCATCCCCTGTCCCCTGATGCTTCTGTAGGGACATCCCCTTGTCCCCTGGTGCTAGTGTAGGGGCTTCCCCTGGGATCTTTGCATTTGGGATGGGTTATGTTGGTGTGGTTTGTGGGACTCCACCACACAGCCTCTATAGTGCCTGTCCCTCTGTGCTGCTAGGAGAGGTGTGTGTTCCTCTGTACTGCTAGGAGAGGTGTCTGTACTGCTAGGAGAGAGGTGTGTGTTCCTCTGTGCTGCTAGGAGAGGTGTGTTCCTCTGTGCTGCTAGGAGAGGTGTGTGTTCCTCTGTGCTGCTAGGAGAGGTGTGTTCCTCTGTGCTGCTAGGAGAGGTGTGTGTTTCTCTGTGCTGCTAGGAGAGGTGTGTGTCCCTCTGTACTGCTAGGAGAGGTGTGTGTTCCTCTGTCCTAGGAGAGGTGTCTGTGCTAATGTATTTATTGGATGACATCCTATCCTTTGTGTGGTTTACAGCTGGGCAGCCCCACAGGTCTGGCCTGAGTGATAACCTGGGCAGCATATGGTAGTCTATTTACACCTCCATTGGGACAGTATATACATCTGCTACTGGACTGTAAACACACACATCTGTTACGTCAACAGCTCTTGTGCTGCAAGTTTATTGGCAAAAGTGGCCTGGGGACCATGTGGTTTGCAGTGGTGTAGTAACTTCTCTGGCTGTCTTCTCTGATCACATCAGCCAATGCTGCTTGTAAAGCTGGTCCTCAATGGAGCCAGAGCCATTTGCACAACATGTGTTACACCTGTGTGTTTAGGGCAGGGAGAGAGAGAGTCAAACACTGAATGTTCTCTCTCTCTCTCTCTCTCTCTCTCCTCTCTCTCTCTCTCCTCCTCTCTCTCTCTCTCTCTCTCTCTCCTCTCTCTCCTCTCTCTCTCTCTCTGATCTCTCTCTCTCTCTCTCTATCTCGCTCTCTCTCCTCTCTCTCTGCTCTCTCTCTCTCTCTCTCTCTCTCTCTCTCTCACTCACACACACACTCTCTCACACCCTTGAAAGCCTGTCTTTGATTTCCTGGCAAGGCAGTGCTTATGGTGGGATGGGAAGAGGAGAGAGTAAGGGGGGAGGGGAGATTTGTTTGAACACAATGGAGACATAGTGTGGAGGCACACACACTACAACCTTCCCTTTCTGTCCGACAATCTTCCTGCATTACACACCAGTCTTCCTGGCATGTTGGACCTTACAGTGTATGGAGTAGTGGGTGTTGGCATTCTACCAGTGTCCCCTTACCATGAGATATCCAGTGTCCCCTTACACACACTCCATGAGATGTCCAGTGTCCCCTTACACACACTCCATGAGATGTCCATTGTCCCCTTACACACACCTCCATGAGATGTCCATTGTCCCCTTACACACCCTCCAGAGATGTCCATTGTCCCCTTACACACCCTCCAGAGATGTCCAGTGTCCCTTATTCTTTAATCACCCTGGTAGCATATGGTGCACATGTGATTCACTATTTCTCTGCCACTAATTGTCATCAGCTCAAGTAATGGTGGGAAATGTGACCTGAATATAGGTCACCAAGCCATCACTACAGGAGCATGATGGAGTTTCAATCTTTAACTGAAGATATCTTGACATGCCAAAGTGCGTGTACCAACTCATATATACTCTGTGTGTGTATGTGTGTGTGTGTGTGGGGGGGGGGGGGGTGAATGTGTGTGTACAAAGAAAGTACCATCACCATTGATAAACACATCAGGTAAAGGCAAGTGGAGGAAGTGAAACATGATGTCATCAAATCTAAATATAGTTGGGTTGTGTACAGCTGTTATCTGCAAAGGCTATCTTCCCAGTTAGCCCATTATGTTGCTTGAGTAGTGGTCAACACACACACACACACACTTGTGCACAGCCTGTTGCTTTGATAGTACCGCCACACACATGTCAACTATAGTACTACTCACTTTGCATGTGTTTACATGTTCTTGTCTGTGTATGTACTTGTCGCGTGTACGTGAGACTGTGTGTGTGTGTGTGTGTGTGTGTGTGTGTGTGTGTGTGTGTGTGTGGTGTGTGTGTGTGTGTGTGTCTGTGTGTGTGTGTGGTGTGTGTGTTTAGCATGTGTGTGTGCAATTGTCATATGTGGGGCATGTTTTCATATGTTGTGATGATGTCGCCTCTAAAGGTCGATTGGGATACCATCTCTGTTGTCACATGTAGGGATAGCACCTCTGTTGATCCCATCAATTGAGGCTCAAAGGAAAAGGGTTATTTAATATGACTTATCCAATTTACTGTTTTCAAGGGCCAACATGGATTCATGTGTATGGCTGCCAAAGTGTGCCAGCAGGAGTTTGATGTGCTGTGTGCTATGTAGTCATCATGACATTCCTGGTCTTCAGCGATGCATTGGGCTTGTGGTTCGTGGGATGACTCCATCAGACATTGAATAAAGCCTTATGGGAGTGTACACGTACCACCCTGCATTCAAGTGGAAGCTGAACTAGGTTAGAGGCTTGTAGTTATTAATTGGTAGAGATAACCAGATAACAACCTGATAAAAACAAAAAACGAAATCTGCTGTCCCATGTTTGTAACCCTTGGCGCCCAGATGAGTGGTTTTGTACTAACTTTAGACCTTTTGTTCAAAATTTCTCGTCCTCAGTGGGTTTGTGGTGGCTGGTGTAATTGGATTACTGGTAGTATTTTGTCTATGACAGCAGTGGCTGGAGTAAACCTATTGGCTTATCAGATCTCAGATGGAACTTAATTTATTGTTCATCCGCGAAGCCATACAGTGACATCTCACTGTACACAATCCTCAGGCTGGAATTGGTTTCTGTACCCATTCTCCCCCCCCCCCCCCCCCCAGCCCCTCCCATTATCTACCATAGTCCTATCACAGGCCCAATAATAGCTATGTCCACTTTTTGTTTCACCTTGGCCATGTTACTCAGAAAGTTAGCAGTACTAGGATGTGGCTATTCTCTCTTTAGCACTCATTGATCATGTTCACTCGTGTAATGACTTGTAACACATCTTGTACTAAATATAGATGCATCCATTATTCATTCCTTTTGTTGACCATTTGCTGTGTTCTATCAGGTCACAATCTTGCATATCATCTCTGTGTGGTGTGTTGCGTATTGCCTGCCAGTACAGGCATGGGCAAATCTTCACTCAGTGCAACCATGTTTGTACCACATCCTCCCTGCCAGCATGTATCATGGAGGTGTTCAATTGCTGACCTTGTAAGATAATGATCATCAGGACAACAGGGGAGTCCTAAAGCTGTGGCAGGAGAGGGGTGTGGCCATAGACCTGGGTATCTTCATATGCTATTCTGTATCACTGCCCTTGACAATGTCATCCCATAACGTTGGAATGCGACTGTATCAGTTGTGGAATGATATGGTATATGGGTGATATTGTCCTTAACAGTACAGAGACACAGTGGCTACCACCTGTTTTGATAGAGACAGTGTGCATGTGTGTCTGTTGCATGTGTGTGTCTGTGTGCATGTGTGTGTCTGTGCATGTGTGTGCATGTGTGTCTGTGTGCATGTGTGTGTGTGTGTGTGTGTGTGTGTGTGTGTGTGTGTGTGTGTGTGTGTGTGTGTGTGTGTGTGTGCATCTGTATATGTGTGTGTGTATAGTGTGTCTATGTGTGTTCTGCTCCTTAGCAGAGCAGGCAAGAAGGCTACCATTTCCTCCTTCATCTCCCTAGATACCCTGCCAGTGAGGCTCTTCATGGTTTAATAGCTGACCAGCTCCAATGGTATGCATACAAGCGTGATGTTCTCTCTGATGTCTTGGGCAAGGACTCCAGGGAGACTGTTGCTATGACACTGTTGCCTCCTGTGACTGCACCTCTCAAGCTGCTGCCTTCTCTTGAAGACAAGTTCCAACAGTAGGAAGAGAAGCAGTGTTTGCAGCACTGTGATCTTGCTAGAACTCTAACTCATTCTAGAATGCAGCTGTGCGAGGACTAGAGTCTTGAACAACATGCTTCATCATTGGTAGCTGTGATGATGTGACCATGTTCTAGTGAAGAGGAGAGAGAGAAAGAGAGAGAGGGGAATGTGTTTGCATGCTATACATGTGCAAGTGATTTTAAGGGGTCTATTTAAGTGGTGTGCATTCATGTGTAAGGACACATGTTCAACTAGAGTACTCCATCCTATGTCCATATAAGGAAGGTAATATCTGGTTGTTGCATAGTTCATATAGCTGCAGTCCAATCTGCAACATCTGAGAGTGTGTGTGTGTGTGTGTGTGTGTGTGTGTGTGTGTGTGTGTGTGTGTGTGTGTGTGTGTGTGTGTGTGAGAGAGAGAGAGAGAGAGAACACTTTGACCCTCTGGTGATTAAGTGTGCAGATGTTATCTAATCCCACCATCACCTTTTGGCTGGTCTTGACTGAACAGATCACTTAACACCTCTGGGTCACGTGATTAGCTTTGTTTCCTAACAATGCACAACTAAAGTTCCTCTATATGGGCTGCGTACACGTTTGAAGCACGGGTTTGCTCTTTTCTGTTCAAATCACGAGTGAAAATGTTACTAGAAGAAGAATGTAACCATAACAGCAAGGCGCCTGCCGCTAGCCGTAGAGCTTCCATGTAATGACGTGTGTTTGCAAACTTCAGCAATTGTTTTACGTTCATGTTAATCGTGTTAGTGCTAAGTTTGGAATGATTTGTTCGATGCAAAGCCGTACCCAAAGTCACAGTCCCGTACATGTGCAAGTCACGTCAAGGGCATGCGGTCTTGAGCACTGATCGATGCTTACATCAGGTGCCCCGTACAGAGATGCAGCATGACCGCAAAAACGCGTATTATTGAGACGATTGAGGTCATAGTATCCATCTCGCCAGTGGAGATGGAATTTCGTGATCCATTTGCGGCGAGTCACATAACACATTCTCAAAGGGATGCATATTTTTGCTGACGTGGCACGCACCAATGGAGAGCCATTTCACAGAGCTCTCGCATGCAGCACACGTGGCACGCACCAATGGAGAGCCATTTCACAGAGCTCTCGCATGCAGCACACTTGGCACAGTGCAATAAGTTAACAAGCATGAGTGGTTTGCTGGCTGCCATGAATCCGCATGCCATGCCGGCTAGCTGTCTACAACTCTATATAATATATTACAGTGCTGCGTGTTCGCCAGCAAATGATTTGTAAATTACTCAACGTTTCCTGATGACGTCATGCGGCGCGCGGACTGCCGTATATAAACTCTATCGTCTACTCACCTCTCATTTCGCTTAGGGTGTCGTTGCTCTTTTCTGGCTGGCCCGGACGGAGCCTTACTTGTAAAGCTAGAGTATCGTACTAATCATAGCTAGCCTCACCTCAAAGCTACAACAGCGAAGCGAATACAAAGCGTTAAAGGCGTTTAAAGGACAAGACTTCTCTTCAACTCGATTAATGGCCTGCCAAGTACTTAATCCTCACTTAAACTCTACAATGGACCTGTATCATCAAGGGTGGAATCACCAGCCCCTATCTCCTGACATGAGCGCTGATGCGGCCGCACGCATGCACGCTCACTCACCAGTTGGCTCTTGCTGTTCTCCAGTCAGCATTCATTCGCCGCTCACACACGACCCTGTTGGAATGGGATCTCCTATTGCTGCCAACTCGCCACTGATGCAAGCGCACTCTCCGCTGTCGATGCACGGCTCTCCTCTGATCAAGCACGAGGGGGAACATTACGCCGACGTAACGACCAATCTGTCCAACCTACTCAGATGTACTATGGTTGACACAATGCCCGTCAACATTCCGGTTACTTCCGCTGGCTGTATGATGGGAACTTCAAGCAGAGAATTACTCGATGGTAAGAAAGATTTGGCGTCTTGCTCCGTTATTCTACTGACGTTAGAAAGAGAGTGGCGAGTAGTTAGTCCAGCTTGTCGCCTCGCAGAATTTGCATGCGGTGTGATGTTCCGTAAGGTTTGCATGCGGTGTGATGTTCCGTAAGGTTGCATTGCGTTGCGCACCAGCCCCATGTTAGAAAACGGTGGGCGGTTCATGCGCTCTACAGCTATCGCGGTGGGGTAGTTAAGGGCTAGTCACGGCGATTCATTGGTTGTGAATAAAAGCAAAAGTTTAATAACGCCTTCCTCTTCCTATTGCAGTACCTCCGTATTCGAGCTATGACGACCATTGCCACGAGCTCCTTGGCATGCACGCTTCGCTCCCGCTGAAGCACGAGGCCCTGTCTCCGCCCCCTTACCGTAACAGCGTCTACCCGAGTCCACCGCTATCAGACCATGACCTGTCCTCCCCTCACCACTCCCCAGCCTCCGTTCACCATATGACCATGGAGTACGTATACTCCGATTTCCCCACCCCGGTGACCACGCCCATATCCGGTATGACAGGGGTCATGACCTCTACTATGCCACTGGAGCACTACAATGCCGCTATGTCTCCCCAGAGCTCCAGCTACACTACCATGTACACTCACCACCACTCTCAGCTCTACCACCACTCGGGAATGGAGATGGTACCACACTCCGCAGAGAGCTACAAGTTTGAGGGATCAGCCCCCACCATACAGATGTCCCCCATGGCTCCTAGCCACCAGCCCACCTCTGCCTCCTCCCCTTTCCTATCCAACAACCAGACTGTGTCCAATCAGCAATCAGTGATGGGAGCCGAAACAGAGGAGCAGAGAAAACCTTTTGTGTGCTTGTATCCTGGCTGCACCAAGAGGTACCTTAAGCTCTCACATCTACAGATGCACATCAGA
Source organism: Ephydatia muelleri (assembly GCA_013339895.1). Classification (NCBI taxonomy): domain Eukaryota; kingdom Metazoa; phylum Porifera; class Demospongiae; order Spongillida; family Spongillidae; genus Ephydatia; species Ephydatia muelleri. The sequence goes on along the minus strand of JABACO010000003.1, from coordinate 16,524,334 downwards.
AAGCATACTGGGGAAAAGCCGTACATCTGTGAGCATGAGGGGTGTGGCAAGAGATTCTCTCGCTCAGACCAGCTGAGACGACACAGCCGAAAGCACACCGGCCTCCGTCCATTCCAGTGTGAAATCTGTCAGCGAAAGTTCTCCCGATCTGATCATCTGAAGACCCACATGCGCACCCACACTGGGGAGAAGCCTCACACATGCTCATGGCCAAACTGTCCAAAGAGGTTTGCACGTTCCGACGAGCTTGGTCGCCACCTAGCCATGCACCGCCGCCATCTGGAGAAGAACAGATTCTAAACGATGCCCACTGGAGTGGTTGGAATGCTCATTTAGCAGCCATGCAAGAGCAACCCACAAGTCTCTCTCTCTTTCTCTCTCTCTCTCATACGCATGCTTCTTCTGTGGACACTCGTCACTGGTACATAGTGCTAGAGTCTTTTAATTGGCAGCTTCTCTACCTTGGATTAACTAACTTACCTAGACTAGGTTTTAATTTTACCTGTATCTTACATAGTGCAACATAGATACCCTAGGTTAGTAGCTGTAAATAGTTAGTAACTAGTTATGTATTTAGTTAAACTATATTGTAACGAAATAGTTTTTTAAGTGCTTGATTTTGTTTTTTTGTAAGTAGCTTTTACTTTGAGTGTAAGGTGTAATTACTACATAATTTGTTATTACATTTTTGTGGTTGTTTGTCTATATGTGATGTACTTCAATTTGACTTATAATGATTTTACCAACTATTCATGCGTTTGGGTGGTGGTTGAAAGGCTTCGTTGTGTAGTCAGACAGTCCAGAGTGCTAGGGTTTCAATGGATGGGTGTGACCACTACAATGTCTTTGTGATATTGGAGTTAGGCAAGCCACCACAAAACCTAAAATGGCAAGACTTCAGGCAATAGAAGCTAGCATAGGGGATTGCATCTGAACAACAGCACACCACCTTGTGGACCTGCATCCTGCTTGAGGTAGTTTGTAAATATAAGTTACCTTTCCATCAAACGGTATTCAAGCAATTCAATGTGGCCAAATGAAGGAAATCTATATCTGTGGCAGCAGCACAGGTCTGACAATCCATGCACACAGAATGTGTTTTATCAGGGCATAATTACAAATTATATCCAATGGTTGGTCAGTGCATGAACACAGCCTGCCTTCGTGCACTTCATAACAGAGCTTATATATAATCTTGATGTTGATTCACGCTTCTTGATGACCCACAGCATGAAGACCATCTCCATCTCTGGTTCTTCTCGTGTCCTTATAAGGTAATACAGTAATACAGCTTCCTTATACCAAATGCTCCCCAGGGCAAACACTAGTCTCAGGGTTGGCTATGATGTCTTGGCTTTAACTCTCCGCTATTGCACTCCTCACATCCTAGTGGTTTCTAAACCAATTTGGTGGACAATTGAGTAGCATCTTGTTGGTCACCGTACAGCCTCAATAACACAGACCATTTGCCAAACAGGACAAAGCAGTTCCATTTGATGTGGGCTGGTGTTCCATATCCCCTCATGGCTATCCGTTTAGCTCTCACAGGTCACCACACAGTTTAACTTCGATGTGGTCCAAGTCATCTTTATACTGCAGGGCTCTATTTAGGAGTATGATTCCAGTTAGTGAGGTAGAGGGTGGTGATGTGATGCTTGATGGGAGAGGGTGGTGATGGGAGAGGTTGGTGATGCTTTATGGTATACAGCTTGCAGTCTGAGATTTGCCACTGCCTCTCTGGCAGTTGTGTGTGTGTATAGATGCTGTGATAGAGTAACCCTTCACAACACAGCTAGGCTCTTATGGCATTGTTTGTGTGACCTAAGTAAGCTGTGATTATGCTATCACATTACCACTGTAGTACTACCTAAGGCCTCCATTGTCTACATGACTGGGTGTTGATCTCATTTGGGCGAGGCCAAGCAGGGCCAATCAGAAGTGTAAACCAGTGGTCCATGCAATGGCCATTACCATGTAATATGAAGTGGCCCATTAGGATGAGCTATGTGCAGTCAAGCATGGTGGAAAATCCCTCCCTCACTATAATAAGTTTTTGTTCTTTTTAATGCCACCCTTTCAGCTCCATTAGTGCAATTAATATTCAGTAATGAATGTATCTTTGATGCAGCTGAGCTAAGAGAACATTGGAATGTCGTACAACTACTGATCTCACTTCTGACTGGATTTATCTCATGTTTATGTTGATGGTTCTGTTGTACATATAAATGGATGGCTCACGTCGTGACAATTATCTCTGCTTTGACCATCACCATTACGGGCTCTGTTGTCTCAACAGTTGTATGATAAAAATCACCACACATACGGCAACTCTGGAGTATGCGTTGCTGCGTTGTTGGACATGTGAGTAGCTGGGTCGAGATAGTGGGTTGTCTTACCATGCTTGGAATATCTACCTGTCACACCCTGTTTAGCATAAGCTATGGCTGACCTTCCTGTGGGCAAGAGCAAACATTCCCTCCCAAATGAGGCTATACGTTATTCAGAAGGTTAGTTGAAACATTGAGTGTGCAGCTCTACCACAAGCACACAGCTGCAAATAAGCACCTGCCCCTGGTTACAAATATCACACAAACACAGGCAGACGCTCACTTCGCATGAATGTGCTGGATGCAGGACATCTGTTCTTATTCTTTGAGCTAAGGCACCACATCATTGTCAGCTCTTAACATAATTAACACTAAACCACCAAAGTACTCCAGCAGCTGTCAGTGTTCTATGGGGCATGAGAAATGGCATGCAAGATCCCAGCTAGACCACATCTAACTGTGTATGGAAAGCAGGAAGGGTTGTACACATCACATATCAAAAACCTATGGACAAGCAGGTACACATCACATATCAAAGACCTATGGACAAGCAGGTACACATCACATATCAAAGACCTATGGACAAGCAGGTACACATCACATATCAAAGACCTATGGACAAGCAGGTACACATCACATATCAAAAACCTATGGACAAGCAGGTACACATCACATATCAAAGACCTATGGACAAGCAGGTACACATCACATATCAAAGACCTATGGACAAGCAGGTACACAAATGCATACAAAGAATTACATGCCAACCACAAATAACAGGTAAGAAATTAAGGTGCACCAAGAATCCTCTAATTAAGGTGCACCAAGAATCCTCTAATTTCATTTGGTGTTTTGTGTGCTCAGTGGTGGGTCCAATGGAGACTGTCTCCCTGTCTGTGGTGTAACCTCGAGGTATCGAGATCTCCTTCCGATGAAGGGCAAAGGTATGTGTGTGTGTGTGTGTGTGTGTGTGTGTGTGTGTGTGTGTGCACTAAGTATACTTGCTGAGTGCACACCACCAAATGTGTGTAGCGCATTACCATATATGGAGTGAACACCCTCTGACTGAGTCATAAGACTAATAGTTGGTAAGGTTATAGATAGGCCACAGCTACATAGGGGTTAATTATTAAAGCCACTGTCTTTAATATTGGCACACGCTTCCCATTACATAATAGTTGAAGAGCAGGTGCCAATGTGTGGAGGGAGGGGCCTGGTGCCAATGTGTGGAGGGAGGGCCTGGTGCCAATGTGTGGAGGGAGGGGCCTGGTGCCAATGTGTGGAGGGAGGGGCCTGGTGCCAATGTGTGGAGGGAAGGGCCAGGTGCCAATGTGTCGAGAAAAGCAAATGCTTTCATCAGTTGATGATTTACCTTCCTGGCATGGTGGGCATTATAAAGAACATTCAATGCATCTTCCCAGAGGCACTGATTCTCTAGGTTAGACTTTGTGAGGTGCGAATAAGCAGCATTCATGCAGACACAGTTGTGTGACCCACAATGAAGACATGTTGTTCTGGGAGCTCCAGCAACATGTAGACGCTTTTGTGGCTGCAGAATATTTATATGATATTGACGGACCAACTGCTGCTGGTGTGTTGCATCAGCAGTCTCAGCTGCTAAGAAATGTGTTTGTTGTGTGAGATCCGAAAGAGTAGTACTCCACATGGCAGATTAGGAGTAATGGTAATGATATTCATTGCATAGTTATGCCTTCTTTATTACTTTGTGGTCCAGCTGTTCCATAAGTGCAAGCTTGAATATCTTAGCCGGAATGAGGAAAAACAATCACCTCACCATCACCATCTCACCATCACCATCTCACCATCACCATCTCACCATCACCATCTCACCATCACCATCTCACCATCACCATCTCACCATCACCATCATCACCATCTCCCATCTCACCATCACCATCTCACCCATCACCATCTCACCACACCATCTCACCATCACCATCTCACCATCACCATCTCACCATCACCACCTCACCATCACCACCTCACCATCACCACCTCACCATCACCATCTCACCATCCCATCTCACCATCACCATCTCACCATCACCATCTCACCATCACCATCTCACCATCACCATCTCACCACCATCACCATCTCCACCATCACCATCTCACCTCACCATCTCACCATCACCATCTCACCATCACCATCTCACCATCACCATCTCACCATCACCATCTCACCATCACCATCTCATCACCATCACCATCTCACCATCACCATCTCACCATCACCATCTCACCATCACCATCTCACCATCAACATCTCACCATCATCATCTCACCACACCATCTCACAATCACCTCACCATCACCATCTTACATCACCATCTCACCATCATCTCACCACACCATCTCACCATCACCATCTCACCACACCATCACCATCTCACCATCACCTCACCATCACCATCTCACCACACCATTTCACCATCACCTCGGTCTTCTGCCTTTTTACCCTCTGTAAGTGATTGTAATAATTAACTGACATTAATATAAGATCAAATGTGCTGTGTTCATACATATTGAGTTGTAGCATGTATCATGATGAAATGATGTGTATGCATGTGTAAGTGTATGTTTGATATGCACATGTGTGTGCATGTTGGTGTGTATGTTTGCATGTATGTGTACATGTGTGTATGCATGTGTATGTGTATGTATGTTTGCATATGTACATGTGTGTGTGCATATATGCAGGTGTGCAGGTGCACTTAGTGTGACAAGGAGGAACAAGTTTTTATATTGTACGTGCTTCCATTACATCAATTAATCATCATACCAGCATTCCCACAGCTCAGTGCACAGCTAAAAACAAATGTAATGGGATAATTACGTTTAAAGGCTGTCATATTCTCATGATACTACAGCTAATTTCTATATCATTCCTCCGTCCTTTTAGAGGCAGTGTCCCACATGTACCCAACATTACTCTGCCTTACCTTACTCCACTCTTGTGACTGTCATACATCCCTCATCATTTCGTGCATGTTGCGCTCAATTCCCATTTCATGCTCACCCCCTTCCCTCCATTTCATGCCCACCCCCTTCCCTCCATTTCATGCCCACCCCTTCCCTCCATTTCATGCCCACCCCCTTCCCTCCATTTCATGCCCACCCCCTTCCCTCCATTTCATGCCCACCCCCTTCCCTCCATTTCATGCCAACCCCTTCCCTCCATTTCATGCCCACCCCTTCCCTCCATTTCATGCCCACCCCCTTCCCTCCATTTCATGCCCACCCCCTTCCCTTCCCTCCATTCTGCATTCATCTATAGCTGCTCCGCTCACTTACTTCACCCCATCCTCTACTCTGCACTTTGCAAACTATGTCTTTTGTAGGTTAGTTAACAACGAATGACCTTTTAACCTGAGTGCTTGTCTCAGCACACATCTGTGGACTGCAGAGACCAAAATGATTAAATAAACACAACTTAACAACTGCTTGATTCATTGTTATCTGATGGCAAAATAAATTATAATGATCTAGTTGTATGTGTGTGGTACGTATATATGTGAGGGTATGGTGAGGGTGTGGTGAAGGTGTGGTGTATATGTGTGAGGGTGTGGTGAGGGTGTGGTGTATATGTGTGAGGGTGTGGTGAGGGTGTGGTGTATATGTGTGAGGGTGTGGTGAGGGTGTGGTGTATATGTGTGAGGGTGTGGTGAGGGTGTGGTGTATATGTGTGAGGGTGTGGTGAGGGTGTGGTGTATATGTGTGAGGTGTGGTGAGGGTGTGGTGTATATGTGTGAGGGTATGGTGAGGGTGTGGTGTATATGTGTGAGGGTGTGGTGGTGAGGGTATGACATGTAAATAAACACACATGTATGTGTGTGGGGATCTGGATGACATAGCATGAGAATGCCATGTGTGGAGGAACCTGTGATGGGGACAATGTCCTTCTGGTTTCAGCACTCTACAAATACTTGGGGGGGGGGGGGGGGGGGGGGGGGGGGCTTCAAAAATACAATATGCATAGTGCTTCTTTAGACTATCGATTACGTCAGCAGTCTGTCCTTGGCGACTTGATCATAGTCCGATGTCACAAGACAGGTCCCTTAGTATGTGATCATCTGGATTTCATGACTGAACTCATGATTGATATATTCCTGCGTACATACATATATACACACACAAAACACACATAAACTCACACGTACCTATAACACACACATGGCTGATGGTGAACGGACACCCCCTCCACACATATACTAACCATTTCAAGTGTCCACATGTGATGGACAGACATCAGAGCCTCTATCAAATCCTGAACACACAAAATGGCTCTCACATCCAAAAGATACACAAACCACCAGTGCCCGCCAAGGCGCGCATGAGCGAGCATGCACACTGCACACAGTGTACACACACAGCTACAAGCATTCATGCACACTGCACAGCGTACACACACAGCTACAAGCATTCATGCACACACCACAGTGTACATAGCACCACAACACACTACAACAGCTCGCTTGCACATAAACGCACAGACTCACACACACATACACCACAGCTACACAACGTGTGCATAATAATCTCAACAACCCAACTTCTTTCCAAAAATAACAAGTGACCTTGCCTCATGTAGTACACTAGCAGAATCCGAAATGCAATGAGTGGTTTGCATAGGGCTATCTATCCTTAGGGTGCTCCCGTCATAAAACCATGGAGCGGTGAACCTTTTTTGACTCCTAATATAACAAGTTCATCCTCCACTGCCACAACACATGGTGACCACACTGATCAGATAACTTAGGGGTGGAACGGACGATGAGTAAACACCTGGCGCTATGTGTGGGGATTGCTTGCGGCCAGACCTTTGGCCTTGGTCATGCTGAAGGCATGTTCCTTGTTGACTACATTGTTGATTCGGATGTTTGTCACATGGATGTGCCCTTAGGTTGCTATGTTGTGCCTTCTCAAAGGTTGAAGAATGACTCATATATAATTATTACTTGTTGTTTGGGCACATGTGACATTCAGATATTAAGAAACAATGCTCTAGCTAGACACATACTTAATAACTGCAAGCCTTTAGACAGAGGTCATGACTCGATTTATTATAAACAAAGCATTCTTTTATAAGTAACCCACTCTATCATGTGCTAGTGACAAGTGTAATCCCATCACCTCCTTCCATCACCTTCCTTCCATCACCTTCCTTCCATCACCTTCCTTCCTTCACCTTCCTTCCATCACCTTCCTTCCATCTCCTCTAGCGTTCTCTGCATACACGCACAACATATACACACACACACATACACACACATACACACACATACACACACATACACACACACATACATACAACACACACAACACACATACATACACACACAACACACACACATACACACACAACACACACACACATACACACATATGTACATGCACACATACACACATACACACACATACACACAACACACACATACATGCACACACATGCACACATACACACACAACACACACATACATGCACACACATGCACACATACACACACACTTACATGCTATAAGAGGTGGTCATTCCCAAACCACATTGGGACAAGGAACAGTGCATGACCTGACATAAGATAACTAGTTAGAATTCGTTAATGGACAGTTCTAAGAACAGTCTGTAATTCCATACACATCTGGAACTATGTTTTGTCTACCGGCGTGAGTAGTGTAGTGTTTCCTGTAATGTGATTGGTCGATGTACTTATTCTTATGGTATGCAGCACAATGGCTATATGGACTTTGTGGTCAGAGTGGCTGGCTGATGTGATGTGCTCCCTTGGCCTGCTCCCTCACTACTCATTCCGTCTTGAAAGGACTCCATTTGGCATCACATCTGTCGAGTGTCCCAACAGTATGCAGAGGGTAACCCTGATAGTCCAGAGGGTATCCTGATAGTATCCAAACCGTATCCAAAGGTATCGAGAGTGTAGTCAACCTGACGGTGTCCAAACAGTAAAGGTATTCAGACAGTGTCCAAATAGTGCATATCCGATGGGTATGCAGAGGTATTCAAAGAGTATCCAGTTGGTGCACAGAGATGTTTTGGCAAGTATCCAAAGGTGTGCTGCACAGATATGAGCACAGTAGTGTGTAGATATCAATTGACCCTTGGGAGAGGTGCTTTAAAAAGAAAGCAAATTCTCAGCCCTTATTAATAATGACATTAAATCACCTAGATGAGATGTAGTGACCGCATGTTAGGAGGAAATTCAAATGTGTGGCACATTTTTAACACAATTTATGGAGACACAATTAAGTTCACTGACCATGGTGAATATAAGAAGTCACACCAGCAAACCAGATTCATAAACCCTTGACAAGAAGTACCCACCTCCATACCCACCTCCATGCAAGACATTTCACCTTCTTCTCCACCATTCCCTTCCCTCACTAGCCAACATGGCCTCTATCCTGATCACCTTCCACCCACTCAACCCACTCATCAGTGTGACTTCCTGCACTGACCATATCGGACCCATCAGCCATCAGCTGGGCAAAAGATTGTGATCTTGTGATCTCAATGAATGCTGTCCTCTCAAGTGGTGTGTCCACAAAGTACATTCACCTCTGTTCTGCCCCCTCCAGTCACATGGACATATATGGGTGTTTTTGTTTGCAATGGAACAACAATTGCACACAGCACAGTGCTGGGCACAAAAGGAATAACGATATTCATCACTCAAGTTAATGCTTTTGTGCTTTATGTTGTCACAAAGCAACAGCCTTACAGGATGTGATGTGTCTTATGTGAGGGAGGATGTGATGTGTCTTATGTGAGGAGGATGTGATGTGTCTTATGTGAGGGAGGATGTGATGTGTCTTATGTGAGGGAGGATGTGATGTGCCTTATGTGAGGGAGGATGTGATGTGCCTTATGTGAGGGAGGATGTGATGTGTCTTATGTGAGGGAGGATGTGATGTGTCTTATGTGAGGGAGGATGTGATGTGCCTTATGTGAGGGAGGATGTGATGTGCCTTATGTGAGGGAGGATGTGATGTGCCTTATGTGAGGGAGGATGTGATGTGCCTTATGTGAGGGAGGATGTGATGTGTCTTATGTGAGGGAGGATGTGATGTGTCTTATGTGAGGGATGTGATGTGTCTTATGTGAGGGAGGATGTGATGTGTCTTATGTGAGGGAGGATGTGATGTGTCTTATGAGGGAGGATGTGATGTGCCTTATGTGAGGGAGGATGTGATGTGCCTTATGTGAGGGAGGATGTGATGTGCCTTATGTGAGGGAGGATGTGATGTGCCTTATGTGAGGGAGGATGTGATGTCTTATGTGAGGGAGGATGTGATGTGCCTTATGTGAGGGAGGATGTGATGTGCCTTATGTGAGGGAGGATGTGATGTGCCTTATGTGAGGGAGGATGTGATGTGCCTTATGTGAGGGAGGATGTGATGTGTCTTATGTGAGGGAGGATGTGATGTGTCTTATGTGAGGGAGGATGTGATGTGCCTTATGTGAGGGAGGATGTGATGTGTCTTATGTGAGGGAGGATGTGATGTGTCTTATGTGAGGGAGGATGTGATGTGTCTTATGTGAGGGAGGATGTGATGTGTCTTATGTGAGGGAGGATGTGATGTGCCTTATGTGAGGGAGGATGTGATGTGCCTTATGTGAGGGAGGATGTGATGTGCCCTATGTGAGGGAGGATGTGATGTGCCTTATGTGAGGGAGGATGTGATGTGCCTTATGTGAGGGAGGATGTGATGTGTCTTATGTGAGGGAGGATGTGATGTGCCCTATGTGAGGGAGGATGTGATGTGCTTATGTGAGGGAGGATGTGATGTGTCTTATGTGAGGAGGATGTGATGTGCCTTATGTGAGGGAGGATGTGATGTGTCTTATGTGAGGGAGGATGTGATGTGCCTTATGTGAGGGAGGATGTGATGTGCCTTATGTGAGGAGGATGTGATGTGTCTTATGTGAGGGAGGATGTGATGTGTCTTATGTGAGGGAGGATGTGATGTGTCTTATGTGAGGAGGATGTGATGTGCCTTATGTGAGGGAGGATGTGATGTGCCTTATGTGAGGAGGATGTGATGTGCCTTATGTGAGGGAGGATGTGATGTGTCTTATGTGAGGGAGGATGTGATGTGTCTTATGTGAGGGAGGATGTGATGTGCCTTATGTGAGGGAGGATGTGATGTGTCTTATGTGAGGGAGGATGTGATGTGCCTTATGTGAGGGAGGATGTGATGTGCCTTATGTGAGGGAGGATGTGATGTGTCTTATGTGAGGGAGGATGTGATGTGCCTTATGTGAGGGAGGATGTGATGTGTCTTATGTGAGGGAGGATGTGATGTGCCTTATGTGAGGGAGGATGTGATGTGCCTTATGTGAGGGAGGATGTGATGTGCCTTATGTGAGGAGGATGTGATGTGCCTTATGTGAGGGAGGATGTGATGTGCCTTATGTGAGGGAGGATGTGATGTGCCTTATGTGAGGGAGGATGTGATGTGCCTTATGTGAGGGAGGATGTGATGTGCCTTATGTGAGGAGGATGTGATGTGCCATATGTGAGGAGGATGTGATGTGCCTTATGTGAGGGAGGATGTGATGTGCCTTATGTGAGGGAGGATGTGATGTGCCTTATGTGAGGGAGGATGTGATGTGCCTTATGTGAGGGAGGATGTGATTTGTCTTAGCAATCATTGGCATGCAACTACACTTATGAGACATACACACATACACATATGCACACACACACACACACATGCACATATGCACATGTCACCCGTTGCAACCATGGTAGGCCACTACCCTACCATCGAAAGTTGATAGGGCAGAAATTTGAATGCACCATCGCCGGCACGAGGCCATGCGATTCAGCAGTTATCATGAATCACCAAGGGTCCGGGAGTTGCCCCCCGCATTGGCTTTGGATCTAATAAATACATCCTTTCCGCAAAGACGGGACTTGTTGCATGTAGTTCCCTCTCAGCTTTGAACTTGCATCGTGAGCAACCATAATCTGCTTTGTGGCTATCAAACTGGGAGACTTTTTGTAATGCAGGCATATCTGCAGACAACGCAATAAGTGCAGGCAAGCCATCCCACAAGAGCAGCATATCATCCACCAATGGCTTAAGAAATGTGTTAATGTTTCCTTTTGGTTCTGTTGGCCCAGGTATTATGCCTAAAATCATTGTCCATCTTTCCTTAAATCTCTCTGCTCGTGGTAAGTTCAGCACTGTCATCATCAAAGCAGCCACTTTATATTCAGATCTTTTGAATGGCTTAAACCAATCAACATTCAACATTAAACCAATGTTGTTTTGATTTAATAGAAATGGCACTGATGCGTCGAGAGGATTTTCAAGAAACTCATTCCAAATTTCACCATCATACACATCTTGTTTTTCATCAGATGCTACTTCTCTGTTTTGTGATGTAGCCAATAGCGTACGAAATGGTTCATCACTGAACATAGCTTTTAGCCAAACAGAAGGTGGTATAAAATGAAATGCTTTGTGATAGGACCATTTCTTCTGGGCAAATGCCAAACTTCTGAAATATCCTAGTTCATAGCCACATTTTTTCCCAAAATGTACTGCTTTGCAATGTGCGATCCCTTTGAGCCTCTTCCAGATTGTAAAGACAGTTACAAGTGTCATTAGGGCAAACAACAAAAACTGTTTTCTCTATTTTAGGCAATGCAACCACTTTCTGTAATGCATACAGTGACGTGGGAAATACAGCATGTAAAGGATGTGAGGTAAGCTTCAGTACTACTGACTATTAGGCCACAGATGCATGCAATAACTGGTTGTGTCAATCTGAAAATTATAGATATCTAAGAGCAAGGTACAAATCCATCTGAACATCATGGATGGAGGTATGATGTGTTGTAAGTTGCCTTGACTCTCATTACTGCTTTTGGAAGGATTTGCAGATTCAGAAATACTGGCTGAAGTTGCAGTGTCATCAACTGTCATGCATTTTATTAATAATTTTTGTTTACTACGATATACTCACATACCTTGAAGTGATTGTCTTTGGCATGAATACAGAACAGATTCATCATCATTTTCACCACAATCTAATTGAAATGCATGATATGATCGATACATTATAATTGACATGAATAGTTCACATATGCATGCAGCATATTTAATAATAATAATAATAATAATAATAATAATAATAATATTTCTCAATGCATTGTACAGATAATGCACTGAAGAGGCAAGTAATGGCATGTGTAAATGCACTTATATACTTCCTATTTAAATGGATACAGTTTACAAAAGGGAGATAGATCTACAGTTTTGAGGCGACACATGAAGGTGATGATATTCTTTGCAGATACAACATGTTGTGGTAAAGAATTCCAAATAGGAACAACCCGAGATGAAAAAAAGTATAGCCGAAAATCATGACGAGGTATGGTGACCGACTGGAGCCTGTATGAATTCCCACGAGTGGATGAACGTTTGAAATGACTGTAAACATCTCAGCTGCATCAATATCCAAAAGCTTATTCACAATTTTGTAACACATTGTAAGGTCAAAATAGATACGACGATATTCTAATGATGACAAATTAAGATTTGCTAACCTGGATTTGAACACATATATATTGTCATTGCTCATTGTTATAAAATTACCTGCATGCACACCTTCTTCAATCACTTCCTCCTCTGTACAATCCATTGCACAGTCCCCAGCATATGTAGAGACATTTTCAGCATCAACCACACAGCCCATTCCTTAAAAAGTAAAGCAACTCATTCAGTGATGTATTCATTTTTGTTCAATCCTCCTTGCATAACATTAACCTGCACTATCTTCATTCATTCGTAGTGAAAGATGTCCTTAACTATATTTTTGACCAGTTTTTTAATTTCTGTTGATTCCTGATTTATACTGAACAGAAATGCACATTGTTTCATACATGTCAATGGATGCGTGCGCGGAAAATTAACGGACGTTTGCAATGACGCGTCAGGAATACGTAATGAGCGTCCGAAATTCTGGCAATGGGCTGGTTATAGGCTATGTCAAATGTTGTTTAGTTCTTAGTTTGGCGGTGTCTGGTAAATATTATTGAGTCCAGTCTGATGCGTACGGCAACCCCCTCACTTTTTGTATCGAACCTAAAGCGGACAGCAACCCCCCCCCCCCCCCCCCCCCCCCCCACCCCCCTCGCGTACAGCACACAAACGCATGGACACACACCCTGCTTTTCGTATCGGGCCTGAAGCGGACAGCATCACCCACCCCCGCTTTTCGTACCGCGTAGTGTGAGTGTTGAGCGCCCGGGGACATAATGCACTAACGGCGCCCCCGGGGGGGGGGGGGGGGGGGGGGGGGTGCTGTCGGCTTCTGGTCCGGGCCCGATAGGGGGTACCTAGCGGAAAAGAGGAAGGGGAGGAGCCTTATATTATATGAACGGGTTTACAACTGCCCCCTGTATCTGCCCATGCGTTCGTTGACGCGATAAGTAATTATCTCTCGTCTATTTCGGCGCCCCCTCAACCCTGCGCCCGGGGATAAATGTCCCCCCCCCCCCCCCTCCCTACGCCACTGTATCGCAGGTCTCACCCCCCCCCCCCCCCCCCCCCCCCCCCCCCCCCCTTTTGGAAAATCCTGTATCCGCCCCTGGAGAAGGTGCTCCGGGTGCTTGAGCACCCCCCTCGGCCAAAATTGTAACCGTTAGTTATTAAGGACAACGCAAGGGCGTAGACAGGGGGGGGGGGGGGGGGGGGGGGCAATAGCCCCCCAGTTTTATCCTATGGTATGAATACATAATTGTATGAATATCATTACAATTGTTCAATTTGTGCGCGGCATGAGATACAACTATGCTAACGTTCAAAACATATGCTTCCTACTAGCGTTATGAGACACGAATTCTATATCTGGTAATGTAAGTTGATCTGTTCTATCGTTGTGCACGTGAAGTAACATGCACCAATTGATCCTTTGCTGAACAGTAGTAGCGCGGAGCCAGGTTTTCAATCGGCGCAGTGCGCTAAAACACCTTTCGCTCGTTGCGTTAGTTGCAGGCATGACAAGAATCAATTTCACAAGTTTTATTACTTCACAGAAGTATCCTCGCTGCTCAAGTGTCAAAGATTTTAGGTAATCCACGATTGACTGCAGATTTGTGAGGTGGTCGCCGTTAACAGCGGATCGAAGCAGGAGTAGCTGCGTTTCTAGAGTGTCTGCACTCTTGAAGTCAGATCGATACGCGCTAATGATCTCAGAAAGTGTGCTTCTATCCATTGCCGATTGCGAAATTAACAAGGTTTCTAGCTTTTGTAACATGAGGAAACCTCGCTGATCGAATCGGTCTATAATAGTACCCATCGCAGTGTCAATGACTTGAAAAAATATTATTCTGTAATAGTCTTGAATTGTACTCATTGATTGTTCAGACACACTTTCACCTATTTCCCGTAGTCTGGGAACCTTTCTGTGTCTGGTAAGGACGGGAGAGGATATGGCTCCATCAAGACGTGACCGTCTTACGTCAACATATTGCCAAAACAAGCTGAATTGTTCATCACTTCGTATTGACTGCAGAGCACTCAGAGTTACTTGTACCAGTTTTTGGCCTTCACAGGCAGACATGTGCTTGGCTTGCAGCGATCGTGACAAATTGTCAATCATGTTAAGGATTTTTCTTCCCAGTTCTAGCGCAAAAAAAAATTCGAATTTTTCCATTTGAGCAGCAACTCCCATGATTCTAGCTCTGTCCTTTGTAGCCTCTCTGGCAGCATCCCAACACAACACTAGAGCTCTGTAATTGAAGAAAATGCTTCAGCTCTTACGGTCCAACGTGTTGGACATAACAAACGAATTCCAGGAACGGAATCACCTGAGATTTCATCCTTAATATGCTTGAAAATTGCATCTCGGTTAGGTGATTTTTTGACGAGTTTAGTGATTTCATGAACAATTTCTAGACATTGCTCCATGACTTTGATGCTTTTTAGAGTATCTTGGACTGCTAAGTTTAAGGCATGGCCATAGCAATGAGTGTAGAGTGCTCTAGATTCAAGAGCATTTATTCTTGTGGCAACACCCGTTCGTATTCCGGACATGTTGCTCGCCCCGTCATAGCATTGGCCACGACAATTGGTAATACTTAAGTTCATACGTAACAGCATATACTCTACTACACTCACAATCATTTCAGCATTAGTACGTTCAAGATTGTATAATCCTATGAACTGTTCGTGAATTTCCAAGTTTGCATCAACATAACGCAAGCAGAAAACCATCTGTTCAGCATTAGAGACATCTGTAGTTTCATCAATCATAATGGTAAACCATTTCCCCGCTAGCTCACTTGATATGTCTAGCAAAATCGACAATGCCATAATACGAAGAATTTCATTCTGCACATCTGGACTGGTATATTTGCATTGGCTCTTTGTCAACCATTTTTTGAGACCTTCATCATCTTCAGCGCGCACTTTTAAAAGTTGAAGGAAATTGGAATCAATTTCCCCCTTTTCACCTGAAATACCTCCTGACTTGTAGTGGCCACGCAATGGTATGTCTTCCAAGGTAGCGAATTGTGCTTATTATAGTTGATAGCATTTTTCGGTTCTCAGCTTTCTCTTCTGCAAGAGCGGAGCTGAGCATTTCACCTACATCCGATGTGCTATTTGGTATTGTAACAAACGAGTCTACAGCTTCATGATGCGATGCAGAGTTTTCATGTTTATCAAATCTCTCCAGTGCCTTTTTCCAATGTGAATATCCACTTTTTGCAAAAGCATCATCTTTGTTTCCATGCAATACCAGACCTCGCTTGTCTGCCATCATACAATAGTAACACAGTACTGTGTCACTTCCTTCTTGATAATGCAACCATTGGTACTTTCTGTACCAAGATGAACAAAAGGAACGTGTTTGCTTGCCGTAAGTGCGTTTAGGAAAAGGGGCCAAAATCGGTTGGTGAGCACTTTGCGGAAGTAATGATTGTGCAGACTCCAAAGGTGTGATTGAAGATTGCAAGGGCGTTGACAAATCTATCAATGAAGTTGTACTAGTACCTGAGTTAGCGGCACTACTAGCAATCGTTTGCCTGCCTAGTTGCATCCTCGGGTTCAACTGATTGCAGAACACTACATGTATCAGTTGGCGGCCGCTTGCTAGTGCTGGGCACATCGCAACCTACAGACAATGAACTCTCACTCTCGGCCTCTAGCGGTGTTTTCTTGAACTTGGAAAGCCATGATAGCAGCGACCTGTGTACACGTGACATAACCATGAAATCTAATTTGTGTGTTTAGCCCCCCCACTCATAAATAGCTGTCTACGCCCTTGCAACGTATTTGCTCAGCTGTGTTGCCAAAGGCCCCCACTTTTCGTATCGGACCTGATACAGACTGCTTCCCCCCCCCCCCCCCCCTCCAACCTCTCACACACACACTTTTCGTATCGGACCTGAGGCAGACTGCACCCCTCCCCCCCCCTCGCTGAAATTCTGGATACGCCACTGTATACTACGTATGTGGGTCAAGCTATGGTTGATACGCACATGTAGAACGCCTATAAGCACCTCAGATGTAACGTACCTGAGTGAGTCACACAGTGGCAGAGCCCGTATAAAAACGTCCATTACGTCATGCAAGTGGAAGAATTTATAATGGGACATTCAGTACCTAACACCACTGAAGTGACTCAGGAACCTTGAAAAGTAGAGGAAAGAGTGTTTTATGGTATCTGGCCCCTTCCTCGATGATCTGGCTAACATGTTAATCACTGATTCTTACTGCAACTATCACAGATCCTGAGAAAAATGCACAAACATCTTGACAAAACCCAAATTTCTACACAATTTCTACATGTGTCTATGGACGTGTTGTTTTAGGGCCATGGAACCTACAGATAGACCCTGAATTTTTTTGTTTCATCAATAACGCATAGTGAAAGATGTTCTTAACTATATTTTTGACCGCTTTCCTTTTTTCTGTCGATTCCTGATTTATACTGAACAGAAATGCACTTTGTTCCATACATGTCAATGGACGCGTGCGCGGAAAATTAACGGACGTTTGCAATGACGCGTCAGGAATACGTAATGAGCGTCCGAAATTTCTGGTAATGCAAAGTTAATTTCACCAGAAACATGCATGCATTCAAGCGTCTTCTATAAATGCTTGACACAATGGTTTCGTGATTTTTCGTATTTGAGTAGCCAGTTGAAAAGTTAGTGTTACGAGCTAGGTCAGCCTATACGTGCACTTCAGTGTCCCTCTGCGTAAAATAATTAATGCATGAACGGAATTCTTTGTTATAACGCTTGGTATAATACATACACCTGCCGGCCTGGCTTATACAATGCAAGTAGTAGTGTGTGTATGTCTAGAAACTATGCATGGCTAAATCTACTTGTCTCTACCGTTCTAAACAGCATTTTCAATTTAATGCATCAACCCGAGCATGAGTTGTAGAGAAGCCTGTTGCGGGTATTAGGCATATTACGACTAGGAGTTAACATGTTCCTCGATGACCTGTAAGGGACCAATATATAAATATGTTTCACGCGGACGGACAATCAACTAACTTTCCAATCAAATCATTTTTCATAACGGCTGGACTTATAGTCGAAGCAGACGAGCCCAGAAGGACTGCAATGACTCCGCTCTGCAGTGGACGTGGGTATGGGGTTAAATGGTAACAAAAACAAACGCACGTACCACGTGAGGCGCAGCCATAGAAGTTCCTACAAAAAGAGCGGCAGAATGTTTATTACGAAACGCATGCATGCCTATATGTACCTGTCATTGACACAGAACCGCCTGTCTTTGAAACAGAGACAATGTCCACTCCCTTTGTTGGAACAAAGTAAAGCATAAAGATTATACATCGTTGCCTAAATACATTAAGTTTATATTTGATCAAACGTTAAGGCATGCATGCACACTCACAGGGGCAAAGATAGAGACACAAGTGCCATAGTTGGTGGCCACGTAGGTCAAATCGTTTTGATCGCTGGCCGCCACCGTGATGCTGTATTATGCCCAACCACAAAGTCAGACACACAACAATACGCATATCACGCCATGGTTTAGTGCATATACTGCTCGAGAAGAAAATATTGATGTAACGAATCTGCTTACCCGTCCGGGGCATCCGCAGGAGACATTAAACACGCATCTACCGCATCGTTTCCAGCTGCAGACACCACGTGTATGCCCTATTAAGTTATAACAAAGCAAGATAATAATTATAACAGTTTATTTCTTATTTTCATTTTCAGGCTTACATTGCGAACAGCAGCGGCAACAGCATCAACAATGGATTGGACTTTAGTCCCCAAGGATAGTGATAGGCTATATATGGAGCACACGTTGCATGTAAAAAATACTCTTTCGCATATTATAATGTGAATACTTTATCACATTCTTCTTTTGTCTGTACTGCAGTGCATAATTCAAACCAGACAAGACTGCACTGAAAACATGGTGGAAAATAGAGAGATGAAATATGCAATAAGGAAAATACAAAATAATGTCAGCAACATCTCTGTTGGTGTTGATTAGTTTATGATATATACGCACAAGTGTTCTTTTCACTTACTCTACAGTACATCGGTTATTAGCGTCAATCACTCGAACGTCCACAGCGAAGGCTTTCTTAGCGACTCCAAAAGGGGTTGACATTATCGTGCCTGAGGTAGACAGAGACAATGTCGGACACTATATGATATGGTAACCTTTCGTAGTTTGATTAGTGTGTATACCTGCCACGTGAGTCCCGTGTCCTGAAGGGTCGTTTCTAAGAGCTGGAGTGTTAACAAAGTCTGCTCCCTACATAAAATTCATTGACATAATCGCGGGTCAAGAATCAGTCATTGTTCGAAAATTGTACATTGTAGTTCGCACCAATTTAAACTATGCATGCTGCATCCAGAAGTTTTTGCTCCTATACCTAACCAGTCCAACGATTGCTCGCATGAATAAGTAATGATCTCTTGTGTATGTATTATAGAACTATAATACTTCTGCATATCTAACGTGATGTAATTTGTGCCGACTTTGTTAAATGAGGTTATACAAAGATGTTGCTAACATGCACCTAATAGCTAACTTACAAAGTACACTCTACCACCAAAGGCAGGAAGGGTGGCCTTTATACCACTGTGTAAGAGGAGAATCAAATAGGATAGTAAATTCGATTCGCAATAATGAGCGAGCTCTTGTTCCACCTACGTGTCAAGGACGAATACATGCACACCTTCGCCTCCTGTAGCTGAGGTGTAATGAGAACCTATAAACCTTATGCAACTCATTTATGGCATCGTCGGCCTACCATCATAGATGTATTCTGTTGGAAGAGGTAATTGTGTTACTGTAATTCGCTTCAGCCCCTGCTTGCGAGAATGAAATATAAAGGATGGTTCTAACATGTTTCACTGAAGCGTTATACAAAGCGTTATAGCATTGAATCACTTAGACAGCACATAAATAATTTCAACAACGTACCCATAAATCAGTATTAGATGCGGTACATGTTGAAGAATGCACGGTGTCAGTGCTCTCTTCAAAGTGGAGGTTATTCAACTGTTGCCCTTTTTCAAGATTCAGTTGGAACCTTAGATTCCGTTCAACGTATCTCACGCTCTTAAACGAGCGCACGTGATCTAGCAGCCTGCATGTTTAAGCGGTATGCACATATACACGCGTTTCATAGCTGACGCTGATTTTAGCTATCGCCAACAACAATCTCCACTCACTCGTCGCTCATCTTCGCAAAGTAGGCCCTCATGCCCCCTGCAAGGTACGGTCTCACGAACGGTCGTTCATCCTTGGATAACTCAACTCCCATGGCCTGTGCCTCAAGCATGACCTTGTTGGTCACATACGTGATATGAGCTCGCGCTGTGGGCCGGTAAGAAATTAACACAAATGAAAAAAAAAATTACGTGCCTTCGTCCTCTGAAAGATGGTCTTGCAACTGGACAATGTACTCTCCTTCCAGCGCATTTGTGGCGACTTCACTCAGTAAAGGTGCTGGTGAGTAAGTGACACCATGGTATCCAAGAACACATGAAGCAGGTGTGCATACCCAGCTTAGAGCAATAGCCACCAGCGACGACCAGAAGTAGACCAAACAATGCTGCTCGCCTCATTTTGAGAGTTGCTTGATTCTCATCTCTATCAGCTGCAATGTCATTTATATAGGGACTCGATCCCATAGCATAGTTTCAATGGTTTCCACCGTGCGGTCAATTGATGTTTGAAAGCTGCATGCCTAGCTCACCTGATGTTCTTCTTGACCCTTTGAACAATTACATGCAATATGCAATTTGAGGTTAATCCTTGGCTTCTATTTGTATATTACTCTTTCTGCCACGTTAATCGCTTTATCTATAGACAGTTCCGTGTGGAACGCCGTTTGGGTCATAATTGATCACATCTGTAAATCGATCAACTTCTTTAGATCGACGTAATTTTCTAACCGATCATTTGCATTCGACGCTATATTTCATGCGGATTTAGGGTTAGGGTTAGGGTTATTTGATGGGATTGAATCGATGGACATCGATTGATGATCGATCGATCGACCATTCGTCGATCGATCACCGATCGATCGGATCATTCGATGGGGAACGAGGTTACCAGAATAGGTATACCCAGGCCCGTAGCCAGGGGGGTGCAAACGGGTGCAATTGCACCCCCCCCCCCCCCCCCCCCCCCCCCCCCGCTTGATGCAAGGTCCGCTCGGTCGGCTATGAATTTTGTTACAAGCATGTTTATATTGTTGACAATCGACACTTATAGTGACAACTGCCAGCTGTCAGGTAATAGTTCCGTAGTTCTTAGTATCACGCACTTCAGACCGACTTGTAAAGTGGGATGATGTGAACAACGCGACCGGGATAGAAAAAGAGCCGCTGTTAACTGCTGTTCAATGGAGCAATTTCTTCCCCAACGAACAAAACAAAACAATTGTAGATGCTTATGAAATGATTGAGGGTATCAGGAATTTCTACATGCTTGAGCATCAATAACTTTCAAGTTATTTACAATCACTCATGTAGGATGGCAGAGAAAGTTGAAAGCTCAATGTCAATGCCTCGTATTATTGCTGTAAGGCAGCAGCATCGAAGCAATATTTCTTCTGATTCTCTTAAAAAGAATGTTGCTATACCGTTTCTTGACCACATCTCCACTCACTTAGCAGAACAGTTTTCATCATTAACAATCACAGCTGGTTCAATATTAGGCATAATACCATCTGTAAAGCATTCAAAGGAAATCAATCTGTCTAGAATTGTTTAAGTATACCATGATGACCTTCTATCCCCTGAGCTTCTAGAGCTAGAACTAATGCGATGGAAGTCAAAATATAGTGATGTCCCATATGAAAAACTACCTTCATCACAATAAAAGATTGTGATGCTGAAATTTACCCCAATATTAGAATTCTGCTGCAACTTGCTTGCACTATTCCAGTTACATCGTGTGAATGTGAGCGGAGTGCCAGTGCTCTCAGACGTCTCAATAATTACATGAGATCACATGAGATCATCAATGGGGAAAGAACGTCTGGCCAATCTTGCCTTGCTGCACATTCATTACGAACAGCATATCAATGTTGAAAGTGTTATTGACATGCTTGCATCGTTTCACCCAAGACGAATGGAAATGGAATCACTGATGGAATAATGTATTTAATCACCTTACACAGTAATGACATTGCATGGTTTGTGGGTATCTGATTGTAATTAAAATTACAAAAGGACAATTACATATGATTCAACCATACCAGAGAGTAAAAACAAACTCACAAATGCTTATCGCAAGTATAATCCGCATAATGTATAATCCAACTATAGTTCATGTATTACCTTGAGTCCGCTTCAGTCCACTGAGCCATACTTTGCACCCCCCCAACACAAAGCCTGGCTACGGGCCTGATACCGAGACCTGGACTGGAGTAATAATAGTCTTCTTCGTTGCACAGGAATGGGATTATGCATCTACGAAACCAGTGGGGCGGCAGAGAAGCTTTCTTAAGCGGAACATCCCTAAACTTATATAAGCGCCTCGTTTCGATGAAGAATGGGTATGGAGGAGGTGTGAGCATATAGTTTAGCGTAGCTGTAGAGCTCGACGTGTTTTTGTGTGTGCGCATTCAAGTGGTGTAGGCCAATGTGTGTAAAGATTAAAGGTGGGAGTAGGAACGACTCAGAATGGCATGAACATTAGCTCTAATTAGTGAGCCGGTGACTGAGGCGACCAAAGAGGTCAGTCAAAGCCATAGATTTAGAGGTATTCCCACGAATGGCTAAACAATTGGCTACTTGTGAGAAGGCCTTTAAAGCCTCTAGACACCATGCACCATAACACTCTCTCGCCAGTGGAATACATTTCCAACTTAGTTCAGCACATTTAGAGTCATTTTGAGTGTGCTTTCTGAGCTCAGCTGCTCTTGCAACAGCACCTGAGTACATGCCCGCTTCCGTAATGGCACGCTTATTTGCGTGTGTGTCAGGTGTGTGTGTGTGTGTGTGTAATATAAGCCGCGGACAGCGTCCAACAGAACTTTTTTTCTTTGCACCGGGTATATACGGTAAGTGTAGATTAACGCGAGAACGTTTATTCGTTCTCGCCTCCTATATAACCCTTGAAGTACATTTTTGTGCCCACAGCAACTAATCATGGAGTAAGAATTGCGAGGAAACCACAAAGGTGTATCAGTGTGGCATCGTTGAATGGTGCACCGTGCACGTAAAGGGCTTCAATGTTCCCATGCGCCAAATGTTGCCCCAGGAATACTACCGAAGCCTCATGTAGAGAAATACCAGTTATGCCAGTAAAAACATCGAAGGAATGAAGCGCTAATTCATCTACTAGCTGTCTGGTGCTAACAAAGTAGTCGCGTCTCGTAACCACACCACACACGTTAAGGCAGCGGATGGATTACCGCCTTCAAACAATGATTCACTACATGCATACTGCTTACCAACATGCCTGCGCATGTTTGAAAATGTATGAATTATAATTAAAAGGAGTCCGTCTTCTAGTTACGTTAGCCTGCCTCCGCGGTATACTTGGTTGTTCAATTCAAACTTAGTAATCGACCTGTCGGTCACATCCCCGGGACACCAGGGACACACACCCACAAACCAGGGACATACGTACACACCAGGACACACGCACACACCTACACGCCAGGGAAATAGCCAGACACCAGGGATACACCCACACCCATACACACAATGTACACCTACATACCTACACACCAGGGACACACCTACACAAATTCATGGGTACACGTGTACAAACAAGGGACACACACAAAAACCATTGACACACCCACACACATGGGACACACCCACACACATGGGACACACCCACACACCAGGGATACACCCACACACCTACACACCAGGTACACCTACATACCAACCCACCAGGGACACACCTACACATCTGTGACACACTCACACACCAGGGACACACCTACAAACAGTTACAAACCTATACACCAGGGACACACCCACAATCCAGGGACACGCCTACACACCAGGGACACACCCATACACCTGCTCACCCGGGGCACACCTACACACCAGAGATACACCCACACACCTACACACCAGGTACACCTACATACCAACCCACCAGGGACACACCTACACATCTGTGACACACTCACACACCAGGGACACACCTACAAACAGTTACAAACCTATACACCAGGGACACACCCACAATCCAGGGACACGCCTACACACCAGGGACACACCCATACACCTGCTCACCAGGGGCACACCTACACACCAGAGATACACCCACACACCTACACACCAGGTACACCTACATACCAACACACCAGGGACACACTACACACTCACACACCTACACATCTGGGACACATCTACACACCAGGGGCACACCTACACGCACAGGGACACACCTACCCATCAGTGACATTCACCTGAACAATGTGTATGTGAACTGCGTGTGTCTGTGTAGACTAAAAGTGTGTGGTGCAGTATGTTAATAGCGTATGGATGCATGCACTGAACATTGTGCGGTGTTAGATTACAGTATTGAACAATGTAGACGTGTGTGTGTGTGAAATTTTAGAACTTTAAAATACCAATCAAGCACTTACATACATACTTTTCTGGAACTGCACGAGTACTACATAGACATTGAGCCAGTCAGTCTGTCTCTAGTACTAGTCCCGCGCATGCGTATCGTGTTCGCAACAGAATGCAAGTGGGTAAAACCGCGATATGGTCATATGGAATAAGTAATTGCAGGTGAAATTGTACAGCACATGAATAAATGTGACTTAAAACTGGCGTTGTTCTACTTCAAACGTATGGTCCTCGTTCCCAGTCCAGTAAAAGTTCGATGTACGTCTGGCTAAAATGACCCCTCCTCGACCCAGTCCCGTTACATGTTTGATACCTTTTATAACCTACGGTTTCGTTCCTGCTATTCAATACGAACGTGCGTTAGCCTTTGTAGGTATACTACTTATATTGTGCGGCTATAAGAGTTGGGAGGGGGGTTGCAGTTACCATTGACAGGTGCATAAGAATTGCGAGGAAACCACAAAGGTGTCTTTGATCTTATGTGGCATCATTGAATGGTGCACGTAAAGGACTTCAATGTTCCCATGCGCCAATCACTGCCCCAGGAATACTACCGAAGCCTCATGTGGAGAAATACCAGCCAGTGAGCACATGGAAGGAATTAAGCGCATCTTATTGCTAATTCATCTAGCTGTCAGGTGCTAACAAAGTAGTCGCGTCTCGTAACAACACCACACACGTTAAGGCAGCGGATGGATTACCGCCTGCAACCATTATCCCTTACATGCATACTGCTTACCGCCATGCCTGCGCATGCTTGAAAATGATTCATAGGTGTCTCTGTTCCAGTTACGTTTTTCTGCCTCCTAGGTATACTAGGGTGTTCAATTCAAACTTGGTCCAGGGCAAGCCAGCTGCTTTCGACCTGTCGGTCACATTCCCGCTTAGTCCCACAATTATTTTGGACGCGAATGTGACAACATGCAGGAGCAGCTGTGCTCGGACCACTAAGCAAAGAAAGCACTGTTAAAATGATGCCAAATGTGTCGAACTGGCTTTGGTCTGTGTACTATTGGTGCATGGTGGAATCATATGGAGCTTCGGAGAAATACCAGTCATGCCAGTGAACACATAGAGGTATAGTTATCATTTTTTTGTTCCTTGTGTATTCCCTTTAACGTTATTATAAAAAAATTGAAGACTTTTATACAAATGATAACTATACCTATGTACATCATAAGGATATATACTACATGCATGCATCTATGAGAAATGATGGCAATAACATTAGCTCGCACAAGAGACACCCTTAGAGTGTTTAGTAAGAACCACCTTTGAGGAACAAGTGATTTAACGTAAAGCTAGCTGGGAAAAGGACTCCAAAGCCTCCTTTCCCCAGGCTTCGGTATAGTATTTCATGCGGCAACGATTGGCGCATGGGAACATTGAAACCCTTTACGCGCACTACTCTACGATGCCACATATACGATCAAAGACGTTTTGTGGTTTCTTACTCCACGGTTAGTTGCTGTGGGCACAAAAACTGTGCATTTCGTACTTCAAGCTAGGGTTATGAGAACGAAAATACACGTTCACGCGCGGGTTGATCTACACTTACCATTTACCCGATGCGAAAAAAAAAGGAGTTCTGTTGGAACTAACAGTCCACAACGATGCCAATTCTGGCTTGCTGTTACCATTGTATCCTTTATAGAACACACAGGCATGCATAGGAGGCAGGATAACGAAAGATGCAGGCGTGGCGGTATGCATAATACTTGTAAGGAAGGAAACATTGTTGGAGGCTTAATTTACTCTGCACTGTCCAGTTCTTCCCGCCATGATGCATTGTAACTTTGTAAGCCATGTAACACAGGCTTAAGCCATAACGTTTTATTTGCAGGTGCATATCTTTGTCTAGAATATTGGTAAACTGGGCTATACAATCCGCGCTGTATGCTCGGTATGTACGTACATATAAATTTCATGGACCGGAGCAAATGTGCTCCAATAGCTCGCCTCGGTTATCATGGTACGGATGTCAGAATGAGAAGCCGGTCTGAAAAAGGCGGATTAATTTTTATTCAAACTATCCGAATCCGATCCGCCTAAAGTTTTATTCGGAACAAAAACTTTTCGAATGAGAGAGCCTCCACTTAGCTCTAACCGGCTCGACTGCTTGATTCTTGTAAATATTGTTATAAATCTAGTGCCCGATACGCTTGCATGCATGGATGCTAATGAGCCCAGCCTATACCGACAGCACATGCCGGCATGACTACTGATTAAAGCAGTTTGCAATGCCCTGGAATTTAGGAATCTCTATATTGCGATTTGTCACCCTTTGATCCGATGTATTAAAATAGCTATAGTACCTAACCGCATCCCTGCATGTTGTTGATCGTGCGGGTTGTCATGCGGCTAATAATAGCATAGGTAAAAGAATACCTGGATTCGAAACGCATCACGCGATCCATTGAATTGTCAATTGTAGGCGGCGGACCCTTTGAAGCGAACTGTGTTTCGATTAACCCTTTTGAAGCGTACGCTTTTCCCCCAACTTTCACTGCTGTTCAACACAAAAATCGTTATCTTCGGCATTCTTCGTGCTCCCATTTGTCTTACTTACCATGTTAGTGACTATTGTTCATGCAATTCACTAAGCATACTCTACGTAAGTACCATATCTGTCATTTCAGCCTCTTCGGAACATATATCTGAACTTAGAAAAGCTTCCAACCATTCATTTCTATAAGCAAAACACTGAATTATTCCCTCTGTGGAACGAACCTATATCTGTTGCAAGGGGCTTCAGTGCATGTGTGTACAACTGCTTGGTGAACACGTAGCAGACCTATCGTGTTTCGGTACATAGTGTGTGAGTTAGACATAGCAGCAAAGTCCAATTTTGCTTTTAAATGTTAAGAATGAGTTTATGTGTGGAACGCGTACTGTCAAAGGTAGACCAAAGTTACGCGTTATGTGAGAATGTCTTCTAGTTTTGTGGGTTATATTCATTTAACCGTCCTCGGACCGATATATGTTTCGGTACCTCTTGTGGACGGAAAAGGCAAGCTAGATAGCATCAGTGCTGTCGCGATATGGTCTGTATATTGTGTATATCGCGATACATCGCGATATGAGTGATATTGTATCGGGATATAGTAAATATATTCATCGATCAATTATTTCTCAATAATGATGGTGCTACTCAGTCTGAAGATGATTCTGATCACACCATAGATGCTACTCAGTCTGAAGATACAGAGATTGATCGCACCTTGCATGTAGATGCTCCAGTGCTCCCACATAGACGCAGCCTTAAACTTATCAAGGACATCTGCACAAGATGGAACTCCACATTTTATATCGATGTGTATTGCTTCAGAAGCACATTACTCATGTATTGGCAGAGAACAAATATGCTCATTTAGTCCCATCTCCTGAACAATGGCTGGCTGCTGAAAAGTTGTGTGCCCTGTTGAAGCCATATCAAATTGCAACAGATTTTCTGCAGGGAGAAAAGTATCCTACTTTAGGATGCGTTTCTCGATATATTACAACGCTCGTGGATGGACTGCAAGGTACAATGCCACCAGTGCACTGGCAGTGAGGGACCCGTTGGAAAAATTGTACAAGAAGTCAGGGGCTTTATACTGCAGGACATGCTGCAACGTTGGGATTCAGCGACCTCCTATTGGGAATGGGAGCTATAACTCATCCAGGACATAAAAGTTTGTCTTGGCTAAACCGCACTATAGGCAAACCATTATTAGCCAATTGCAAACAGAAATGATGAACATTGCAGAGGAGAATGAAGAAGATGAGGCTGATGAGCCTCCAGCAAAGAAAGCAGCAGTTACTCAACAAGAGGAGGAATTTGATATTCTGTTTGGACATAAAGATGAATGTCCTAGCTGGTGAATTAATCAGTTCGATCGTAGTACTCATGATCACATTGAGGACGAATTTCAGAGATATATTAATGTCTAATGTACCGCGGGCGTCCTCCCGGGGGTACAATTGTCTACCCATGTCCAGCAATTTCGGACATCCATACACGTCTATGCATTGAAAACGCATGTAAAGTATTTGATTGTTTTCAAACATTAACGCAGTAGGATTATTTTTTAAAATATAAGTAATGCATTATTCTATTTTTCGCTTTCATTTTGCGAGCAGGAGAATCAAGAACAAAATTAATTACTTTCGTTATTACGAAATCATTTTCTTTAGAGGTCAATAATGATTAATAAGTTGGCGCGCCCTAATAGTGCACATTATAAGTGCTGGTGCGTGTGTGAGTGGGAGGAGCGTGTGGTTTTCTAAATGCTCGTAATGTGCCCTTGGTTCAATACATTTCTTTCATCGGCGTGGATAGACGAACGTGCGCTCGGCGTGCATCTACCTGTTTGCTACGACTGCGTAAGTTAACGGTCCGTTCCTTCATACCTCATCCCGGTATGCGCAATGACACACCACGCGCATGCGCGCGCACACACATTCCTACATACCCCTAGCTCTTTTTCCTGGGGTGCACATTAGGAAGAATCACTTTAGCTGATGCTGATTAAATGTTTGGTTTGGTCTGTACCCAGGGCAAGAATGGGTTAAATATCTCTAGCCACTAGTCAGTTGTGTCGTCTGGGTGTGGTCTGTACTTAGGGCAGGATTGGGTTAAATCTATCTAGTTGAGTTGCCTGGGTGTGGCCAGTACCCTGGGCAAGAATGGGTTAAATACCTCTAGCCGCTATTCAGTTGTTTTGTGTTGTGTTGTGTTGTGTTGTGTTGTGTTGTATGTGTGTGGCACGCGCGCGTGCGCACACACACACACACACACACACACATACTCCCAGCTCTTTTCCTAGGGTGTATATATTAGGAAGAATCTTTTTAGCTGATGCTGATGTAACCTGTTGGGTTGATCTGTACTCTGGGCAAGAATGAGTTAAATATCTCTAGCTGCTAGTCAGTTGTGTCATGTGGGTGTGGTCTATACCCTTGGAAAGATTGGGTTAATATTTAAATCTCTCAAGCTGCATGCTGGTCAGTTGGTCTGGGCAAGAATTCAGATTCTCTCTAGCTACTAGTCGTTTTAATGTCTGGGTGTGGCCTGTACCCCAGAAAGGGCCACTGGTCATTGCAATGCCTGGGCGTGGTCTGTACACAAGCGCACACGCACACACACACACACACACACACACACACGCGCACACACACACACACATACACACACACACACACACACACACACACACACACACACACACACACACACACACACACACACACACACACACACATACTCCCAGCTCTTTTCCTGGGGCGTATATTACTAATATTATATTCATCCCCAAAGCCTATGTACATATGTGGTTGTGTATTCGTCTGCCTACATGTACCTTAATCTGATTGTGGGATACTTGTATTTATTTTGAGGCCTCTATTTTTTATTACAGGGATGAATAAAGTACATGGTATCTCCCAGCTTGCTAGGTGATGAAGAGAAGCTTACTGTGACCACCCAAATATTGTACTGACATCTGTGCTCTCTTCAGGATGGTGGATGGCCTGTAAAAAGGTTGCTCTGGTTGTGAGTTCCATCTCTAAGCACTGTGTATGTGTATGTCCCAATTCCCTCCTCCCCTCTGAAGGGCTTATTGCAGGAGAGGACGTGTGGGGCACTCTGCCTTTCTTAGGGGAGGAGGGGCATGGGACTAAGCCCTTCAGAGAGGAGTAGGGGGTTGGGACATATAAATATACAGAAGGGGTTGGGAAGTGTAGAGGCAGTAAGCCTTGAAAGGATACTACTACATCCATTCTCCCTCCCCTACATGTATGATCAGATGATAAGGGTAATGTGATTGTAAGAATGAGGTCACCTTATCAGCTGCAATTTTTATAGCCTGGTAGAAGGGAGGAAGGAGGGAGGGAGGGAGGGAGGTAGGGTCGAGGGAGGGAGGTAGGGAGGAGGGAGGGAGGGAGAAGGGAGGAGGGAGGGAGGAGGGGAGAGGAGTAGGGAGGGAGGGAGGGGAGTGAGGAGGGAGGGAGGAGTGGGTGGGTGAAGGCAGGTATTTGTTTAGTAGTACCCAAATCTTGTTAGGTGCTTCATGTTGATATGGCTATATATAAGCAGGACAGAACATGCAGATCAACCAAACACAACACCACTGTGAAACAACAGTACATAGTACTTAATTAAAGCACACCATGATCACATTATGAATTTTTAGCCAACTGATGCTATGCCTCCAACAGGCTATTGTAACCAACCCACCATCTTGATAAATGTGTCCATGATTTCCCTACGATTGGTGTGATTAATCTCCTGTCATGACATAATGATGTTGTTAGGCAACTGCACAACACCTGGACAGTGCTAGAGATTGGAAAGTGTGGCAGAAAACCTCTCTGTGTTTACTAATAATTTTAGATCTGGCCTTTGAATGTGTACAACTTTGCACTAAGGTTAGATTATAACTAGTTATCAAACTATATCAGTTATTCATAAAATATCATTTCAAAAGTGATAGATTATTATGATTATGATATAAAACTAAACCCACATAAAATCTTCCTAATTAACCCTCACCTGTTGTATCAGTGTATTGCACCATGTGTCATTAAGCTGACAGTGCAACAAGTTATTACAACAAATTCAAATTTCATTGGAAGAAAATGGCATTATTTAATAACTGCATCATATTGATTGGGTAGCCATTGCAGATCATATTCAAAGGCTTTTAAGTCCATATTACCTCATCACAGCTCTTGAACCATTATACACGTGCACATGTGAGATGTTTTGAAAAAGACTTTCTCTATAACTCATAGCATCTCCTTTTCATACATAAAGCATGAACGAATGGGTTTGTATACTTAAAAACTAGATAACAAATCACTAAGGAAAAATCGAGGGGAAAATACATGAATAAACATTACTTGAGGCCAAGTTCATGTTGCAGAATATTCATCTTATGGCATGCAAAGGTCGTGTATTATGTTAAGATGAGACCCTATTGCAACAGAAGCCTTGGAGACGTGGAAGCAGTTCTTAGAGAGATGCAAATACCGTGACCATTGGATTGTGCTTTTCATTGTTGGTTGGAGTCAGGTGCAGATGTAACATAGCAACCACATGTGATGTGGCCACACCTCCCTCCTCTAATCCTGTAGTGTATCCCTTCAAGAGAGCTACGAATAACGGTTGGATGCAATTGCTAACATGGCTTCTTAATATACAAGGAAGCTGGTGACATCACAATGGGTGTGGCCTATGACCAATTGCATTCGTGATCTCATCATTATGCCACACATGTCCCGTACAAGTCCCCATGCCACACATGTCCCATACAAGTCCCCATGCCACACATGTCCCATACAAGTCCCCATGCCACACATGTCCCATACATGTCTCACATGTCCCATACAAGTCCCCATGCCTCACATGTCCCATACATGTCTCACATGTCCCATACAAGTCCCCATGCCTCACATGTCCCATACAAGTCCCCATGCCACACATGTCCCATACAAGTCCCCATGCCACACATGTCCCATACAAGTCCCCATACCTCACATGTCCCATACAAGTCCCCATGCCACACATGTCCCATACAAGTCCCCATGCCACACATGTCCCATACAAGTCCCCATGCCTCACATGTCCCATACAAGTCCCCATGCCACACATGTCCCATACAAGTCCCCATGCCTCACATGTCCCATACAAGTCCCCATGCCACACATGTCCCATACATGTCTCACATGTCCCATACAAGTCCCCATGCCACACATGTCCCATACAAGTCCCCATGCCACACATGTCCCATACAAGTCCCCATGCCACACATGTCCCATACAAGTCCCCATGCCACACATGTCCCATACATGTCTCACATGTCCCATACAAGTCCCCATGCCACACATGTCCCATACAAGTCCCCATGCCACACATGTCCCATACATGTCTCACATGTCCCATACATGTCCCCATGCCTCACATGTCCCATACAAGTCCCCATGCCACACATGTCCCATACAAGTCCCCATGCCACACATGTCCCATACAAGTCCCCATACCTCACATGTCCCATACAAGTCCCCATGCCACACATGTCCCATACAAGTCCCCATGCCACACATGTCCCATACAAGTCCCCATGCCTCACATGTCCCATACAAGTCCCCATGCCACACATGTCCCATACAAGTCCCCATGCCTCACATGTCCCATACAAGTCCCCATGCCACACATGTCCCATACAAGTCCCCATGCCACACATGTCCCATACAAGTCCCCATGCCACACATGTCCCATACAAGTCCCCATGCCACACATGTCCCATACAAGTCCCCATGCCACACATGTCCCATACAAGTCCCCATGCCACACATGTCCCATACAAGTCCCCATACCTCACATGTCCCATACAAGTCCCCATGCCACACATGTCCCATACAAGTCCCCATGCCACACATGTCCCATACAAGTCCCCATGCCTCACATGTCCCATACAAGTCCCCATGCCACACATGTCCCATACAAGTCCCCATGCCACACATGTCCCATACATGTCTCACATGTCCCATACAAGTCCCCATGCCACACATGTCCCATACAAGTCCCCATGCCTCACATGTCCCATACAAGTCCCCATGCCACACATGTCCCATACAAGTCCCCATGCCACACATGTCCCATACAAGTCCCCATGCCACACATGTCCCATACAAGTCCCCATGCCACACATGTCCCATACAAGTCCCCATGCCACACATGTCCCATACAAGTCCCCATGCCACACATGTCCCATACATGTCTCACATGTCCCATACAAGTCCCCATGCCACACATGTCCCATACAAGTCCCCATGCCACACATGTCCCATACATGTCCCCATGCCACACATGTCCCATACAAGTCCCCATGCCACACATGTCCCATACAAGTCCCCATGCCATACATGTCCCCTACATCATTACAGTATGCAATCTCCCTTTACTAACATTGCAATATACATGACATGACATATGACATTGTGCAAAGCCACATCAACACAGAACATGCACCATATTTGGCTAAACAAGTATCTGAAAGTTCTTGCATTGGACATGCAAGTGAAAGGGTTAACTTGTCACAAAACATTCAATATAGAGAAATAAGTTTGTATTACAAAACGAGATGCTTGTCTTGAAGAGGCGATCTCCCCCCTAAGCTCAACAGCTAGTGGTGTACAAATCCAACTTATGTCTTTATAGATGGCTGTATGTTATGTGTTTATAGATGGCTGTATGTTATGTCTTTATAGATGGCTGTATGTTATGTCTTTATAGATGGCTGTATGTTATGTCTTTATAGATGGCTGTATGTTATGTCTTTATAGATGGCTGTATGTTATGTCTTTATAGATGGCTGTATGTTGTGTCTTTATAGATGGCTGTATGTTATGTTCTTCTCTCAGTTGCAGCAGCTGCTTCTCTCCCTCTCCTCCCCTTCCCCTTCCCCCTCCCCACATCCTCTTGTTAACAGATCAACTAATCATTAAAAATAAACATGCCCTGTTGCCATGCTGCACATGTCAGTGCAAATGAATGCTCATTTTGTAAGCTATTGCTGGTTTGAAATGTCATTGTGAGTACTATACTTCTAAGTGGCTTTGAAAAACTATGCATGTTTGTTTATTATTGTCAGAGCAAAGAAATTAGATTCTGAAAATGGTCAATCAATTTCAAATGGTGAAAGCATGCAAAAGGGCTGGGTAACAGTCATGTAGTTCTAATACAATACCTATTACACAAGGTTCATAACTGGACCAGTTGAATGTTCCAACTCATAGTAGTGTTCAAAACAACATCCCTTGTTTAACAAGGACTATTTTAATCACAGCTGGGATGGGATGAAACTTAATTTGTGGTTTTAATGCCTCATCAACAATTTGCATTGGGCTTCTATTTATAGCATATCGGTCTGGGAACAAGACTATGCCTAATTGTGGCGTGGGCACGTAATGAACCCGCCCCCTTTTGACCCATGGATCGCATTGACAAACAACCGTAAGTGACCTCTTTCGTCTTGTGCTCTAACCTCCTCCCCCTCTCTCTGCACCGCCATGCTTAATGATCGAATGCTAACCTTTTATCAGATGGTTCTTCGGGGAGATGAGCGCCGATACGGCAGTTGACCTGCTCAAAGCTGCTAAGAGGAACTCTTTCGTGGTGTACAAGAGACAAGCCAATGAAGAATACGTCATTTCAGTGAGGTATAGAGGCTAAGACCAGAGGCGACATACACCTACAGTAACCTTAAAGATAAATAAACCATAATTTATTTCTGACCAAGGATTATAATACTGCTCTGACGATGTAGCGGGCTGCGGTACGCGATAATTTAGAAACGCCAAGTCTCCGTAAACGAGCCAGCTCAGAACGACCCTGGGATGGGGAGGGACCATGGGATGGGAGGGACCTGGGATGGGGAGGGACCTGGGATGGTGGGATGGGGACCAGGGATGGGGAGGGACCATGGGATGGGAGGGACCTGGGATGGTGGGATGGGGAGGGACCATGGGATGGGGAGGGACCATGGGATGGGAAGGGACCATGGGATGGTGGGATGGGGAGGGACCCTGGGATGGAGGGAGGGACCTCGGATGGGGAGGGACCTGGGATGGTGGGATGGGGACCAGGGATGGGGAGGGACCTCGGATGGGGAGGGACCTGGGATGGTGGGATGGGGACCTGGGATGGTGGGAGGGGGAGGGAATATTGTTAAACCATCTCAGCTATCTAATCTGTTGATTCGAATCATAAATGGAGGGACACTTATAAATGGAGGGGGCACTTATAAAACAAGACATGAGCATGAGAAAAGTATGGTATGCACAGCCAAGCACATTACAGCATGCCATATACCCTGTGAGCTGTGCTCTGTAGCACCCTGTGAGCTGTGCTCTGTAGTGCACTAGTGAGCTGTGCTCTGTAGTGCACCTGTGAGCTGTGCTCTGTAGTGCACCTGTGAGCTGTGCTCTGTATTGCACTGGCTTCATTTTTGTTCTGAAGACCATACTGTAAAGCGATGCCTAGTAAGACATCTGATTTAATTTAATGATAAGTTTAACTCTTTCACGGGCAACAGAGCAATATTGCGCCGCAGGTGCTATACTAAAGCCACTCTGTTTATCTAAACAGTTAATACTTTGTAGTCCACAACATATTGATCAGTTGTTTCCTGGTCATATAGTGTAAGTTGTTTGCTAACTACGTTTTCCTGCAACACGCAACACTTTTTGTTGTGCACATGTGTACCATCATAATTGGCTTTGCCCACAAAAGAGTTAATCATTGATATATTTCCGTAAGCTGAGGGTTTATTAAAGGGGTTTATTAAAGGGGATTTAATCATTGATAGGTAAATCTTTGTATTGGCCTTTTTGTTTAATGTGCAAAATGTGGGCAAGTGATTTTTGTGTACAATGTTGTAGAACTCTGTGTAACAGTTTTTAGGTTTTCTGTCATAAAAGAATATGCTGTCAATCAGAATTCATGCCATGTGAGGCACAAGGCCTTATACATGCCCATGTGAGGCACAAGGCCTTATACATGTCCATGTGAGGCACAAGGCCTTATACATGCCCATGTGAGGCACAAGGCCTTATACATGCCCATGTGAGGCACAAGGCCTTATACATGTCCATGTGAGGCACAAGGCCTTATACATGCCCATGTGAGGCACAAGGCCTTATACATCAGTGTGAAGAGGATGGTTGAACAAGCCATCGCTCTATCCAGACGTCACATCATTCCATCTACAGGCCGCTATGCATATTTATGAGCAAAATAGTAGTGGCCAGGTGAAAATTATACCCAACCAACTAGACCCCTTTGCAGTTAAGTAGCTTTGGTTATATCGTTACACACAGCTGCCATTTTAATGGTTACATGAATGCCTATTTTAAGAAACATCTGTCCAATAAAGGCCCAAGAAGACTTGCAGATGGTCAAAATCAGGAACATGGCCAACAATCACATACGTTTATTACCGATACAGCCGACAGGGTCATGTGGGTTATCAGGTTCTCTAGCACATGGAAGTCCCACTTAGCCAATTGAAGTATTATTCCACACGCAGCTTTGTATGGTATCTTCGAACGACACAACTGATAACGTGTACATGATATCTGATTGTGCGTTCAAACATCACATATCTCTTGCACTGCGGGTGCATTTCATTAGTTACCAGTTTTTCTTGTCAATATTCTACTGATGTTAATTGTCTAATATTTAACCCTCCAACTATTTTCCTCTGTATGGTAGTCCTGAAAAGATTCAAATTCTGCTGCTGTGTGCTGTGTGATGATGTGCTGTGTGATGTGTGATGATGTGCTGTGTGATGTGTGATGTGTGATGATGTGCTGTGTGATGATGTGCTGTGTGATGATGTGCTGTGTGATGATGTACTGTGTGATGATGTGCTGTGTGATGATGTACTGTGTGATGATGTGATGTGTGATGATGTGATGTGTGATGATGTGATGTGTGATGATGTTACAAATTGATTGTCAGGACATCAGTGGGAATTATTGGAGACAAGATAGATCACATGACCATAAAGAACGATGGCAATGGACAGTATTGGATTATAAGTGAGACCACACCCCCCTCTGAATACAAGAAGCATGGGAGTGTGATTGCTGCAGTGACTCACTTCATGGAGGCCAACCCCAGCCTGAGCCCAGCTGTGGAGGAACCATCAGATGGTGCACTGCTCAAGGAATCAGATGCACCACCAGACTACAACCGAGCAGAGAGGGCACTTCAGGTGTGCCTGTGTTAGGGGGAGGGGATGTGTTAGGGGAGGGGCTATGCACAGTGGGAGAGGAGGGAGAAGGAAAGGTGTGTACCACCCAGGATCACCGGATGAGGGGTAGGGGGGGGGGTTGCCATGGCAAACACTAAGTACTACTGACAACCTGTTTAACTCTTTCTCGGGCAACAGCTCATACTGCATTAACTGCCAATGCTCGCAAAACAGTTAATCAGACACCTCATGTTGCGAAGCATCTATATATACATGTGTGCATGTACATGTGTGCGTGTGTACATGTGTGCTGTGTACATGTGTGCTGTGTACATGTATGCATGTGTACATGTGTGCATGTACATGTGTGCGTGTGTACATGTGTGCATGTGTACATGTGTGCTGTGTACATGTGTGCATGTGTGCATGTGTGCTGTGTACATGTGTGCATGTACATGTGTGCGTGTGTACATGTGTACGTGTGTACATGTGTGCATGTGTACATGTGTGCATGTGATGTGTGCGTGTGTACATGTGTGCTGTGTACATGTGTGCTGTGTACATGTGTACATCACCATGACAGTGTCTCTCCATCAATCAGCCGGAAAGAGAGCCTCTCCCAGCACTTCCTGGGTCCCATTGGCACTATTACAGACAACTTTGCTGCTGTCACCCTAAGAACACATACCATGCCTGCTGTTACGTGGACACCGAATCCAAGTGGAAGAACTGTCTCTTTCCCTGTGACAAGGGACCACTCCGGGCACTAGGGATCCTCATCTGTTGGCTCCTGATATGCCCTTGTTGTCCTGGACTTGGCTGTCTCTTGTGTTTGTGTGTTATATGTTGCTTGAAAGATGACCTCTGAATGACGTAATTGTCTCCTTAACTCTCTGTGCTCGACCTCGTGGTCATATAAATCGAAGCTTGATGGCGTGTAGTTCAGAAAGCGAAGCGTTGCGTAAACATTTCAGTGAACTTGCGTCATTGCTTAAAGACGTGTCTGAGTGGTTGGCGACTGAGCTATATTCGAGCTCCATGATTACTTTAGAAACCTTGGATGACGTCGTCACCACTATGGGCGTATCTTCCCTGCACAAGGCGCGAGCTCTTTTATGTGCCTTGCAGCGGTCATTCGCCGAGCAACCGCCTTCTGAACGAGCTGCTAACTTCAATAGGTTTCTTGATATTCTTAAGAAGGAGCAAGCTCTACACTGTATAGGAAGCAGAGTAGAAGCCACTTACAGTACGTGCATATTGTGCCATTGATGAGTGTTCGTAGTACACTTATAAATAATGTTCCCGGCTGAATTCTTGATAGCAAGCGAAATCGCACCCCTTAAGTGTACACAGCCAAATTTGTACCATATATCATCATATTGTGCAGTATATATTTGTAGCATAAATGATATTTTAGCAATATGGGTCATAATGTTAGTCGAGTTTGGTACAAAATGTCAAACTGTTTCCATATATGTAACAAAATGTTAGAACAATCTGTACCATATGTCATGCTGAACGGATATGATCCAGGTTGTACGAGTTATGATACAAATATGTATCATATAATTTTTGACTGTGTAGTTGAACAATAGTCTTTGACCTACAATGCGATAAGGACGTGTCACGTGTTTGAACTGCTCGTTTCATATGCATATGTGTGTGTGTGTGTGTGTGTGTGTGTGTGTGTGTGTGTGTGTGTGTGTGTGTGTGTGTGTGTGTGTGTATGTGTGGGTTTGTGTGTGGAGACGGTTAAAATGAATTTCTAGTGTTCTGGTATTGTTACCAGTGCCTGCATCCAGGCATACCGAAGATTTAATCCTTGTTTATAATATCTGGCTTAATGAGTTATAATAAATTAGCTATTTATTAAACTTGCTATTAATTATAGCATTGAATACCTAATCAATGTCTAAAATGCATCAGTATGGCTTGATTAAGTTACCACTATATGTCATACTGCACATTCTGTATGACCTGATACTGATATAAGGATGAAATGTCCACACACACACAACACACACACACACACACAGAGAGCTTGTCAGTTTGCATCAACGGGTGTCATGTCCGAGGAGAGACGCAAGAGCCTAATGCGCTTAACGGCAGAAGTCTTGCATCTTCGCCTCATGAAGGCCAACCTAGTAACCACGGGCACCAAGAAGGTGCAGCATCTTCTGGAGAGCTCCCAGCCGGATCGAGCAACCATTCCACTTCGGACACCTCTTCCCGTCCAACAGCCAGAGTTCAGACAGGTCGCCGCATAGCTGTCACTACAGCTGCACCTGCTCATGAGCTTGACCAGGCCCAGAGACCATCCCGCCGCTCAAGGCCGCGATATCATCACTCAAGGGCGTCACGATCAAAGCGGCCCCATAGCGCGAAACGGAAGCACCAGGGCAAAGCGGCTAAGTCCAGCTCAAGCAGCAACAGCAGTCGCAGGAGCAGCGCCTCCTCCTCAGATCGGTCCAGACATGGGCGCCATTGCAGTCATCGCCGCCGCCGTTCGAGCAGCCTCGAGGAATTCCTGGTCTCCCCCTTCCCCACATGCTCGGCCACCCCGGCCAAGTACCTGGTCAAGAAAATTCGGAAAGGTAAATTCACTAACTTTGATTGCCTTCTGGGTCCCGGGATCGAGGAAGGCTCCAATGCCCTCCAGCTGCAGGGGAAGCGTGTGGGGGAAACCAAGGCGAGCAAGAGGCGAGTGGTCGATTTGTCGTCCTGGATGGAAGCCTGGACCGTATTCCTGGCCATCCGCGTCCAAACCGCTCCCCAGACAGCGCTGCAGCTGGTAAAGTATCAGGCCATCATAACCCAACTGTTTTTGTCCTACCCAGCGAGCGTTTGCATCAAATACGATAGCGCTTCCGCCAAGCGGTGGCCAGGGACAAAGCTAACCTTATCCCGTGGGACCAGGTTAAGGAGGACATCCTGGTGTGGTGCGCCACTCGACAACCCTTTCGGCTCAGCAAGCAGGGATCCCCCACCACGGGATCCACTACCACCTGCCAAGCAAACTTCGGGTCTGCTACACAGTCAGGCAGTCACGCAACCCAGATCGCCACTGGTCAGGAGATCTGCCGCAGATTCAACTACAGCTACTGTACCAGGGCTAATTGCAATTTTGCCCACAAATGCTGGACAATTGGATGCGGTGAGGACCACCCGGGGAAATCCTGCCCTCGGACCCCAGCTCCTCCTGGATGAGAGGCACATATGTTCCTCCTGACGACACTCGGAATTCGAGCGAGAGCTAGTACGACAAAGCCAGGGTATCCTGACTGCTAAATGGCATTTCCATAGGTTTCGTAGGTCCCCACACCCCTCATTTAACCCACAACCTCCTCTCTGCTTCCCGGCATCCACAGGTTGTTACCACTGAGCTGGAGAAAGAAGTGGCAGCAGGCAGGGTCCTTGGTCCCTTGCGAAGATCCCAATGGCATCTCTGGGCTGGGTGCCATCCCCAAGAAGAACAGAAAGTGGAGGATGGTACTTCATCTCTCTGCCCCGCATGGAGGTAGTGTCGACGATGGCATTCACAAGGAGCAATTCCCAGTCCACTATGCCACGATGGACAATGCTGTGGACCTGATCTCCAGGTTTGGTACAGGCGCTATCATGGCCAATCCCTACTTCAAAGTAGCTTTCAGGATGGTGCCCATCCATCCGGATGACTGGGATCTCTTGGGCTCCACACTTGGCCAGACTATAGAGGCACAGCTGCATGGAAGTCCTTGTGAACAGGTCCCTGGCACCCGCTACTGCCGCTGCATATCAGGTGGGGATATGCCTCTCCTTCTGTCACAAGCTCCGTGTCCAGCCCATCCTGGCTAGCAAGCATCAGGTGGCAGCCTTTGGAACACACCTCTGGACAACCGTCACCCTACAGACCATCCGCGTGTATCTGGCTGGGGTATTGTTCCTGCACCACGTGGAGGGTCTCTGGAGCCCAGTGAGTGGCAACCCCACACTGAGGTTGCTGCTAAGAGAGATCCGACGCTCTCAGGTGTCATTACCCCCCCAGGAGGTACAGACGGCCAATCACACCCAGGATCCTAGCCGGGCCGGCTATTGAAGTCCGCACGAGACAGCAGGTTGCTGCAGCAACAGGACGGGCAGATGTTTCAGGCCACCATGTCATTAGCATTCTTCGGGTTTTTGAGAGTGGGAGAGTTCACGGCCACTCCTCTCCACCCCACCCCGCTGTCCACAGGGGACATCCAGCTGGTTGAGCACGTCAGAGTGAGACGCTCCAAAGCAGACCAATGGGGAAAAGGGGCTCTCATCTCTATCGGCTGTAGCGGGGACAAGTGCTGCCCAGTTCGAGCAAATGGAACAGTACCCGAAGAGGGCCTGCTTGCCGGACTCTGCTCCCCTGTTCCAATTCAAGAATGGCTCACCACTGACTGCCAAGGCCTTTTGGGCCTTGCTACACCGCCACCTAGTTAAGTTGGGCGCCAACCCCAGGTGGTACAACACAGCTTCCGCATCGGTGCAGCTACAGCCGCTGCCAAGGCAGGATTCTCTGCAATCAAGATAATGCAGCTGGGCCGTTGGGGGAGCAAGGCTTTCTAAACATACCAACCCATCCCTCAGCCGCAGCAGAGATGGCAAGGGTCTACATGTAGTCCCATGACATCCAACTTATGTTGTGGACTTTGTTTATTGATGTCACCCTGTGTAACCCCCTGTTCTCTCAGGCTGGTTTAAATGGTAACCTGATCCTTGCATGGGATGTGGGGGGGTAAACCTTGGGCGGGTCCCTACTGGGCTTGACCTTCTAACTTGGGGACCCCAGCCTGGGCCAGCGTCCTGGCTTGGTACACAGGTCACCCAGTGGGTGGCCAACGCCACCATCTGGTGCCTGTCTCCCCCCACATGACCTAACAAGCCACGCATGGCTTGGCCTCAGGGACTACCAACTGGTGACAAGCGTCACTCACGGGAGCTCCCCATAGCCAACAGGTCAGGGTTGGCAGGGTCACAGCTCAGGGGGGTTCTTGTTCTTGCCAATCAGTCAACTAGGCACATTGGGGGACACGAGCACAGAAGCATGTAGCTGGGGAGCTTAGGGGCTGGGTGCCTACACCTACACACCTACTTAGCCTGGGGAAGTTACTAGGCATGGTAATTAATACACACACAACAACACACACACACACACACACACACACACATGCTCACAAATCTCATCTATAATTTTTAGGAAGTCATTCTGTCACATTGGAAAGGACAAGTGTGTTAGTGAATAAGTTGGCCCCAAAGCCAATACTACCTGTCTCCTTGGAAACACAATGTTGCAATTACCATGGTCCTATGGAAACAAACACAAATGTCGCAAAATATGCAACTTATCTCAAATCATTGTATGCAGCAAGAAATATGCCAGTGTGTCAGAAATGGCCGCCAACTCCTAGCAAGAGGTACATCAATCTAGCATTGATAAGTAAAGATCACGCTAGTCTTGCACAAGCATACGAGCTCACCACAGCAAAGTTGCATGGACACATTGATAAAATCTTGAAGAAGAAAACACGCATAGAAATGCAGCAGCTTTTGGGAGCAGATGGAAGTCAGAAATGCATTCTAGTTGAAGGTGCTCCAGGCGTAGGCAAAAGTACGTTGGCATGGGAACTGTCAGCACCTGCACATGTCACTTTAGTCTTGTCCTCCTGATTCAGCTGCGAGAAAAGAAGGTGCAACAGGCAAACACATTTGAGGATCTTCTCTATCATCGTAACGCCACCCTTAAGCAGGCAACAGCTAAGGAAGTGGAGGACTCAGAGGGTAGCAATGTATTGCTCATCTTTGATGGCTTTGACGAGTTGCCTAGCGACCAGAGACAGCTGGGTTCATTATTTCTGGATATTATCAATGGGTTTCATTTGTCAAAGGCAACCATTGTAATTACCAGCAGGCCAGTAGTGACGGCAGAGTTGCTAACAAGGTGCAAGCCACAGATCACTAACCATGTTGAAATTCTTGGGTTCACTGAAGAGGACATTCGAGAATACGTCTTGAGCATATCCCAACACAGTGAACATGTTGAGAAGTTCTACGAGTGTGTAGCAAGCAACCCCCTGATCTGTATGTGCCTCTAAATAGCGCTATTGTGATAGAAATATACAAGCAAAGTCAAGAAGGTATGGAAACACCATTCCCAGAGACAATGACACAACTGTATGACCGACTTACTCACACACTTGTGCGTAGGTATCTGATCGAAAATGGACTTGTAACAAATGAATTCCAGGTGCCAAAGGATCTGAGATCTCTTCCAGGAGAAGTATCACATCAGTTTGTGGAATTGTGCAAAGTTGCGTTTAATGGCCTGTGTAAACAGAAGTTAACCTGGGATGACCTCCCCAGTGATTTCCACCATCTTGGATTTATGACCAAATCATCCAGCATACTGGTCGAGAAAGGCCCTGAAATACATTTCAATTCTCTGCACCTCACAATCCAAGAATTTGTTGCTGCGGTTCACGTTTCATACCAGCCTTCATGCAAGCAACAAGAGCTGTACCAGCTTTATGGACACCTGCAACACTTCCAGGTGCTGTGGAGGTTTGTGGCTGGACTCACAAAGTTCAGGGGTCTCAGATGGTCAGATGTTCTGCATAAGCACCTAGCTGGTGCACCTGATTGGCTTAAAGTGGATTACTGCATTCAACTGCCCGTCTACACTGCCTGTACGAAGCACAGGACCCTCAGATCTGCACTGACTTCTGTGGGAGTCGAGATGTGGCAGGTTTCGTTCCTAATAGTGCATCACCATTCGACTGCTTGGTCTTGAGCTACTGTGTCAGCCACACACTGTGCTCCTGGTCTATTGATTTCATCAATGCCAGGATCGACTGTCAAGGCATAAAGTTATTTATCAGTGGTCTGAAAGCACGCAGCTATTCCATAAGAGAACTCATGAATCGGAATAAACCAGATGGGGCTGGAAGGTGTCAGCCTTCTCTCGATGATGGCGTCCACAATAATGGAGAAAATGTTTGCTCTGAAGCTGTACAACTGCTCCCTGGATGGGGCAGCGTACGACAGACTCGCTGAATGCGTGGTGTCATTCTCAAAGCTGGAGGAGCTGGACCTAGGAACAAACCCTGCTTCCGAGGGTGGGATGGTGAAGCTCTTGCACCAGCTGTGTCATCCTTAGCAGTCTACGGCTGCTGGACATTGCTGACGTTGCTATAGGGAGTGCAGACCTTCATGCCCTAGCAACCCTGGTCAGACACGTCAGATTGAAGACGAGACCATCAGATGACCTTGGACACAGTAACGCAACTACTGCGTACTGTTTTGGAGCCTTCAAACTTGGAGTGTATTGATCTGCGCAGTATTGATCTTACAGGTGTCACTGATGTTATGGAGAGCTTATTGCAACAAAACAGTACCATAAGAGAACTTATATTCACATGGTGCAGGCTTGGACCTGCTTTGGCTAGGTTGATCGCAAGGGCACTTCTTGTGAACAGGTCACTTCAGTCTCTTAAAATAAAGCACCCCACAATGGGTGTGCAGCTGGAGGGGTGTAGAGAGCTGTGTGTAATGCTCAGTGCCAACACAACGTTACGCGAGTTAACA
Source organism: Ephydatia muelleri (assembly GCA_013339895.1). Lineage (NCBI taxonomy): Eukaryota > Metazoa > Porifera > Demospongiae > Spongillida > Spongillidae > Ephydatia > Ephydatia muelleri. The sequence goes on along the minus strand of JABACO010000003.1, from coordinate 16,479,559 downwards.
GTTCGCGATGATTCCCTTGCAGATAGGGACACAGGAGTTGGTGAGTATTGCTCAGACCAGCCCATCACTGACTAAATGGCACATCTCATAGTGCAGTCCACCATTGCACCAATGGAAACTCAATTAGCATCGATTAACAATGAAAGTGAAAGCCACGTGCATGACCATTTGGATGCTTTGATTAGAGACACACATACATTTTCCAAGGCAGCTTTCCTCACATATCAGCTGGCTGAGCTCCACTAAAAAAGCTGCTTTTATTGTACAAAACATAAATTCACACATGTTTGTGGCATTATGCGTTCACCCTGTTTGATTGTTGCACGCATCACGTGATGAAATTTTAATTTGATTCTGAAACTAATTAAAAGCCAAGATTCAATTGACCAACACTACCACAAGGTCAACTGTATCCATGTGAGGCCACACCTACTGCACCCCTCCTCCCCATGTGTGGCCACACCTACTGTACCCCTCCTCTCCATCAGTGGCCACACCTACAATGTGCCTACCATAGGATATGCAGAAATACAACAAAGAACAGTACAGCACAGTGGATTACACACAAAACCTTCACAACCCTACTGGGGGAAAAAAAAGTGAGTGAAAGTTGTGAGAGATGATAGAAGTCAGTGTCCTTATATCCTCTGGAAGCCACGCCCCTCTGCCGCGACGACCCCACCCCTTACCAGGCCCCTCCCCTGAGTCAGCTGGTGCCTCTATGTTCTTGCTATAAGTGTTCTTAGGAGGCTGGTAGACAGCACGAGACTGACGCTTAGAAGCTGTGGAGTCTGTTGGTAGGTCGAAGGAGATGGGCGTTGGCTTCTTCTTGGCTACTGGAGGCATAGCACCTTCTGTTGACAGCCTCTTACGAACTGGCGCCTCGTCTGGCTTCTGATGGAGAATGGAGTCAAGGATCACCACGCACACACACACACACACACACACACACACACACACACACACACACACACACACACACACACACACACCACACCTTGGCACCCCATGACAGCTGGATTGAGGTCTTGTACACTGGAGGATTGTGAAAGAAATCCTACCAAAAAAAAAAAAGGGTCAAGGGTCAAGGTACACGTGCAAATGGTGACCCACCTTTATCAACAGAGATATGTTGGCTGTTGTCTTGACAGCAGCTGCCCTCAGCTTGTTCTGTGCAGCACAATCCACCAATCAACATGAGCTCACAGTCCCTCCCCCCCAACAAGCCCCACCTGCTCTGTCTTCATGTCCACCACACCAGTCTTCTGCAGTGCTCCCTGCAGCTGGGTGTTGTATGTCTGAGTCCTCCTAGCTAAGTATTGTAACCTGAGGGAGGACAGTGTTGCTATGACAACCCCCTATGCCACAGGATGGATGAATTACCTTTGTCTAAAGTCCTTAAGTCTCTCCTCACTTTCAGGAGCTGCCAGAAATTCTGTTTTCTATGAAAATAGACAGTATTTTGGTGGCCATTAATAAGAAATTGTTTCCACACCAACCTTCTGGAGGAACTGGTGAAGAGCAAAGAGTGTGCCTTCCACAACAGAGAAGAACAACTTAGGGGGAGGGGCTGAATCTTCTGTAGGGGCATGTGGTGCGTACTCCTGCAGAAGGGGTGTGGCAATTGAACCATCACCCCCACACATCACAATCACCTTACCACAAGGAAGTCAAACATTGGTTGTATGCACTTGTCAACGCACTCCTTCTCTGTGCAGAACATGGAGCCCTCAGCCAATAGACGCACCAATCGCTGTCTGGTCTGCTGGTCGGGTATGTTGGAGAAAGCTGGGAGGATACGCGAGCACATGTACTCCAGAAATGGTGCAGCACTACCTCCCCTCTGTGAGAGGGAGGTGTGTGTGGAGAGGGTGTGTGGAGAGGGAGGTGTGTGTGGAGAGGGATGAGAACACAGCACCACTGATCACTTCACACCACACACAATCACACCATATACAGAATGCACAGCTATACAGTTGCGCATATGGATCATGTGATTCATTTGGTTATTCCTTGGTGCAGAGGCAGCGTGAATACAAGCATATGAAGCTATTAGAGTGTGTACATGTCATGTTATACATTCACATGTGTGTATTGTCATACTGGTACAAATCACTGCTCCATCACACAGACTATGTTGTCAGGACATTTAGTTAATTACAGGATATCACAGGATATTTTGCTGAGGAGTGGGACATTCATTTACACTGATTTAAGGAAACTCCTGCAGTACTGTTGAGAGCTGTGCAGTAACAATGAATACAGAAGCAAATCAAACATATCCTGTGTACAGAAGGATCACCAGCACACTGCATATATCCAACACACCACACACATCACACACCACCCCAAAACCACACCTTGCAGAACTTCAGGGCATGGGTGAAGCAGGTAATGAAGCGGTCCACAGCCTCCCCATCAGAGGGGTTAAAGTCACTAGTCAGCTGAGCCTGCTCCCCAATGGTATCCACAGCCTCCTGAGAGCCCTCAGGAGTACTGATGTACTGCAGCTTGCTCAGCACCTCCACAAACGCCTCAAACTCCTCACTGGTCACATCTGACAAGACCTTTTTTTTTTTGGGGGGGGGGGGGGGGGGGGGGGGGGGGGGGGGGGGGGGGGGGGGGGGGGGGTG
>JABACO010000003.1:16459409-16475926 GCA_013339895.1 Ephydatia muelleri | reverse complement strand
TAAGGGTGTCTTCCCATAGTACTTCCCATAGTACTTCTCATAGTACTTCCCATAGTACTTCCCATAGTACTTCCCATAGTACTTCCATAGTACTTCCCATAGTACTTCCCATAGTACTTCCCATAGTACTTCCCATAGTACTTCCCATAGTACTTCCCATAGTACTTCCCATAGTAATTCCCATAGTACTTCCCATAGTACTTCCCATAGTACTTCCCATAGTACTTCCCATAGTACTTCCCATAGTACTTCCCATAGTACTTCCCATAGTACTTCCCATAGCACTTCCCATAGTAATTCCCATAGTACTTCAAAATGATTTTTTTTTTTACAAATCTCAAACTTGAGTTTGCTCTTTCAACTCTATTAGATGTTACGGAGGTTAACTTGATGATTGTAGTTATATTAAGCTACATCATTAACTTGATGATTGTAGTTATATTAAGCTACATCATTGCACATCATTGCACAATGCTCTGAACTTGCATGCTCTGAACTTGTGCCAGCAAGTGTTGTGGGTTTCTTTAATTGGTTCATTCACATAGCTCTCTACACATAACTACTTCTTGGTGAAGTGCATGTGTCCGGAGAAGGCAAGCCATCCCAGTAGCAATCTAAACTGCTATCCACATATTGTTGGCCAATATTGGAAGGCTAATAGCTTTCTGAGCGTGATCTCCAAAATGTGTATTGAGCTGTTGTAAAAGTGAGTCCAAAAAAGGAATGTATACAGTTTACACTACTGTTTTGGTGTATCTACGGGTACATTGTTACGCTATGTTAGCTAGACACATTGTCTCGGTGTGTCTAGAGCTGTGTCATTGTTGTGATGCAACCAATTTTGGACATTTTTTCTATTGCTGACGAAACAATCCCCAAGTTATCATCAGATTCGTCATTAAACCCGAACTCATGGATGGATACATTCTAAATCCAGACAATGTAGTCACCAAACTGACTCAATTGTATCACTTTGAGTGTCATCTCTTGTCAAACTTGCACTCCATTCACTGTGTATCGCGATCGCTGGACATTTCGATCTGCTTGCAGTCCCATAAGTCCTGTTATTGGCATATTAATATTTACCTTTTGTCTCGTGCCAAGACCCACAACAGACATTTTTATACCTTCATCTAATCATGGTGGTCCTGACCATTTAACTCTTTGAATGCCAAGTGCATATGTACATTCATGCTTACAAAACAAGAATTATCTGCCTCATCATTCATGCAGTGCTGTGTGTTATATTGTGTTGATCAAAATCACTTTGAATATGCATGCAAGTGCAATACTGACATGCATGTAGCCCCATAGTCATACAAATGTTTTAATATATGTGTGGTCCCAGTGTAAGTACATTTTGTGCATGTGTCCATTATAACCCGCTAGCACCTTTTGTTCCAACAACCTATAATATGAACTGGCAAAAGGGGGAGGGAGGGGGGGGAGTGAACAAGCATGATGTACTACACTGATCTGGGCTACGCATTCTTGTTCTTGGAGTATTGAAGTGATGCATTAGTGAAGTGAAGTGGCTCATCTGAATAATGGGGTTCTTTAGAAGAAACAATTACTTTGTGCATGTACTTATAAGGCTACAAGTGCAGGAAGCATATGCATGCATCATAAAGTTGTGACTGATCAACACATTTTTGCACGCAATATCTAAATCATGCATGAATGTACATGTACATGCATGCTTGTATGCTCTTGGCGTTCAAAGAGTTAATAGTTGACAGATTGTGACACTCTCTTGCACCTTTGGGGAGTGAGCCTCCCCCTACCTACCAAGTCAAGCTGTTTTTACTGTCATACAATGTGCTTTTCCTTGGCCTGTATATATAATTTTATTCAAACCTAGGCAACATCCTCAAACACATTATCAACAAAGAGATTTTTGCTTTTATTGATATATAAACGCTAATGACTGATTGTTGCCTATCCATTGATAGCACACAAAGAAACAAAAAATACACAAATTTCTCATTCCCCAGTAGTGTTGCAGCGTAACACTGTGGAAATCAATGAATCTTATTGTAACACAAGCATTTGTATTTGTTTATTGAGGGTAAGAGGGAATGCCACTTGCGGAGATAAAAAAAACTTCCTCCAACTGTCCCCACCTACATAACATGCTTATCCAATTCTATAAGAGAACTGCATGGCTACTGTATGTAAAGGGATTTGAAAAGCTTAGGGCATATCACTACTTGTTGAGGGAACATGCACGCCAATACACACCTCTGAATAGAGCAGATGCACCTGGCAATTGTCAAATCCAGTGATTTTGAAGAAGTCCAATGGGAATGATTTTCCAAATATTGAGATACCATTAATCAAATATACTCATTGTTTCCAATCCATCTCTTTCTATGTTCCAGCACAAATCAACTTGCATATCGCAGTGGTGGCAGAAGGTACTGGGTTAAGACTATGAATATATAATTATGTGGGTGTGGTAGATCATGGTAGGACCAGCACAAAACACCTTCAGCCATCACTGCCACGGCAGCTGTACAGCAACATCGGAACCCAGTATCATTGTCAGATTCTATTTTTGTTACCCTTGCTTCAAAATAGCACGCTTCATCTCTCAACACTAGGCATTCCTCCAAACTGCACAACTGAACTGACCACTGTAAAAGGTGCTCTCACACTTACTCTTACTATCACCAACGTGTTGCAGGACAAATTGGTTCCAGTATATCAATTCTCAAATTAGAGTGTCACCCTGTACAGAATCCATACCAAAGTGAATCAATCATGGTGGACACAGTTTCACTCATCAAAATTAGTATCTTGAGTAGGAACACTCAACCATAAAGCATTGATGGACTAGATCTCATATCACTGTTTAGTAAATAAAATTCATGTTATGTCCTTAATATTGGATTGCAGTGGTGTAAAAAGTAAGGAAGGAAACAAGTTTTGTAAAATCATACAGTGCAGCAGTCTGGTGGTACTCATCATACTGGTATATGTAGCAGTCTGGTGGTACTCATCATACAGTGCAGCAGTCTGGTGGTACTCATCATACTGGTATATGTAGCAGTCTGGTGGTACTCATCATACTGGTATATGTAGCAGTCTGGTGGTACTCATCATACTGGTATATGTAGCAGTCTGGTGGTACTCATCATACTGGTATATGTAGCAGTCTGGTGGTACTCATCATACTGGTATATGTAGCAGTCTGGTGGTACTCATCATACTGGTATATGTAGCAGTCTGGTGGTACTCAGCATACTTGTTTATGTACTTATCAGATGTTGGACTGTCATGTTGCTCTTTTACGTCATTGCAATCCTATATATTAAGCCAGCTGTCGTTATATTTTAGATTTCTGTATTCTGCTTGTTTTCGTGATGTAGAATGTGTATGATGATAAGTTGTTTTCGTGATGTAGAATGTGTATGATGATAAGTGGCACAATGTATGTAGAATGTGTATGATGATAAGTGGCACAATGTATGTAGAATGTGTATGATGATAAGTGGCACAATGTATGTAGAATGTGTATGATGATAAGTGGCACAATGTATGTAGAATGTTGTATGATGATAAGTGGCACAATGTATGTAGAATGTGTATGATGATAAGTTGCACAATGTGGTACAACTGTATTTCTATTCGCATTGTGTCCATTCGCAACTTGCCAAAAGAGGTAGACTAGTACATCACACTGTATTAGAAAATCCCATCAATCCGAAGTACTATGGTAGCAAAAAGACTGATAGGTCCTAGATATATGCATGCACATAATGAGAAATCACTAGGACACTGGTGCCCAAGCACACATCTATTTAATGTATAAAGAAATGCGTATCTATTTAAATTCTGATGAAACAAGAATCATAAAACAAGGACTGGGGACTTCAAGCATATAGTACGAAGAATTTGTATATCTGAAGCAGTAATATAAAAGATTACACTTTTTTTATCCCATTTGATGTGAACGACATTTTGTGAGTTTGTGATACAATGTCAATCTTGATATATTCTGCACTCTGTGATGTCAATATTCCATTTGCATGTGTTGTGATGATTTTCAAACTTTCTGTTTAGCATCAACTTTTTTCGTGTCTGTCGTATCATCCTTGATGACTGTCCAGATGTACTCAGAGAAATCTTTAAGCAAGCTGTGTTGTTTAAGTTTAGGCACAATTGGTCTGACAATAGAGTCTCTGGAAAATGGTTCGTTAAAAATGAAAAATGGCAAACAAAACTTAATCGGCAACAGATTCATCTGCTCGAGGAAGGCAACTCCTCCAATTGGGACCCTACACTCCTGTTTCACGTGCTGCTATATTCCAGTTTGTGCCTGCTGGCAGATGACATACAGGTCCAGGCTACTTTGCAACATGGGTCACGTAATGTTAACTTGAGTACACCAGTGCCTTCACATATTGTGCCAGGTGCAAAGATTATTTTTGATTGTGGACCAGAAATGTTTATTCGAGAGGTTGTTTCCATAAGTGGTAAAGTCATGAATATCAAAGTCGCTACCAGTCTCCAATGCCAAACACAAACAGCTGATTTACTGTGGTGCACATCAGAGTGGCGCACTGTAGAGAAACTATCCTTTCTACGGAATAAACAATTTGCACACTGCAAAGCCGCTTCAACCACAGCAAGTGAACTCCATAGCCTGGTTTGTGATGTTGAGGTTTTTTTACAAAAGCTTGAAGCTGTCACCAGCTGTGATTAATCGAATGAAGGCAATCGAAACAGGTAACACTCATATTCTGCTATACAGTAATGCTAATTTAGATAACATGCTGTTTTTCTGATCCCATTAGAGGAAATTGCTGCTTCAAGTGTAATGCAGCGACTTCAGGACTACCAACAAAAATGGGTGTCTGAATCTCTGAGATATGAGGAAGTTAATAAGACTGTGTTATCCATTCAGGGGGAAGTTATATACCTTCAAATCGATGTAGCAACAATTAGAGACCAGGATATTCCTAAATTGAAAGACGATCTGTGCAACATTGATAAAGGTCAGTAATGCGGTATACCTTATGTGCCGCTGTAGTGCTTAATGATTTGAATGTTTACCTGGGAGTTTGATCTATAAAAACAAGTGCCCTAAATTTTTAAAGATAATTTAGACTACACCCATTCTCAACCAGCATATGGGCCTGTAACTGTTAACTTTTCAGGATATTCGAGATGAGTTTAATGATGCTGCTTACAATAGTTAAGGATTGCATTGCAAGGACATTTCATGATCTATAATTAGTAATGAAATTACCTTAAAACGAGCTTATATGGGTAGCATATTATAAGCTGTACAGTCTATCTGTATAAAAATAACTATTAGCTGTTTGACAAATGTTGTAATTATTATTTTTTGGCTATTAACTGATTGTGGTGTGTACTATACTAGATCAGAAAGGAACCAAACTTGTGGCAGATAGTCTGCTAGAGCTGCACAGGACCCTAGAAGGAAAAGTTGATTTGAACATTCAACAACTGCAGTCACTTGACCAAGGTATCAAAGTACAAGCTGTCAGTCATATGCAGGAAGTCAGTACATTGAAATTAGTGCAAGAAAAAAGTGAACAGAAAATATTAGAACACGATGAAAATATACAGACCCTTAAAATAAATGAAAAACAATTAAGTATTGTTCAACAGGACATTGTGACACTGCGCACAAAGCAAACTTATGATGCAGCAAGGGTCAGTTACAATGTGCAAATGGTGCAACAACTATCCAGCCAGACAAAAAAAGAGATCCAAGAAACAAAAGCAATTGTTGAAAAGGCAACTTTTGAAACAGAAAAGCAGTTGGGGCAGCTTTCTCACAAGGGATCCATCACAGCACAGAATGTATCAGTTTTAGAGGACAAGGTGACTGAGATTGATGATGATGTACGACGAATTAAAGGGGATGTAGAACAGATCCATCACAAAAGCAAAACAGCAGGTAATAGAGTTACACTTTTTGTAAAGGAATCCATTCAAGGGTTTGTTTCTAGTTTTGAGTTGTCAAAGTAGCCTGTAGGCATACTCAAGTTGTTAAGGCTACAAATCTTACAGGATAAAACACTCCATGAGTAATTTTGTTAATGTCTCCTTGGTACTTGTACACTCCGTGAGAGAATTGTTCACAGGTTCTGCAATCGGAAGGGTTTAACTAAAAAGGTCTTAAGGAAATGCAAAGAGGCAACTGATTTATGCTGCATTTCTGATGTATTTTGATGGAAGTGTATATGTCTTCTTGGACAAAAATGTTTACATAGTATTTATTTCACTAGTTAAAGCAAGGGTATAATTAAAATAATCATTATGTGGGATCGTTTCCGCGAAAAGGACCTAACACAGTGTTTTTTGTTTAGTTTCAATTTTTTTAAATATTCTAGAAGTCTGAAATGTCCTCTACATTGCTTCTTACACACTGAGAATCAGAGTATCTGTCATGGAATTGTGATGCTCTGAATTTTTAATCAGCCATACATTTCAATGCAAGCGTTACATTTCTATTGCGCGTAATGGAAATTTTATAATGTATGTGTTAGGTCCCTTTTTGCGGAAATGCATATCCTTGGTTAACAGAAATAGAAATGTTACAAAATATATTATTACTTGCAAGATATTTTTAGAGTGGTCGTCATATACAGTAATAATTTTTGTCATTGAATGTTGCTGTGGTTAGGTGTTAACATTTAATGTGTGCTTAGCGTATTCTGTCTTCTTATTTTATCGCAATAGAAAATGAGTCGCTTCGGAAACTAAATCCTTCACATTTTGAAAGTGATATACAATACTACACGAACAAGCATCATCCTGCCACACGGCAATGGTTATTAGATCAGATCAGTGCCAGGTTTTCAAAACAAAGCAGAAAAAAAATATGTATCATTACAGGAAACCCAGGAATGGGAAAATCAGTAATTGCAGCCAGCTATGTCGTTTTCATTTGGACAACGGAACTCTTGCTGGCTGCTTCTTTTTTCAACACCACAAAGCAAGAAGGAGCACTCCTAGAATGCTTATACAAACACTTGCATATCACTTCTGTTCTACCATCCCTCCATATCGGGAGATAATTACAGATGTCTTAGTGCACACTGATATTCAGGAAATGAATTGTGCTGATTTATTTACCTGTCTGATCCTCGAACCTCTCTTCAAACTACCTGCTGAACTATACTTAGACAAATATATTGTGATAGATGCACTTGATGAATGTGCATTTGAGTTCCACAGCGAGCTAATGAAACTAATAATTCGCGAGTTTATCAAACTTCCAGTGGAGATCAATGTTGTTCTCACAACTCGACCAGATAAACAAATCCTTCAGGAACTCAAAAAGTTTCGACCTCTGATTGAATTAAGTCCTTCAGATCCAAGAAATATTGAAGATATCACATTGTACCTTAGTGACATTCTTCGGGACAAGATTGATCCAATGGAACTCGATGCAGGATTGGAGCTTCTGGTGAAAAAGTCAGAAGGAATGTTCTTGTATTTTCACTATGCCATTGATACTCTCCTGGAACAAAGCCACCTAACCTTTGCTATGTTGGAGTCCCTTCTACCAGATGGTATTGATGACTACTATGATCAGAATTTCAAACGATTGTATAGTGTGCTTGGGCATGATAGGTACCATGCCCTCTTGGAAGCAGTTGTGGCATGTCGAACTGATCTGCCTCAGGAAATAGTGACTGTTTTACTGAACCTCAGTACTGCTGAAGAATCCGCCTCTGTCACTCAAGGCATCTCTGTTTTGCTTCCTTTGTCTAATGGCCACTTTCACATGTTTCACAAATCCATTCGAGACTGGTTGGTTAGTGAAGAGTTTGCTGGATCTTTGGTTGTTGATCCTATTTTGGGTCACAAGAACTTGGCAATACTATGTAGGTCCGTTTTCCAAGACATCAGAGCTAATAAAGACACACGGGCTCAAGTGTTGGCTTCACCAGCGAAACAGTATGCAGTAGAGAATATTGCGTATCATCTTTGTAACAGCCATGAAAAAGGTAGTATTGAGCTGTTGATTTCAACAGTTGTAAACCTTCAGTTCATTTACTATCGATTGCTGTTATCAAAAGGCACTGCAGCCAACTTGCTTGATGACTACAGTGAGGTTGAAAAACTCTTGACACATGTTGCTCACTTAAGGATGCAGGTAGAACACTGCATTGCTTTTGTGAAATGCCATGCGCAGCAGATTTCTGCTATGCCTTTTTTGATTTTTCAGCTTGCACTGAATGAACCCGATACAACACTAGATGTTCTGGAGGTACAGGAGTACCTTCAAGATCCTAAAGGATTTTTCCCGGATATGAAAATGTATTTTGAGATTAGTAATAAAAGCCAGATTCTTGGCACTGCATCAATGAGTTATGCTTGTAAAGAGTATATAACATATTGTATTGAAAGTCTAGACAAAAAACTGATTATATGTAGCGATATCGATGGTTATATTTACATCTGGACCAAGGATACGGCTGAATTGGTTCATAAACAAAAATCTGAATACCATTCTTTTATCTTGTATATCAGTAATCTGAGTCTCTCTTCAGATGGGAAGGTAACATTTGGAAATATTAACAGTGCCCTAAGCTTGAATGGCAATACAGTTGAACTTATCCCATCAGCTAAGAGGGATGTGAATGCATGTGCATTTAGTAGAGACAGTAAGAAGCTACTGGCTTGGAGCCATTATAGTAAGAGTTATTTTAAATTTGTGGCCGAAATGCAGTTGCAATGCAATCCAATGTATATTTTGGAGCTGTGGGATTTGCAGACTTTCACATGCAAGCAGCTTGAGAGCACCTCCAAAGCTAGCCGGCCTTCCTTTGCTTGCTTTTCACATGATGATAGCTACATATTGTGTGGTCATTATAGTGGTACAATTCTCCAGTGGGAGTCTGCAACAGGAACACTGGTGGCAATATTGTATAGTGATGGGACAGTTGTCAAAAATCAAGGTGAGCTATGTACAGTTTGATTTCAGTTGCATGATTTTAAACAGCTTGATTGTATGGCTGTCAAGTTGTGATGCCATCTTTTTTTTTTTTTTTTTTTTTTTTTTTTTTGTGTCAGGAACTGGAGCTTTGCCTTCACGTGAAACTAATAAAGAGGACCCTATCACTCACATTTCTTGTTCTCCAAATGGCTATTATTTAGCAGCATGTTGCTCAAAGGGCATTCTAATATGGGATGCGCTAAGTCTTGCACATTTACAAGTGCTCACATGTGAAAACACAGGGCGGTTTCAGCATTGTAGCTTCTCTTCAGACAGTTGCTGTATTGTTGCTGGCAGTATTGATGGGTATCTTAAAGTCTGGAAAAAGGAATCCAGTGCAAATATGCTGTTTAAAGCTGAAATAAAAGTTAAATTGGTTGGCACGGCAACATGTATACTCTCTCCTATTCTGGATGACAATATGAATGTGATCTGTGGAATTGGTAATTCTGTGAATGTGTATAGTTACAGTAGCTTGTGCCATGCCAGTCAAGTGCATGAAAGAGAAAAACCAGCTGTTCATCCAGGAGGTGCCACAGCTGCAAGTTTTTTACCAAATACCCTCAAGGCAGTAACTTGTGGCAATCAATGTCTCTATCTTTGGGATGCATCCACACATTCTGTCCTAAACTCTGCAGCTGGAGTTATTGGCTCTCTTATTCGTCTGTCCAGTGATGGAAATTGGCTTCTTACTTATGGTGATGGCTGTTTACATTCAAGTCTGGGACACAAGAAGTCTTTCCTGTCAATCCACACTGATGTGCAGTCAAGAACAAAGCAGTCCACCTGGTTCTCAGGGACCCAACGATTCGTCACCTGCTGACATATGCCACTGTGCTATTTCCAACACTGGTTTAGTGGTAGGTGGTACAGGAAGAGGTGAATTGTACCTTTGGTATGGAGAAAAGCATAATCGTTTTAAGCTACTCAAGAGGCATCAAAGTTTGATTACATTCTGTGAGTTTTTACCTGATGGAAGTCGGCTATTAACAGCAGATATGGATGGCTATGTCACGATGTGGCAGCTGCTGTATGTCAATGACAACGTTGAAGTGAATAGGATTCTGCTGGCATCTCATAAAGATAGTGTGGAACAGGTTTGTTTCTATCCAAATGTTGAGCCTCGCAGAATAATTTCCTGTAGTTCAGACAAAAACCTTCATCTTTATGATGGACAATCTGGTGAGGTGATCAAGAAGATGAAGGGACACAGTGGTGCAGTTATGAAGCTTGCAGTTTCATTTGACAGAAATGTCATAGCATCTGGCGATGAAAGAGGCCAAGTTATTCTTTGGGATACCTTTACTGGAGTTATAAAAAATAAGTTTCCTCATGTCAACGAAGGGATTATTCAATATTTGCAGTTCTTGTGTGACAGCAGCTTCACATGTACACTTGACAACAACAGTTGTGCAGGAAATGTTATTCACGTGTACGACACTCTAACTGGCTCGTACGTTTCTTACTTGACAATGCCAACAAAAATTATAGCTGTATCTGCTAGCAGTGGTACTGAACAGACCTGGCTGCTGTGTGGGACACAAGACGAATCTGTGAAATTTGTAAAGGTTCACAAGTTGGATAAGAATGCTACATAGAGTCTGCACTTTGCAAGAATTAATGATAAACTAGTCGTATCCATTTTCTTATAACGTATACTGCGGTCTTTCATAATGTTTTTGTGTAAATAAAAGACATGGATACTCGATACGGCGCAGGTTCGTAGCCAGGTTGTGTGTTGGGAGAGGAGGAGGTCCCCAAAACCGTTATGAAAAGACTATCGTTTCGCGAAGAAGAAAATTTCCAGTAAGCGCTGTAATAACGCTTGCGTTGAAATGTATGATAGCTAATTAAAAATTCAGAGCCTTACAACTCCATGAAAGATATACTCCGATTCTCAGTGCGTAAGAAGCAATGTGTAGAGGATATTTCAGACTTCTAAAACATATATATAATTGGAAGGTTCTATACGAAAATGGGTCTTGTGGATTTTATTTTATAACATAAAATTTAAATTGATATATCTTCCGAAATATTAACGCTATCGGGTTCCTATTTTTAACACAACATACCACACCATTACTATATGTGAAAATCCATTTTGGTGTCTTACACATGTGGGGTACCGACGTTACAAGGTCCGATACCCCGTAGGGTTCAAAACGGCCACATCTTCAGGTAGGAGTGTCCAAATCGGTTCAAAATAGGTACCCGTGTAGAAGGGTTCTACCGGATTTGTACTGTTCGTTAATTTTTGCTTTATCCGTTGTGGAGATACAAGTGTGCAAAGTAATTGCATATTTCCCGGGCATTATGCGCCATTAACGTATTACGAGGATCCTCGAAGCCAGTCGTAATACGTTAATGGCGCGTAACGCCCGGGAAATATGCAATTACTTTGCACACTTGTATCTCCATAACGGATAAAGCAAAAATTAACGAACAGAACAAATCAATAGCGGTAGGACCCTTCTACACGGGTACCTATTTTGAACCGATTTGGACAATCCTACCTGAAGATGTGGCCATTTTGAACCGTACGAGGTATCGGACCTTGAAACGTCGGTACCCCGCATGTGTAAGACACCAAAATGGATTTTCACATATAGTAATGGTGTAGTATGTTGTGTTAAAAATAGGAACCCGATAGCGTTAATATTTCGGAAGATATGGAACGTTCTATACGAAAATGGGTCTTGTGGATTTTATTTTATAACATAAAATGTAAATCGATATATCTTCCGAAATATCGCTATCGGGTTCCTATTTTGCATATTTCCCGGGCGTTACGCGCCATTAACGTATTACGAGGACGTCCTCGAAGCCATGTTCATGGCGCGTAACGCCCGGGAAATATGCAATTTCTTTGCACAATTGTATCTCCACAACGGATAAACAAAAATTAACGAACAGAACAAATCAATAGCGGTAGGACCCTTCTACATAGGTACCTATTTTGAACCGATTTGGACACTCCTACCTGAAGATGTGGCCGTTTTGAACCCTACGGGGTATCGGACCTTGAAACGTCGGTACCCCACATGTGTAAGACACCAAAATGGATTTTCACATATACTAATGGTATAATGGTAATGGTAAGGAACCCGATAGCGTTAATATTTCGGAAGATATATCGATTTACATTTTATGTTATAAAATGAAATCCACAAGACCCATTTTCGTATAGAACGTTCCATATATCGATTTAAAGTTTATGTTATAAAATAAAATCCACAAGACCCATTTTCGTATAGAACGTTCCAATTATGAAATCTTGAAAAAACATGCGTTAGTTCTTTCTCGCGCGGAAACGAGCCATTTCAGAGCAATGAAGTCGTGCGAAGTTTGATTAGCATTTATAAATCTCATCGATATCAGTGACTGTGTTATCTCTGCTGTGTTACAACGCTCCGTGGATTGCCGGCTTGATACAGAGCTCAACTGTAATTAATTAACAGCGCAGTATGTTACCTGCTTGACGTTGCTATGCTCGGCTGCTGCTGAACGATGTTGGGGCTGCGTGGGCAGTTCTTTCAGTGCTGCGCTGTACCGTACTACGTGCACTACAATATGCCACGCAATGTACATTTACATGCATGTAAACAAAATTCATAGCCTGCTGGGGGAGAGAGGGCCTCTGGGCTACAGGCGCAGGGCCCAATAGGCGCATACATGTACACAGGCACACTATAGATGCTTACTGAAGTAACAGTGGCATCTTTCCCAAGTGCACTAAAAGGCCTTTTGTCACTCACTAAGCATGGCCATATTATAAAGCTATGCTCATACATATAGTTACTATATGGACTTAATTCTGCCTAGCTCAAAGGCAGTGACGCAAGCGTTGCAGAACATCACATCCTGTCTTGGTTTGGCCAAGTATTGAACCACTTGCTCTTTGCTGAACAAAAAACAATTATGTCTTTCCAAAGCTTCGCTTCGGAAAATCAAAGCGTTTAGGATGGTGGGGCTCATCAGGCAGGCTGGGAATCGACTCTCGCACATCGGCAATAGTAGCCATTTTTAATGGAGCTGCTAGTTTAGTAACTTTGTAGCTAACAACATGTTGCAGACATTGATCGCCACATGTAGTAGTATGTAAAGTAAGGGCTGACGCATGTATAGTACATGTACATGTAGGGCCTAGATCGAACAAGTAACGTACTGCAAGAACATACAATGATGTAATAAAATGGGTCCGAGACCGAGACAGCAGGGAAAAAAGTGGTCCGGTTAAAACCGTGCAACCGGACCAGAGATAATAGAGATCATATATTATCTCTGACCGGACCGGCGGCGACGGCCCTGGCGTGAAATCAGATTTGCACGGAGGATCAAGTCGTGCTTGACATCTCACATAGACCTGCTGATATGCTTGTGGTCCAATCTGATGTGGTAACTTAAACGCTTGATTCTTTTCAGATGCGTAGAATGGTTATACCATTGCGGATCGATCGCCATGTGGTCACAGAGCTACATGTTTACTGATGGTGAGCGCATGAGCGCACTGCTGTGTGCTTGCTGGTGAATGCCATGTAGGAATTAAGTACCGTGAGTTCACTAGTGATGAGCGTCCTGTAATTAAACTAGTAGAGGCACCTGGGGATGTCATCAGTGGGCTGACTAAGAATGATGTAGTGGGATGTTACTGGACATGGAGCAAGAAGGCTTTTCTTGTTTGACTGCAAGGTTTGCAATCCACAGGTCAGTTCAAAGTCACAATCCACTAATATACTCCGCTAGACTGAATCTTTCATTGGTACTGGAAGGGCAATGTTAGACCCCTTAGTGTGTATATCTCTGTGTGTATCTTTATAATACTCGTTTCCTCTAAACAAAAACTGTAAACAGAAATAAAAATATAAGGTAGGGGTGTTAAGTTTTTCTATTTGTGTATAGAGAAAATTATTTTATTGTAACCTCTGCAGTCCGAATGAAGTCTCGTACCCAGACCTTTGAAGTCTCGTACCCAGACCTTTGAAGTCTCGTACCCAGACCTTTGAAGTCTTGTACCCAGACCTTTGACGTCTTGTACCCAGAGCTGACTGACCACACTCTAAGCATGCGTATACCACTCCAACAAGTCACACAATTGTGGTGAGACAAACAGGAGGAGATCGAACAAACAACAGGTGGGAATCGAACAAACAACAGGAGGGGATCGAACAAACAACAGGAGGGGATCGAACAAACAACAGGAGGGGATCGAACAAACAACAGGAGGGGATCGAGCAAACAACAGGAGGGGATCGAACAAACAACAGGAGGGGATCGAACAAACAACAGGAGGGGATCGAACAAACAACAGGAGGGGATCGAGCAAACAACAGGAGGGGATCGAACAAACAACAGGAGGGGATCGAGCAAACAACAGGAGGGGATCGAACAAACAACAGGAGGGGATCGAACAAACAACAGGAGGGGATCGAACAAACAACAGGAGGGGATCGAGCAAACAACAAGAGGGCATTGAGCAAACAAAGGTGTTAATACAAAAGGCGTGCGCAAGTTACACAAAGAGGGGGTGGGGCTGTGTCCGGTCAGTCAAAGATGTCAAAGTTGATGTCGCCAAACATGTTCTGTGAGTGCAAAGGATTAGCCTCCACTTGGACCAGCAGCTGCTGGAAGTCATTGGGATTGTCCAACCCTTGCAGTAGGTACTGGTAGGCCACTTGGGAGCCTTCCAGATCCACCTCACTACTGAACAGGCCAGGGGGAAAGTTGTAATGGAGATCCTTACGATTGCTGCTGGAAGCATTTGACTTCTCGTATTCCTCAAGGATCTTGTGTGCAGCTTCAGCATTCTCCTGCATGTGTGTGCACGAGATGGATGATGAAATATTCCCTCCCTCTTCCCCCTTACATACGGCACACCCCCATACACATATGCACATGTACATACATCTAAACACACACACACACACACACATACACACACACACACACACGCACACACACACATGCACACACACACACCCCACACACATACACATTACCTGCAGAGACAGTGGTCTTCCTCCTTCACCTGCTCCACTACTGGTGACCTGATCCAAGTCTAGGTGTGGTAGGAATGAGTCAAAAGCGTCAGTGTCCCCCACACTTCCCCCTGTTCTCATCTCCTCCCCCTTCATCTGCTGCTCCGCCTGCTGAGTGATGGCCATGCGCACAAAGTGCTCTATTCTGTCCTGCTTGTCGTTGCCATGGGGATGGTCAGACTGGGGTAGGGTGATGGTAGAGGAGGTAGAGGAGGCAGTGGAGGATGGTTTGGCATTTTCCTTAGAGAGCACCACATTGGTGCACACAACAAACTCCACTTGCTGGGAGAAAGGATTGACAAAGCTGAAGGCCTTCATTGCAAGTGACACCCACTGCTGGGATTGACTGAGGAACCGATACTGTACTGTTGGCATGGGCGTGCGTCGCTTCATAGCTACATGGGGAGGAGGCAAAGGTAGGGCATGGGGAGGAGGCAAAGGTAGGGCATGGGGAGGAGGCAAAGGTAGGGCGTGGGGAGGAGGCAAAGGTAGGGCATGAGGAGGAGGCAAAGGTAGGGCATGGGGAGAAGGCAAAGGTAGAGCATGGGGAGGAGGCAAAGGTAGGGCTTGGGGAGGAGGCAAAGGTAGGGCATGGGGAGAAGGCAAAGGTAGAGCATGGGGAGGAGGCAAAGGTAGGGCATGGGGAGAAGGCAAAGGTAGGGCATGGGGAGAAGGCAAAGGTAGAGCATGGGGAGGAAGCAAAGGTAGGGCGTGGGGAGGAGAGCAAAGGTAGGGTGTGGGGAGGAGAGCAATGGTAGGGAATGGGGAGGAGGCCCAAGGTAGGGTGTGGCATTCCTCCATGCAGATAGCACCTCTGATCATGACACAAAACATCACATTGCAGTAGAGCTGCAGTCCTAAATAATGCTCACCTTCGTGATGCAGCTGCACCATCTTCTGTATGTCCTCAGGATGATAGTACTCGTATGATACCTGACCAATCAGGTCTTGAGGTAGATAGCCAAGAACTCCAGCCACTCTGAAATACGTATGAGTACAGCACTGATACACACATGTGTGGGTACAGCACTGATACACACATGTGTGGGTACAGCACTGATACACACATGTGTGGGTACAGCACTGATACACATGAGTGGGTACAGCACTGATAAACACCACTGCACAGCAGCTGTCTGAAGAGAAACTTAGGGTTTAGGGTACGTGTGCCACAGGCGCACGAACAAGGTCAAACTTTTCACGCACATTCCGAATCCATTGTCGAAAAACACCCATCTCTTATCTGATCGCTTCTTCAATCTTTTGGCTGGTGAACGAGGGCACCAGAGCGCAATAGTCTATACTCCTACACACAGCACTGATATCAACATACGCATGGGTACACTTTTATGTATGAATACCCAATGCAACCAGCACACACAGAGATACTGTAACATACCTTGGATCGACATAGCTGAACCTGCCATCGACTCCTACTCTAGATATGAACTATTGTACACTGGTTGGACTGGACTAATCTTTGAATGTAAAACATAAGC
>JABACO010000003.1:16386871-16450308 GCA_013339895.1 Ephydatia muelleri | reverse complement strand
CGACTGGGCTATAGTTGTAGAATGGCCTACCCTCGTCACCACCACCATCATACCGGACCGCTGGAGGATGCATTGGTAAGTGTGCAATGATACAGTAGGCACTGCGCCACAGCATTTAGTATGCAGAGCTGTGCAGAGTCTGCATATCAACCATATGCAGATGAGTATCATTGAAGTGTTCATATGCAGACGTCTGCATATGAACACTTCAATGATACTCATCTGCATATGGTTGATATGCAGACTCGGCACAACTCTGCATACTAAATGCTGTGGCGCAGTGAGGATGGTTGTACTGAACGGCGCCTGTTGCGCTGCGTGCGTGTGATTCTTTGCCGAAGATAAGTGCGTTCTTAATTTTATCCAGGGAGCCATCGCAAATGCCACTGCCCCTCGTCCGATTGTAGTCTATCCGCAGCCGCCTCCCCCGGTTGTTTGCCAGCCACCTCCCCCGGTTGTTTACCAGCCACCCCCGCCCGCGCCCCTCCCCGGCCCATATTACCAGCCACCCCCGCCCGCGCCCCTCCCCGGCCCATATTACCAGCCACCCCCGCCCGCGCCCCTCCCCGGCCCATATTACCAGCCCCCGCTTCCGCCCGTGTATTATCCACCGCCTGCTCCGGTCCCTACGGTTTACTACCCTCCGCCTCCGGCCGTGTACTACCCTCACTACGGCCACCATGGTCACCACTATTGAGACTGAAGCATAAACCTGCTGCTTGTATTCCGCTGTGTGTTGTAGACACGATGGTGAAGATGTGAATGTAAATTGTTATTGTATATATGTGTGTACATGTGGTGTCTGTGGTATCAAAGGTTTGTGTGCGGGCAGCCATAGTGCATTAAACAATGCATGGCAGCAGTTGTCCTGTAGTGAAACTGCCTTTGTGGCTCGCTGCACGAGAAGGAAACGTCTGGGGAAGCACTTTGATGACATGCAAACATGTTTACCATGCACACTTCCAATTAGGAGCATGTGTGGACTGACATATGGCTGCACGTTATACTCAGTGCGTGCGAGGCACGGGAAAAGCATGAAACGCCTTCTAGGAAACCTCTATAGCCTCTGCTATAATTACGACAAGTTTCTTTGCATGGGCATCACGCCCTTGTTACGTCATATGCCTGTCACTTTACAAACATATATGGTGCAATTTCCTTTTAATGTTGATTTTGTATGACCTGAATGTGCAGCATGTAGCTCGTTTACGCAGCAACTACAGTTGGAATCCAGGGGTGACTGTGAAATGCGTGTCAAGTAGAAATGTGCAGCAGATTCGAGAACGAATATTCGGCAATCAACTTCGATTTCATGTTGTGACAAGTAAATAAATACTTTCTCTACGACAAAGTTTGGTGGCATATAGGATTGAAAGAGAGGTGGTGTAAAAAGCACGGAAACGAGATTTGTCTGAAATGGGACTGGGACAATGAACTACACCTAGCACACTCTGGCTTCAGCGCTATTTTAGGACGTAAGCGTGTGCTAAATATAGGTGTAGTTCATTTTCTCGGTCCTCGTTTCCGTGCTTTTTACACCACCATTGTCTTATGAGAGGCGTGGTCAGCTGCATTAACAATAACATACTCATTTTCATATTAAAATGACACAAATACACACAGCATATTCATCAATCCT
Organism: Ephydatia muelleri; assembly: GCA_013339895.1. Lineage (NCBI taxonomy): Eukaryota > Metazoa > Porifera > Demospongiae > Spongillida > Spongillidae > Ephydatia > Ephydatia muelleri. The sequence continues at coordinate 16,448,669 of JABACO010000003.1, read as the reverse complement.
GCATTGTTTGTCTATTTCCAGCTAGTGCTCACCCTTAAGGGTAGGGATACTGTGGAGGGTTGTATGGGGGCTGAGGTGGGTAGCCCCCTGCAGGAGAAGGGTAGCCATATCCACCTGTGGGAGGGGGAGGATAGCCCCCTGCAGGAGGAGGGTAGCCCCCTGCAGGAGGAGGGTAGCCCCCTGCAGGAGGAGGGTAGCCCCCTGCAGGAGGAGGGTAGCCCCCTGCAGGAGGAGGTAGCCCCCTGCAGGAGGAGGGTAGCCCCCTGCAGGAGGAGGGTAGCCTCCTGCAGGAGGAGGGTAGCCCCCTGCAGGAGGAGGGTAGCCTCCTGCAGGAGGAGGGTAGCCCCCTGCAGGAGGAGGGTAGCCTCCTGCAGGAGGGAGGTAGCCCCCTGCTGGAGGAGGGTAGCCCCCTGCAGGAGGAGGGTAGCCCCCTGTGGGAGGGGGAGGGTAGCCATATCCACCTGTGGTAGGGGGAGGGTAGTAGGCCACAGGGGGCGGGGCTTGTTCATACACCACCACTTGAGGACTTTGGAAGCCCTATAGACCTTCTGCAACTCGCGTCCCGGGAGAAAAAAACGGCGTTATCGCGCGTGAAAAACGGCCATAACAACGCCAAATTACGCGGTCTTCAAAACGCTGTATCTTCTTGATTGTGCAATATAGTGGAGCTGCATTTTGCACATTTACAAAGCGGTCCTGTGTCTGTAGAAGTCCAAAGATGGTTTAGTTTGCGATGCATCGTTCGGAAGATATTCACAATCAACTTAGAGCAAGATTTCGCGGGCTTCAAGTACAAAACCCCGCGAAATCAAGCCCTTTACTTGAATGTGAATATCTTCGGAACGATGCATCGCAAACTAAACCATCTTTGGACTTCTACAGACACAGGACCGCTTTGTAAATGTGCAAAATGCAGCTCCACTATATTGCACAATCAAGAAGATACAGCGTTTTGAAGACCGCGTAATTTATGGCCGTTTTTCACGCGCGATAACGCGCGATAACGCCGTTTTTTTCTCCCGGGGTCCTACGTAATTGTTTATTGCTCTATTGCGTCACGTCATCGCCGGAAGTAAACATTACATCATTCGTAGTGGATACAGAGAACAATGAGTAAGCGCCAAAGCGTTACTTTGTTTGTACCTTGCGAGAGAAAAAAAAGTTCACACAGACAAGGGAATGACAATCAGCAAAGGTAGCAATTTCAGTTCCTGCTATCCAGTCAACAATACAGACAGAGGTACGGCTGAGGACACGGGTCATATCAAAGAGATTGATTGTAGTAGGACTGAGAAAAGTGTCGTTGTACAATCTGACAGCAGGAGTCATGCTCTATACGATGGCATTGCACAGGAAGTTCAATGTTGTACCAGTAATGAAGACAGCAGTAGTGACGAAGATACAGAGAGTGCTCCATATGATGGCACTGCTAATGACGAGACAACAGAGGAAGTTCAATGTTGTACCAGTAGTGAAGACAGCGCTAGTGACGAAGATACAGAGAGTGCTCCATATGATGGTACTGCTAATGACGAGACAACAGAGGAAGTTCAATGTTGTACCAGTATATAGAAGGATGACAGTGCAGCTTTTAGTCCTTGTGCTTTTGTTAGGGTCTCTCTGTCCCAATTCCAGTTCTCATTAGAAGACACCAAGTCGGGATACTTATGTGGTGAAATCACACCTATGAGACTCCTAACTCCTGCAGTTTTTCATACAGAGACAGGAGATAGATTGAGGCAGTGTGAATAGCAATGTGGGTACAAAGCCAAAGGAGCAAACTCCTTGATCTTGGCTTGTACCCCTGCCCTAATTGATGACATAACTGCTGCACCATCATAAGCTTGTCCACGAATCTTTGATGGATCAAGACCCACTAAATGGTCAGAGATTGGTTCCAAAATTTTCTGGGATATTGCACTAGCATTTGCTCTCCAGGTGACTGAAGCTAAAGAGACATTCTTTGATGGAGGCTATTGGGCAATGTTAAGTCTACAAACTGCAAGCATACAGATAATATTTCTGTGCTTGTGTGAGGATCTGTGCACTCATCTGCAATTGTGGTGAAATGTAAACCTTGTAAGGGAAGATTTGATGTAATTTTTTCTTTTATCTTACTGGCATAAATGTGAATGATTTCATTTTGTGTTGTCTTGCTTGTGTACCTGGAATTTCTCTTCCCTATAGTTTACGTTTTTTTTTTTTTTTTTTTTTTTTTTGAATGCCATTGTCCATTGCAAGAAACTGTAGAGTTGTTACCTCTATTTGCATCCTCACAGGTAAAATCAACTTTATCATCACGATGACTCTTGGATGGTAAAGCTTGTTTTGCAAGAAACTCTACTGTGACCATAAGTCAAAGAATAGTCCTGTTTTCTTCAGCTAGCTCATTTTGTTAAATTGAGAATCTATTCTCAAATCAGGTTTTCTAAAAGTCAGTGTGAACATATCTGCCTGTGTTGTGGCATTGCTGTAGAATGCCATCTTTACCAAGAGCCTGGTATGGAGACAGCACAAGTACACCTGGTATGGAGACAGCACAAGTACACCTGGTATCACTTCATGGCCACCACCTCTCTCTGGTTGCTCAGGGAACAGGATGCAACATCGACAAATTCCTCCAGATAGTACATTACTGTACGACAGCCAAAGAAATTGTTGCAACCATTTCCTCTGGAAGGTAATCATATGGACAAATGAACGGTTGCGGTTTGTGGAATGTATGGCGTTTTTACAAACTTGATTATTATTTAATTAAATAACGGACCTGCAACTTTTGCTACCCACTAATACTACTCTAAATGATGTTCAAATGTAGGCAATTTCAAATTTTGTATCTCATACCGTCCAAAATTCTGGGACCATTTCTGAAAATATGATATTCCATAGACTTGTACACAAAATCATGCTAATTAAGATATTCCATTAGTTATAACTAATGAACAGAGGGGGTTAGACCTTTTGCCACCCTCTAAAACTATTCTACAACTATCCAAATAATATAATATATGAAAAAAAGTGAATGTTGTCGTGAAGAATTTGGCGATCATTTTAAAAAATAGTAAACCAGTTATGGTGCAATAAGGCGCCATTTTAAAATGGCGTTTCTATGGGTTGCCATAGATATATAGTTAACGTGAGACACTTGGACGCGCCCATCTAGGGCAATTCTGCAAGGGTGGAGTCAAGGCAGAGGGCGAGGTGGGCCAGGGGGCGGGGTAGACGAGCGTTAACTACATGGAATACTAAAAGCTTCAAGTCTGTATTTTCTACACCGAGTAGACTGATCGTTGTCTAGAAATTAGAATGATAGTGTAGGCTGCATATACCTCGACCGGCTGCTCAGATATCTACGTACGCTGGCAACACTTCATATATCAAATTTTTATGTTAGCGGATCCTATAGGCCTACACGTAGCTGAGTCGAGTGTCTGAGAAAATAACCAGCAGCATATGGTTGGATTTGGAATAAACGTGTTGCAAACATGATCACATGTACATGTACAATGCGACACCTCCAGTTATTAAATTAACACAACAGCAACGCTAATATTTTGCAGATCCGAGGTGAGAAACGTTAAGCGTAGTTGTGTGGTTTACTCGATATCGATGTGTTGACAGTGTGATTAGTTAGGTTCGAATCGGATGTTCCCTTCACAAAGGGAGCATTTATTAGAAATCATGTATTACGCTGTTGTATTATAGTTTAGCAGTGGCATATCTGCGAATAAATTGTATATTTTGCCTCCAACACATGTGTATGCTTTTACTGTATGGTGCATGTATATGTATGGTGCTTGTGACGTAATGCATGTACCAGTGTAAGTGTATGCCCTTATAACTGATCTAGGTGTGTAAGTAAGGAGGAAAAAGCTACAATGCAAGTGTGTGTGTGTGTGTGTGTGTGTGTGTGTGTGTGTGGCATGTTTCTGTGGGCAATCACATACATGTATGTGCAGAGTTTGAACTCTTCCAGAACTACTTTTGAACCCACCTATGGTTGCATTTTACCCATGCATAGGAAGAAGGACCAATGTGACTGATCATACATGTATATATTCAGTCCCATTGGTCCAGGAATGGATATTTAGTTATGAGGATCTGTGTTGAAAGCAACAGGGGGTGGTGTTTCGGAATATATATAATATTGGTGATGGGGCAAAAATAAGTTTTCCCTTCGTACCATTACATGGCATGCCATGCAGTTATAGTAAATGGTGCAGACCAGCCCGATTAATTGACTGAATGGCAAGTTACATGGCATGTGTAAATCAGGGGGTCAGTAAATCCCTTGTAATGGTGTGCATCTTCAACTGAATGTCTTGAAACTATATGAGTGTTACTGACAGATGTTGCGTGTTGCCTACTCAATCCTTCCTGTCTCTCTCTCTCTCTCTCTCCCCCCCCCCCCCCCCCCCCCCCCAGGCTTCTACTGATTACATTATGTCATTAGTAATTTAAAAACATACAGGCTGCACATATAAAGGATGGCAAGAACTGGACAGGATGAAGAGCAGTGAATCATGATGCCAGTTGGTAGAATGCAGCCTCCATACAAGTGAACACATGGTATTTGTGTAGGGGTACAAAATACACACATGTCTACATGGTGTATGGACTATATAATCTGTAAAATATATATGTTGCTGCATGCACCTTTGTGCAAATACATCATAGTATGTTACTTGTGATTGTGTGGGATGGGTCGATGTGGTTGTAGCACCACTTTCGTTCCCAGACCCGTGTCATAACAGCAGGCTGGAACTCTCATTGAGGCTACTGCAATTGGCACACACACACACACACACACACACACACACACACACACACACACACACACACAAACTCATGTACATTGCATGCAAGGTCTGAACCTGTTTTCTTCTACACATGCACTTGCATTCTATTCCATCGAACTGCTCGTATGCATGTTTAAGAGGACACTGATTCTATTCTCAATTTCTGTACGGGACTGAGCTAATGTGTCGCTCTTTATTGTTTCATATGGTTGACAACTTCTGCATGTGGACGAGCTCCCTTATGACTGGTTCTCTATACATACATGCATCATGCAACATGAGACTAACAACACCTTTTGCTGAGAAGGTGTGAAACAATGCTTTCGCAATTCTTTCAACCTAGCTAACATTTTCGTCGTTCTTTCTGCCTCTTGCTTCACTTGCAGTGAATTCCATCTCTTGGTTCTAACAACTAGATGTAGTGTTACAGTACTGTCTACCAAATTACTTTGCTGCAATACTATTCCCTTAGTACACTTATCTACATGCAGTGTAGCACTCTGAACAAGTGCTCAGATTGACCTTCCTAGAAGGGTGTAGATGAGCTGGATAATGAATATTTGTTACTAACTTTCTTCTGTCAGTTCTGTGTAAACTTACCACAGGCTCTGACCTACCACAATACTGATAGCTTAGGTGCAATAAAATTCATCACCTTTCAACCTTTCCTAGCTTCAGCATGTCTGGACTACAATTGTATCTATGGTTTTATGCAGGGGAATTACATGTAAATGTCTCATGATAAGTACACATTACATATCGATCCACTTAATATGCTTCACCTCCAGCCATTGCAATACCCTATACACTCATTTTACTCCCTGCATTCAACTAGTTTGAAATACAACACTGTGCTGCACTTGATAGAAAAGGACGTACTATGCTGGTAAGAGGTTATTGTACCACTTTTGTCGAAAGGGCAATGTTCCTACAAAAATGGGCTATGGCGATGAATATAAATGTTCATGTATATCTGTACAAATTGTGGTAGGTCAGAGCCCATGGTAAGTTTATGTAGTAAACTATTTAGATTATGCCACACTGCCAAGACAAAACAAAAAAAAAAAAACTGCCTCATATGGCTGGACTCAAAGAAAACACTTACACTGAGAGATACAGAAATTGAGAATAGGATCAGTGGCCTCATGAGCTGTTCAACAGAATAGAAGCAGATTAAGAGTGTGTGTGTGTGTGTGTGTGTGTGCCATCATCATTAGTGAGTGATTTATTTTTACAGTGTGTGTGTGTGTGTGTGTGTGTGTGTGTGTCCCCGTGAGGGCATGTACATGTATGTGTGATCTGAAAACTTTGAGAAAAGTCATGCAAGTGGAACAAAGCTGAGCATAGCGAACAAACAGAAGTTTAGTAAGGGTTGTGCCCAATAAGACAGTTTTATTTCACACCTCAGAGAATGGTGATGTGAGTGTGTATGAACAGAGAACCAGCCATAAGGGAGCTCCACACGCAAGGAGTGAAATTGTCAACTTCATGCAACGCTACAGAGGGACAACTATGAGTGCAAAGGGACAGGGTACATGCAGAAATTGAATACATGCATAAAGCAGTTAAATGGAATTGAATGCATGTGCAGAGAACTATTTTAACAGAAAAGACCTTACGTGCAATGACGTGTGTGTGTGTGTGTAGACTTGCTCAATGTTTTTCATGGTATGTGTGCGTACAAGTGTACTGTACATGAGTGTCTGTATGTGTTGTGCACAAGATTCCATTTCCATAACAATGCAAGTGTACTGTACGTGTGTGTGTTTGTGTGTGTGTGTGTGCACTATGTGTGTGTGCTGTGTGTGTGACGAATATGGCGTACAGGCTATTTACATAAACAATGCAAGTGTGGACATTCATGCACAGTATGTGCTTTGTGAAAACAGTGAGAAATAAGAACCCAAAGTCACTACAAGTGGTACAAGCCCAGACTCTGTGTGTGTGTGTGTGTGTGCATGTGTGTGTGTGCACAAGTGTGCACATACATTCATGCACATGTATGCTTTGTAAAAACAGTGTGAGAAATAAGAACCCAAAGTCCCCTGCAAGTGGTACAAGCCAGAGCCTCTGTGTGTGTGTGTGCACACAGATGTGTACATTCATGCACATGAACCCAACGCTGCAAATGATACAAGCTCAGTCTGTGTGTGTGTGTGTGTGTGTGTGTGTGTGTGTGTGTGTGTGTGTGTGTGTGTGTGTGTGTGTGTGTACAGGGAGAAGGCCAAAAGTATAGGAAGAAGGCCAACAGTACAGGAAGAAAGCCAACAGAAGGCCAAAAGTATAGGGAGAAGGCCAACATGCAGTGAGAAGGCCAACATGCAGTATGGGGAGAAGGCCAACATGCAGTATGGGGAGAAGGCCAACATGCAGTATGGGGAGAAGGCCAACATGCAGTATGGGGATAAGGCCAACATGCAGTATGGGGAGAAGGCCAACATGCAGTATGGGGAGAAGGCCAACATGCAGTATGGGGAGAAGGCCAACATGCAGTATGGGGATAAGGCCAACATGCAGTATGGGGAGAAGGCCAACATGCAGTATGGGGAGAAGGCCAACATGCAGTATGGGGGCAACAGCAGTATATGGGGATAAGGCCAACATGCAGTATGGGGAGGAAGGCCAACATGCAGTATAGGGGGAGAAGGCCAACATGCAGTATGGGGATAAGGCACACATGCAGTATAGGGAGAAGGCCAACATGCAGTATAGGGGATAAGGCCCAACCAGTATGGGAAGAAGGACCAACATATGGGCAGAAGTATCGGGAGGAAGGCCAACAGTATAGGGAAAGGCCCACCAGTATGTGAAAGTATTGGGAGAAGGCACCGTAGTAGGGAAAGTCCCGTATAGGGAGAAGCCAGTAGTATAGAGAGACAGGCCACCAGTATAAGGAGAAGGCCAACAGTATAGGGAGAAGGCCAAAAGTACAGGGAGAAGGCCACCAGTCTACCAATATAGGAAAGAAGACCCAACAGTATAATGAGACGGTCAATTAACGGTTCGAGAGAAGGCTAACACTAGTTACAGTACAGGAGAAGTCCACCATTATAGAGGGATGGCCAACAGTACAGGGAGAAGGCCATATCTCCTCCTTCACTGCCATCGAACATACCCTACGCTACTAAATTCACATAGTATACTCACCAAAACACCTGCGTCTCAGAAGATGTAATCATGAAGAGGCCCCTACGTAGTTTGATCCGTTTATTGCCATGCACGCATCATTGTGCCTAATTGATGCGCTCCACATCTCGCATATTAGCCGATAAGTTAATTTTAATCTGTACAGTATCGCTACAATTATAATTGTAATTCAAAGTTATCGGCGCCGCCATTAACGTTTATAACCTGTCGATCTAGCAAGCCGATAAGAATAATAATTACAATTATAACTTTATTCCAAGATGACGCAAGGTATTACGAAATGACACTTCGTTTATGAATAAATTTGTGCGGTAGAAATTAATTTTTTGTCTTGATTTTAGTTTAAGAATGATTCATGGATAATTTTATAATTATAAGGCACAGATGACAATCAGACCGATTTATCGGTAATTATAAACGTGTTGAAAATTCAATTTGAAAAAAAAACGCAAGATGACCGCCTATGTATGGTCCATTTCTCCATATAGGTGCTGGTTTTGAGTGATGTGCCAAAAGCTGCATTCTCTGAACATCACCTCAAATTCCCCCATGAGCCTCCTGCTGCCTTAATAATGGTACCCAAATCAAAAGTACCTTCAACATGCCCAGTGATGGGTCGAACATTGTGAAGGACCAGCCTCATAACTAGTGGCCTGTGAAGGACCAGCCTCATAACTAGTGGTATGTGAAGGACCAGCCTCATAACTAGTGGCACGTGAAGGACCAGCCTCATAACTAGTGGCACGTGAAGGACCAGCCTCATAACTAGTGGCATGTGAAGGACCAGCCTCATAACTAGTGGCATGTGAAGGACCAGCCTCATAACTAGTGGCACGTGAAGGACCAGCCTCATAACTAGTGGCACGTGAAGGACCAGCCTCATAACTAGTGGCATGTGAAGGACCAGCCTCATAACTAGTGGCACGTGAAGGACCAGTTATGAGATGGGAAGGGCAGTTTTATGACCAATGATATGTGGATAGCCAGCTTCACATACAGGTACTTGAGTTGCATCAACTTCCAAGTCAGGATCACCTCATTTCATGGCGTCATCTGCTTGTTTATCCACTGTCTCTGATGCGATTGTAAACTATAAGAGATCTACATCGTAAAAATTATCGAGGCCCGGGACTCAGGGACTCTACATGTATATTATATCATGACCTACCTTTTGAAAAGGGTAACGATAGGGATCAACAGTTTTGAACACTCGGTAACTTTCTTTTATTTCGCCAGAGTGAACTTTCGCTCACGTGATTATCGCAACAATAACCTATTTTGATTGTTATAATTTATTATTCGTCGTGGGAAAGTATTTTAGGGACGGGAAGGGAAGGGGGGGGGGGGGGGGGGGAGGTTGCAACACCCAAGCCCCACCCCTCTGTATCCGCCCCTGATGTCTGACCCGAGCAGTCAATCATGATGCGATTCCAATTATTAATTCTTATGTCACGCGGATATCAGTTATGCTTACATCGTGGGCTCTCGTGAGCTCTGGTCACGGTACATGTAATAGCATAGATATGGTAATAGATAACAGATGGCGCATTCATGGAAGGAAGAGAAAGCCTTGCGCGTAAGTTTAGACATCACAAAATGTGTGTGTGTGTTGTGAGATCACGTGTTTGCAGCACGAAGCCAAGGCCGAGCGACAAGAGGAACGCTTGCACGCACGCGCAGTGAATGCGGCGCTTCACGGGCACATTGGGCAAGCGATTCGTCTAGAGGTGAGAGCTTTGGGACGTTCCGATATGCGCAATCACGTGCCACGTCTGCAGCATAAGCTAAGGCCGAGCAAAAGCACATCGAAGCGGAGCGCGCCGCTGTGAGGGCTGACCTCGCCCATCATCACCATCATCACCATCACGTACGTTTTTTGACATGTTTGTAATTATCTGTTTCAATGCCACCCTTGTGCCTATAGACCTTCTGCAACTCGCGTCCTACGTAATTGTTTATTGCTTTATTGCGTCACGTCATCGCCGGAAGTAAACATTACATCATTGCATACGCTATGGAGGAATACGCCAGCGACCTTTCTGCCGAAGCCAAAAAGCGCTACTTGTCTAAATTGACGACGTTTGGATTCTCAAATGACCCATACTCAATTCCTGATGCCTCGTGGGTAACAGAACCAGACATCCTTCCACAGGTTACATGGAGCTATATCTCCTAGTCCTTATACCCAACAAGAATTGAAGTTAAGTTACTCTTATTCAGTGTATGTATAATAGAATGACATTACTAATCATGCAGGCCTGGAAGGCCATGACTGGTTGTGATAGCTATGTGAAAGACGGATGGGTTCTAGCGATGAAGATTCATTACTACGACATGATTCCAACAATCGTTGCATAGTGATGGGAAAGGTATGTTACATACATGCATGTATTATACTTCACTGACTGTTATGAGTCAACTTAGGTAAGGCATTCCCAAAAGATCAATGCAGCGCCTGTTCTCCCTTGGGTTGTACTGGAGCTCAATGGCACTGCACATTGCACGTGTATGGCAGGGTAAGTTCCATTACATTATTCAAATTGAAGTGCAATACATGTATGGCTTGGGATATCATCATACAGTCTGGGAGAATCCTGTTCTCATGTAGCAGCCATTATATGCTGCTTGGTCAGGGCAGCAGAATCTCAGAAGAAGTTTGGTGAAGATGCATGCACATCAAAGAAATGTTCTTGGTTACCAGCTATAAAGGAGGTGATGGTTGTAATGGATTTTGCAAATTTAATTTTATTCAGTATTGAGTTACACACATACAGGTTGCACCATCCGAAATAGTCACCGTCAATTTCAGCTCTTCTACTACTGACTGTGCAAAAACGGTTTCCCAATGCAAATTAAAACCACTTCACGTTGTACAGCCACCAACAGACAGTGAGATAGACACATTTTACCAGACCATGAACTCAGCTGAGCTGAAGCCAGCAATCTTAAGAATTGTTCCTGAATATGCAGATCAATTTGCTCCAGGACATCTGGCATTGGACCTACCTCTCTTAATGTCGCAACTTTATAAAGCTGAGTACCTAAGCTTAGATTATATTTCCCTTCAAAGTGTTCGTGAAGATACAGCAAAAGACTTTCAGGTGATAATCATTGTGTTAGATATAAAATTAAAATACAATCATTCTTAGGTTACAGTGCAACAAATTGAAAATTTAGAACAAGCAACCAGAGGACAGAGTTCTAACAAACTATGGTTCCAATATCGCAGTGGAAGAATTACTGCATCAAAGTTAAAAGCTGCGTCAAATACAAACTTGAGTATGCCTTCTCAGACCCTCATTAAACAGATTTGTTATCCTGAAGCATACAAATTCTCCACATCTAGTACCAGGTATAAAGGAATAGCAGTGTGCAACATACATATTTGTATATTTCTTTGCTTCATTTAGATAAGGTTGCGCGCATGAAAAAGATGCCATTCAGGCATACATTAAAATTGCACAAGTGTCACATAAGAATGTAAGAGTGCAAGAAAGCGGCTTTTATATCTCCTATGAAAGGCCATACATTGGTGCCTCCCCAGATGGAATTGTTATGTGTGATTGCTGTACAGAGAAAGTTTTGCTCGAAGTCAAGTGCCCCATATGTGTCAAACCTAACTTAACAGCTCAGGAGAAGACAGGTTTCTGCATGGAAAAGGCTCAAGGTGCAGAAAACTGGACTTTATGTAGGGATCATGCATACTTTTACCAAGTACAAGCACAGATGGAGTTTTGCAATGTACAGTATACAGATTTTGTGGTGTGGACAGAGAAAGAAGTTTTGATGGAGCGGATCAGTCGTGATAAAGGGTTTTTTGAGACTCAAATGCCTAATGTGAATCACTTTTTTGTTTATGGAATTCTTCCTGAACTAATTGGCAAGTGGCATACACGACAACCTGTTGCCAACAAATCAGGAGTAGTGGAAGTAGCACATACACTGAAGTCTCATATTGAAGGTAATGACACTGATGAAGCGCAGTATCATGATCAAAATGGTGAAGATCCAGATGCAACATGGTGTTATTCTGGAGGACCAAGCCATGGCAACATGGTTTGCTGTGATAATTCTGAGTGTTCCATACAATGGTTTCACTTCAAGTGCCTACGAATACACTCCACGCCCAAAGGAAAGTGGTTCTGTCCATCTTGTGCACCAAAGATTAATTCCAAAAAGAAAACAAAAAAATAACAGTCACCAAATAGCGATGCAAAACTACTGTGCAGGAACAATTGAAGGACACAAGTTTATTAATGCACAACACACTCGAACCAGCTTATCTATACTAGCCTGCTCACTACTAGTGTGTGAAATAAATGTTATAGGTAGAGTGCTTCTAAGTATCGTGTACTTTAGCTTCAATATGCCTATTAGACGTTCAACATGAATTCTAATGCTAGATAGTTCACGTCCCCAATCCACCTCCATTTTTTCCAACTGCTTTCTTCCTTTAGTGAATGGGGGTGTCTTCACTTCGGCAATACTCATGCTATCACCAGTAAACCCTCTGTCAGCAATCACTAAATCTCCTGGGAGCAAGTATTTCATCAATGCTGATCTTTCGACTATTTCTTTATCTGACATCCGTCCTCCAGCACATTTCGAAACAAAAGAAATGGTTCCTTGTGGGGTTATTCCTATAAGAAATTTTACTGTTGAATGGTGTTTGTAATTACTCCAGCATTGTGCTCGAGCTAATAAATTTGTGGGTCTTTCTATGAATATTTCAGTGCAATCTATTATCACACTGCAGTTTGAAAAATGCTGGCGAAAACATGTAGGCATTGTCTTTTTAAGAACAGACCGTTCTGGCCAAATAATTAAATGTTTCAATTTTATATCCATTACATCCAAAACTCTGTGAAAATTGCGAGACACAGTAGAGTTGTGTACATTAAAGCGATATGCCAAGTCTTCATCATGCAGATTTAACCGGACTTTCATCAGAAACATTAAGATCCTCTGAAAGGAAGAAAGTTTGGATGATGTTTTCTCAGGAAAAGCAGGTGCTACTAGCATAAGTAAGCCACTAAACACTGTCCAATCAGGTAGTCCAGTGTAGAGCTTCAGCTTAATTGGGTCCTTTTGCAATGCTTCGGGAGAAAGAATATATTTTGCCATCTGATCTTTTAAGCTACTCAACTCTTTTTGAAGCTTTGCATTGGAAAACTTTAGTCTCTTTACTTCTTTTGTCAACTTTTTTGAATTACTACAACCTTCATTTTCCTCATTGTTTGTGCCATCACATACAAGATTCTCTGTACCCTCGTCACTACTGCTGTCTTTCTTACTGCTACAACATTGAACTTCCTCTGCTGTCTCATCATTAGCAGTACCATCATATGGAGCACTCTCTGTATCTTCGTCACTAGTGCTGTCTTCACTACTGGTACAACATTGAACTTCCTCTGTTGTCTCGTCATTAGCAGTACCATCATATGGAGCACTCTCTGTATCTTCGTCACTAGTGCTGTCTTCACTATAAATCATTGCTGTCTTTATAATTACCAAGAACATTCTAGATATAGCCAGAGTTCTTGCAACAAAGCTTCAGGAGAGAGATCAAGATGTATTCGAAGCATACAAAATGATTGATGAAGTTGTGGAATGTGTAAAAACATGTAGAAGGAACATAGACACCTTTGTGACTGCGTGGTATGAGGAAACTATCCTATAGAGGAGTTGCATTGACGTCACGCGCGCCTTGCATTGTTTAGTTACATCATATGTATGCTGCTATTTATGTATACGGCACGCTATAAATATGTACCACGTGAGCGTATGCCGCCGCCTTCTATCGTTCCCGTCCGGTTATTGTTTATCTCGTTACCACGCAGCGCATATTTATAGTAACATACTTAGTGATGTAAGATGCGCGCGACGTCACATGCAACTCCTCTTACTAGAAATATTCCCATGTTACTTCTTGCTATGCGCTTCCTTATTGTCTGAGCTACAACGTGGATTAGCGACGCCACTCATTTCACAAATCCAAATAGTGGTGCCTCGAGTCGGCGTGGCTTTCGTGTCTGAAAATTGCATTCACGCCGGCCATGCAGCGTACCACTATCTCCCCTCGTCGTAAACGATCTAGAGCACCACTATCTCCCCTCGTCGTAAACAGACTGGTAAGAAGTATCATTATCGCTGTTCGTCTCACTTTTTTTTTTCACTTATGTGCTAAGGGTCACGTGCACCTTTGGAGGTGTAAATGATGCGTACAAGTGACGTCACGGACAGTTCAAATGGAAGGCGTGGCCGTTGCAGTATTGCATACTCGTGACCATATTCCGGAAAGACATATTTGACGACTGGGCAATAGTTGTAGGATGGCCTACCCTCATCACCACCACCACCATCACGGACTGCTGGGGAATCTAGTGGTAAGTGCGCAATGAGAGAGCAGGTAGAATGGCCATAAGGTTTTTGAAAAAGGATAGGAGTGTATCTTTGTAAGACAACAGCAGGATGGTTATACTGAACGGCGCATGTTGCTACGTGCATGTGATTTTTAGCCGAAGATAAGTGCGCTCTTTATTTTATCCAGGAGGCCATCGAAGATGCCACTGCCCCTCGTCCAGTTGTAGTCTATCAGCAACCTCCCCCTGTCGTTTACCAGCAACCCCCGCCCGTCCCCGGCCCATATTACCAGCCCCCGCCTCCGCCCGTATATTATCCACCGCCTGCTCCGGTCCCTACGGTTTACTACCCTCCGCCTCCGGCCGTGTACTACCCCGAGCACCATCATCACCACCACGATCACCATGGTCACCATGGTCACCATGGTCACCACTATTGAGACTGAAGCATAAACCTGCTGCTTGTATTCTGCTGTGTGTTGTAGACACGATGGTGAAGATGTGAATGTAAATTGTTATTGTATATATGTGTGTACATGTGGGACTATAGCTGCGTCTGTGGTATGAAAGGTTTGTGTGCGGGCAGCCATAGTGCATTAGACAATGCATGGCAGCAGTCCCTTTGTGGCTCGCTGCATGAGAAGGAAACGGCACTTTGATGACATACAAACCCCATGGAAACACACTTCCAAATCACGTAGTCTGACATATGGCTGCACGTTACTCAGTGCGTGCGAGGCACGGGGAAAGCACGAAACGCCTTCTAGGAAACCTCTATAGCCTCTGTTATAATTACGACAAGTTTCGTCAGTTCTCTTGGGCACCACGCCCTTGTTACGTCATATGTCTGTCACTTTACAAACATATACATGTATGGTGCAATTTCCTTCTAATGTTGGTTTTGTACTGAACACGTGCAGCATGTATAGCTCGTTTACACAGGAACTACAGTTGGAATCCAGGGGTGACTGTGAAATGCGTGTCAAGTAGAAATGTGCAACAGATTCGAGATCGAATATTCGGTAATCAACTTCGATTTCATGTAATTATTGTTGTAACAAGTAAATAAAAACTTTCTCTAGGACAAAGTTTGGATGGTGGCATATAGGATTGAAAGACAGGTGGTGTAAAAAGCACGGAAACGAGGTTTGACTGAAATGGGAAAGGGAAAAATGAACTACACCTAGCGGGCTTCAGCGTACGCTAAATATAGGTGTAGTTCATTTTCTCGGTCCCTCGTTTCCGTGCTTTTTACACCACCATTGTCTCTCAATCCTTATTTCCAAGAGGCGTGGTCAGTTGTTTTAACAATAACATACTCATTTTCATATTAAAATGACACAAATACACACAGCATATTCATCAATCCTGCATTGTTTGTCTGTTTCCAGCTAGTGCTCACCCTTAAGGGTAGGGATACTGTGGAGGGTTGTATGGGGGCTGAGGTGGGTAGCCCCCTGCAGGAGGAGGGTAGCCATATCCACCTGTGGGAGGGGGAGGGTAGCCCCCTGCAGGAGGGGGGTAGCCCCCTGGAGGAGGAGGGTAGCCCCCTGCAGGAGGAGGGTAGCCCCCTGCAGGAGGAGGGTAGCCCCCTGCGGGAGGGGGAGGGTAGCCCCCTGCGGGAGGGTAGCCATATCCACCTGTGGTAGGGGGAGGGTAGTAGGCCACAGGGGGCGGGGCTTGTTCATACACCACCACTTGAGGACTTTGGAAGCCCTATAGGCACAAGGGTGGCATTGAAACAGATAATTACAAACATGTCAAAAAACGTACGTGATGGTGATGATGGTGATGATGGGCGAGGTCAGCCCTCACAGCGGCGCGCTCCGCTTCGATGTGCTTTTGCTCGGCCTTATGCTGCAGACGTGGCACGTGATTGTACATACCGGAACGTCCCAAAGCTCTCACCTCTAGACGAATCGCTTGCCCAATGTGCCCGTGAAGCGCCGCATTCACGGCGCGTGTGTGCAAGCGTTCCTCTTGTCGCTCGGCCTTGGCTTCGTGCTGCAAACACGTGATCTCACAACACACACACACACACACTTTGTGATGTCTAAACTTACGCGCAAGGCTTTCTCTTCCTTCCACGAATGCGCCATCTGTTATCTATTACCGTGACCAGAGCTCACGAGAGCCCACGATGTAAGCATAACTGATGTCCGCGTGACATAAGAATTAATAATTGGATAGTCCATCGCATTATGCATGAATCATTGATCAGACATCAGGGGCGGATACAGAGGGTGGGGCTTGGGGTGTTGCCCCCCCCCCCCCTGTCCTTTTCCACGGCGAATAATAAATTATTCATAACAATCAAATAGGCGATACATCACATGAGCGAAAGTTCACTCTGGCGAAATAAGTATCCCTATCATTAACCTTTTCAAAAGGTAGGTCATGATACGATATACATGTAGAGTCCCTGAGTCCCGGGCCTCGATGTTGGAATTATAGATATCTTATAGTTTACAATCGCATCAGAGACAGTGGATCAACAAGCAGATGACGCCATGAAATGAGGTGATCCTGACTTGGAAGTTGATGCAACTCAAGTACCTGTATGTGAAGCTGGCTATCCACATATCATTGGTCATAAAACTGGCCCTTCCCATCACATAACTGGTCCTTCACGTGCCACTAGTTATGAGGCTGGTCCTTCACATGCCCTAAGTTATGAGGCTGGTCCTTCACATGCCACTAGTTATGAGGCTGGTCCTTCACGTACCACTAGTTATGAGGCTGGTCCTTCACATGCCACTAGTTATGAGGCTGGTCCTTCACAATGTTCACGACCCATCACCGGACATGTTGAAAGAATCTTTGGTGTGGGTACCATTATTAAAGCAGCAGGAAGCTCATGGGTGAATTTGAGGTGTATTGTTCAGAACATTAGTGATGTTCAGAGAATGCACATTGCACTCAAAACCAGCACCTATGGAACCCCTTCATTCTCATCAATGACTAAATGTGGATAAACATGGACTATTACCTTCCATAGGAAATGGTTGCAACAATTTCCTTGGCTGTCGTACAGTAATGTACTGTCTGGAGGAATTTGCTGATATTGCATCCTGTTCCCTGATCGACCAGATAGATGAGGTGACCATGGAGCGATACCAGGTGTACTTGTGCTGTCTCCATACCAGGTGTACTTGTGCTGTCTCCATACCAGGCACTCGGTAAAGATGGCATTCTA
Source organism: Ephydatia muelleri (assembly GCA_013339895.1). NCBI lineage: Eukaryota > Metazoa > Porifera > Demospongiae > Spongillida > Spongillidae > Ephydatia > Ephydatia muelleri. The sequence goes on along the minus strand of JABACO010000003.1, from coordinate 16,431,165 downwards.
CAGCAATGCCACAACACAGGCAGATATGTTCACACTGACTTTTAGAAAACCTGATTTGAGAACAGATTCTCAATTTCTAAAGTAACAAAACGAGCAAGCTGAAGAAAACATGACTATTCTTTGACTTATGGTCACAGCAGTAGAGTTTCTTGCAAAACAAGCTCTACCACTCAGGGGTCATCGTGATGACAAGTTGATTTTAACTGTGAGGATGCAAATAGAGGTGATTTCATTGCAATGCTACAGTTTCTTGCAATGGACAATGCCATTCAAAAACACACACACACACATAAACATCCAGAAATGGCCCATACATAGGCGGTCATCTTGCTTTTTTAATTCAATTTGAATTTTAACCAACTCTATGATGTACTATAAGCAGGTCTGATTATGATATATGTACTTCAAAAAATTATTCCATTAACCCTAAAATCAAGACAAAACCATATCCGTTAAGTAATTAATTCGCGGTTTGCGAATCAACGAATATTCCCGTATATCTTCCCATAGACATGTATGGGGTACTTCAATACCAAGCACGCCAGCTTTTTCTCAGCATTTGTCATGAGGGATTGTTAGTACACTACATTTGTAGTGGGGTCGCTGTATTTTTCCTATTTAAGACGTCGCTTCCCTAGGATTGTCCTCAATGTATGGTATAACCATACATCGAGGACACTCCTAGGGAAGCGCCATCTTAAATAGGAAAAATACGGCGACCACACAAAAAATTTAGAGTACTAACAATCCCTCATGACAAATGCTGAGAAAAAGCTGGCGTGTTTGGTATTGAAGTATCCCATACATGTCTATGGGAAGATATACGGGAATATTCGTTACCGCGAATTAATTACTTCTGTCTTTTGACCGCTCATTTCTGGATATGACTAGGGAAGAGAAATTCCAGGTACACAAGCAAGACAACACAAAATGAAATCATTCACATTTATGCCAGTAAGATAAAAGAAAAAATTACATCAAATCTTCCCTTACAAGGTTTACATTTCACCACAATTGCAGATGAGTGCACAGATCCTCACACAAGCACAGAAATATTATCCGTATGCTTGCAGTTTGTAGACTTAACATTGCCCAATAGCCTCGTATCAAAGAATGTCTCTTTAGCTTCAGTCACCTGGAGAGCAAATGCTAGTGCAATATCCCAGAAAATTTTGGAACCAATCTCTGACCATTTAGTGGGTCTTGATCCATCAACAATTCGCGGACAAGCTTATGATGGTGCAGCAGTTATGTCATCAATTAGGGCAGGGGTACAAGCCAAGATCAAGGAGTTTGCTCCTTTGGCTTTGTACACACACTGCTATTCACACTGCCTCAATCTATCTCCTGTCTCTGTATGAAAAACTGCAGGAGTTAGGAGTCTCATAGGTGTGATTTCACCACATAAGTATCCCGACTTGGTGTCTTCTAATGAGAACTGGAATTGGGACAGAGAGACCCTAACAAAGCACAAGGACTATAAGCTGCACTGTCATCCTTCTAAATCATTGCTGTCTTTATAATTACCAAGAACATTCTAGATATAGCCAGAGTTCTTGCAACAAAGCTTCAGGAGAGAGATCAAGATGTATTTGAAGCATACAAAATGATTGGTGAAGTTGTGGAGTGTGTAAAAACATGTAGAAGGAACATAGACACCATTGTGACTGTGTGGTATGAGGAAATCCTCCAGCTTGCAGTGTAGAAGCATCATTGCAAAAGAAGACAAAACTCCAGAGGAACCGATGTAATGTACCCACTGAAAATCCATTTGGACCACTTTAAAAGAGCAGTGGCCATCCCTCTATTGGACTCTGTTATAAATGAACGTTGTTCTGGTGAACAATGTCATGCTCAGGGGCTTCTCTGTCTTATGCCATCTGTTTGGCTTTCCACAACCATGAACCCATTGGATTACATTGACGATTTAATGAAATGGCAAGGTGATCTTCCATTCCCTAAATCACTGCCAAATGAACTGAGGAGATGGCAATACCTGTGGAACGGCAAACAAAGTGAACTAGTGTCAAAGGATAGGGAGGGACGAAAGAATGATGATGTAATCCCTGGTGATCTTCTGCAAACTCTTGCTGCTTGTGATGCCGACTCTTTTTCAAACATTCATTGCCTTCTATTAATAGGGTGTACCCATCCCAATCACCAGCTCTGAGGCTGAGCGGTCTTTATTAAGGAGGGTGAAGACATACATGAGGTCTGTTATGACAGAAGAGCGGTTGTCTGATAGCTATACAGTACAGAGGAAGAATTGCAGTTGATGAAGTATGCTATTACTTTTGTGCGGGAACACCCAAGAAGAGTGATGATTGACATGGTCTGCTCATGTAATCAAACCATGTTAGTAAACATAATGTACCCTGCGTTGCATGCATGTAGGGTGTGTAACCTTTTAATAAAAATTAAAATCGATTATTTCGACTATGAAAAAAGTCTAATCGATTTTTCAGGTTTATAGCAACTTGCAAATCGGTTATTAGAAACATACAATCGATTTTGGCGACTAATGCATCATTAATTTCCTAGGTTTTTGAGGTTTTTCCGATTTTAATATTGGCACGTAAATCACAGTTACTCAGTCCAGTTTTTTGTAGATGCCATTCATTTTAGTTTATAGGGAAAATGTACATGTAGATGTTTAGTCGACATAATTAGTAACAAAATCGCTGTACGCATACGTTGTGCGCGTGTCAATCGAAAATAACATCTCATTAATTCTATGACAATTAAATTTTATAAGGCATTACGCACTATTGTATGGCTCAACTGACAAATAGTCATTGGCCCTTGCCTTATAAAAATGGGGTGGAACGTCTGTTCAGCAAGGCAAGCCTCGCACATGGTGATTTAGCTCAAGCCATGAAGAAGGAAACGTTAAGTCCCTAATGAACTGTTTGCTTGTATCAACACTTATTTTGCATGTAACACTGCAGAGAATGGAAAGGTCTAACGTGAGCTTGCGAACATCTACTATATACCGCCAAAAAGTTCTGATGGAGCTATTGTGCCATGCGCGTGCACCCATGCTTGTATGAAAACATGCACAGGGACGGTATTTTGAAAGAAGGGCAGTGCATGTTGATTAGTTTGCATGGTTACCTGATTACGTCAACACTGATTTTAAACCGGCCATTATAATTAGTAAACTATTGCCGTCTATCTGGGAAAAGCGAAGGGCGTATAAGAATGTAATCGATTTCTGACAGATTTTCTGCATATGAAAGAAACGAATATCGATTAATCGCGACTAAGAAAAACAGAATCGGTTATTTCAACTAAAGGAAAGTCTGAAATCGGTAATCTGCTATTCTGCTAAATGCATAGTCGACCGAATAGGTAATCGCGAATAATCGATTAACCTACAAAACCTGACAATCGGTTACACACCCTACCATGCGTGGTGTAATGCAATAGATAGGTTCACATGGATGATCTTTGAACTGATCATTTTGCAATTGATCTGTTCAAACTAATAACTACATGAATGTATTGATGAAATTATATGCTGCATATAATCCATATTCAAGCACTGAAAGTGTTCATAATGTGTTGCTTTCTGTTCTGAACTCAGATAAGTAATAAAGTATTTGCTTCTGGGCTCTGCCCCAGACCCCAATGGGGGAGCTTGCAGCGCTCCCCCATACCCCCTAGCTGAAGATGGAATGCTCCCCTTATTATTTACCAACCAACCCCCCTTTTCCGAAATTTCTGTATCCGCCCCTGGCCGCATGGTACAAATTTCAAATGCATTTCTCATGGAATAGCACCTGGTTAGTGAAGGAGGAATTGCTAGATCCCTCTCTATTTGAGGTGGGCGGAGAATGGGGCGGGGCATACACTTTCTTAGACGTATAATCTATTTATACATCTGGATATGAGACCTACACAGAGCCACAATGACCTGCATGGCTATTTAGAGTGGCGCTTTGGTCGCTATGCACTACATCAGGAAACCACCGACACACCACTTCATCCACCATCCCATATGCAAGGGTTCCGAAGTGGTAGCTATCAATAATGAATATAGCAGGAAAGCTTCCACCCATTTACTAAAAAGGTCACGTGATGACCCAAAATGTTTTGTGGGATGTTGGCAATGGACCCATGATGTCCAACTAATCACGTCAAATGGATAGCCACATTTAATCGAGCCCAACCGTGCACCAGGTGGAGGATGGTATATACATTTCTGCATGACATTACCGGACCCAAGTTCAATATCTGCTTCATAACCAGGCCAACAGAAACGTTCTTTCACCTTTTCGATGTTCCCTTCATGTACAGCCAAATGAGCTGTTGCAAGATGCTCTTATATGGCTGCTAGGAACAATTAGGCCACTTTATTACACAAGAGGTGCGAGAATTGACGCCAGCAGTGGGAGTTGATGCAGTGGCGGATCTAGGGCCCCCCTCGGCAGGAAAATTATGAATAATTAAATACGAATCGTTCATTGACTCGGCAGGAGCAGCATGCGTACGCGAGCTAACGTTCCAGCCAAAGTACGGATAGATGAATGGATCTGATACAAATTTTGGTGGAAATCGGTTAGTACGCTCTGCAACAAGTTTACTTTTATTTACAGCTATCGTACCCTCAAACTTAGATGCACTGCTAGTAGTTGCTTCTCCGCGCCGATTGGCACAGAATCGGATGTGGCCGTCTGTTCTAGCAGCAGACCACTATGCCAAAGACAACACTGCATTGAAAGCCAGCAGAAGCCACAGATCCTGCACGTCACCGTCGCTAGCCGAAGCGAGCACGTGACGCCGTTACACCGGGCATGCAAGCCAGCAGAAGCCCGGCAAGGCGAGTGCTGTGGCCTAACGATGCTCATTAATAAGAGAATATTTAGGGGGCCTTAGGGTATAGGTTTGGCGCCGAAGCCAACTTTTCACCCCGATTCCATCAAATTTCACCATCCTCGATCCCACCTCGACAGTCACACATTTCCAATCAAGCTAACAAGTCATATTCTGACTGAGTTGATTATTGGCATTCGAGCTACGCATCTGTATATTAATTACAAAAGTATGGCCTTTGTATACCAAAACAGCTTTAAATTGCAAAACGGCTGGAGCTTTGTCCCAGATGCCACTGGGGGGAACTATCAGCGCTCCACCCATCCTCCACGAAAGGGATCACGCGCCCTCACGTACCCTCCCCCACTGGTATGAACCCTCTTTCTCTTCCCCCCCCCCCCCCCCCCCCCCAAATTCTGGATCCACAACTGTGATATGCAGTGAGTTTAGTCACTACAGTGTTATGCTGGATGTGCATTGAGATGATCCTACAACTGTACATGAAGTTGAAGCCTTGTAGTTAAAGTGTTACTGTATCCTATGCATTGTAACTGTCCTTAATATGGACTAGGTCAGAATATTAACCTCTATGAATCGCTGGCAGGTACTCCATGGGATGCTCTTTGTAATTTAAGATTACTATATTATATCTCTGTGCATTGTAATGTGATTGGTCGGGTGAAAGGTGGAGACACTGAAGAGGAGCTTCTGTCAGCAGAGTTAGAACTTTGGGTGCGTTCACTTGAGGCTGTCATGGATCTGATACCTTCTCTGGTCCTGTTTTCCCCTCACCTGTGCACTAAGGCTGCATAATGGCCAGCAGAGAGGGAGGCTATCCATCTAAGAGTGCACTGTGTTCGTGATGCTCCTCTGTCATCCATATGTGTCCCCTCCTGCACTACCCAGCTTCATGGGATCTGTTTTACTGGATGGAATGTTTCACCATTTTTGCTGAAGATTTTGAGCTGCTACAATTGAAAACTGCTATGTGCTAACGTTGCTATGGTTATTCAGCCCATGCTAACGTTGCTATGGTTATTCAGCCCATGCTAACGTTGCTATGGTTATTTAGCCCATGCTAACATTGCTATGCCCATGCTAACGTTGCTATGGTTATTCAGCCCATGCTAACGTTGCTATGGTTATTTAGCCCATGCTAACATTGCTATGCCCATGCTAACGTTGCTATGGTTATTCAGCCCATGCTAATGTTGCTATGGTTATTCAGCCCATGCTCACATGAACTTCATGTGTGCTGTTGTACTACACATCGTTGTTTGCAGGTTTTTGTTAAGAACAAGTGGGCCTACACAGAAGACAGTGAAGCCATGTGTGAGTGGAACAGAAATGAGTCATACATGGTGATAGCTGTCATAGATATTTCTCAATTTCCTATATTTTGATGGCTTTAGAGGGCTGTAAAAGAACTCCACCTGGTGATGGTGGTGGTGGTGGTGGTGGTGGTGTGTGTGTATGTGTACGTATGTGTGTGTGCATGTGTGTGTGTGTGCATGTGTGTGTGTGCGTGTGTGTGTGCATGTGTGTGTGCATGTGTGTGTGCACGTGTGTGCATGTGTGTGTGCATGTGTGTGTGCATGTGTGTGCATAATGAGTGAGGAAAGGTAGTGTATGTAGTTATTTGTTGTTAATGGACTCCTATCTTCTCCAATGCTTAACATGTGCTACACAGAGCGTACATGTAGATAATTATATTATACAAAACTGCGTGTGTTTTATTGGGGAAGTTGGTACACATGCATATGCATTGGTCAGCAGTGGTCAGCCTATAGAAATGGCGGAGCTATGTGGATGGTCGATGTTTACTGCGAGAAAGAAAAGGGTAACAGAATGGTAGTACAACAATACTTTGAAAAGGTTGGTCGCAACGTTTATGGCTCATGCAGGAGATACTCTCATTAAAAAACCCCCAGCCATTATTTCCAGGGTTTCATGTAGAGAGCGAAGGGGGGAGGGGTTTATACATGGTACTTTATGGTACATGATTGTTGAGAAGGACAAATAAGCTAAGTTACTGTCATTTTCAATGGAATGTATAGCAGCATTGTGTGTGTAAGACTGATTTCAGCTGGGTGGGTAACACCATAAATACGAACATTCAAAATTATTTAAAGCAGACACTAATGTTGAATCAGGCACAGCATACATTATGATGTGTAATACTCTGGTGTTGTCTTGTGACAAGTTTGTTGTACCTTCTTCTAAAGGTGTGATAGGAGCACTACAGCAACTGGCCACTTCACAGTGATGGTCCACACTCATATTGACCCATACATTGTGATGAAGACACATACCTCACCATGTGCTAAGTTTGCATTTAAAATCAGGTAGGAGAGGTGTGTCAAAAATGTGTGTGCATGTCCGTGTGTGTTTGCATGTGTGTTCATCCTGGGATATTACAAGCAGCCATTTGCAATCTTGTTTTGTACAGCATACAATGTATAAGGAAGGATGCCCCCAAATCAGGTAATCTTAGGAAACTACTTTAAATGCATTTTGGTTTAGTTTCACTCCTTCTGCCCACCCACCCACCACCCACACACACACACACACACACACACACACACACACACACACACACACACACATGTACACACACACACATGCACACACTCACACACATACACACACACTGATCAGAGGCGTGTCAGGCTGAGGGTCGGGTGTGTGGTATATTAAGGGTTCCCTAGGGAACAAGGAGAATGATGATGAAACCAATCATAGCAAACCCATCTTCACTCCAGGCTACACTCGCTGTCATCCTGTCATCGTGAGCACAAAGCCATGTATGGATTGTACACGTTGTGGTGCTTATCAAATGGTAGGTCTCCTCCCACAAGCCCCTCCTCCCACAAGTCCCTCCTCCCACAAGTCCCTCTGCCCACAAGCTCCTCCTCCCACAAGCCCCTCCTCCCACAAGCCCCTCCTCCCACAAGCCCCTCCTCCCACAAGCCCCTCCTCCCACAAGCCCCTCCTCCCACAAGCCCCTCCTCCCACAAGCCCCTCCTCCCACAAGCCCCTCCTCCCACAAGCCCCTCCTCCCACAAGCCCCTCCTCCCACAAGCCCCTCCTCCCACAAGCCCCTCCTCCCACAAGCCCCTCCTCCCACAAGCCCCTCCTCCCACAAGTCCCCTCCTCCCACAAGCCCCTCCTCCCACAAGTCCCTCTGCCCACAAGCCCCTCCTCCCACAAGCCCCTCCTCCTAATCTGATTCCACCTCCTCCCACCAGATGACACATTCAAGGGTTGGAATAGCAGAATTTAAAGCCACTATGCCATCAGTTGTTATATATGTGATGCATAAGTTAACAATGTTTTGTGTGTACAGAGGAACCATGTGTTTGCCTGTATCTGTGTTGGTGTTTGTATGTTGATCAAAACAACATATTTACATCACTGCTGGTCTGTAACTTGATCTCGTTTAGGCTATTAACTTGATCTCGTTTAGGTTATTAATGTTCTGATTCGTCACTTGAGGGTACCGGGTACCTACACTAGGTTCTCTAACGGGCCGGAGCGCGAGTAACGCTAAGGTAAGAGTACGTTTATTGATTGCTGTAGTCTAAATCAGTTAGACATTGAGGAGGAAGGGAAAATGGAACTAGGACAATAGAGCACCGTGCGTGCGCTTCTTCCAAGTTGTATCACATGTTCTTGTTCGATTGCTATATCTTAACCTTTCAATCGCTAATGACACTCATATATGTATTTATACAAGTTGTAAAACTTCACAATCTGATAAACTGTATACTCCGGATGTGACGTCGTGATCAATCCCTAATGAAGGCCCACTCAACAGCACCGCTCTTTGAGAAAAAGGACTAACTGGAGTGACAAACAATCACACAACACACGCATACCTATATGACCTCTGCTCTTACCCAACATTAGTATTGAGTCGAATGTCTGTTCAGAGCTTGTGCCGTACCACTCGAGCTACCCTTTAGGACTCCTTTCACAGTGATCTATTTCAGTAGCTTTCTATGTTTAGTGTGCTTACTCTAGATCCTATTTTTTTTAAATCCTGACTGTGGGTTTACAGTCTAGTGTTGTAAATGCAGGCCTGATATCCCTATAGTGCTCCAGGAACCATTGATCACACATTCGGATGTACGGTACACTCACGTATATCCGTGGGGGTTACTGACTGGTGTTGTAGACGCGGGATATCCTAAGCTGTAACCGCTCGTTGAATTTCATTAACTTAATCAACAACGATCAACATCCAAATGAACAGAAACACTGTCGTGGGATATAATTACTTGCAACATGCGGCTCTCAAACCTGGTCATCTAAGATTATATACAATGTATACTGGGTGTCCACGAAAGAACGCAATCTATCAAATGTTATTCCCGTTCAAAAGCATTGCGTTCTTTCGTGGACACCCGGTATATGGGACAGTTTCCGCGATAATTGCCCCACGGTTAAAATGTTATAAAAATGCATCGCGTTTGAATCGCTATAACTTCCCAACGGATAACGCTATCGACTTCCTATTTTCAGCACTTCATACTACACCATTTCACTATGAAATGTTGAAAATAGGAAGTCGATAGCGTTATCCGTTGGGAAGTTATAGCGATTCAAACGCGATGCATTTTTATAACATTTTAACCGTGGAGCGGAAACTGTCCCATACAATATACATTGCGCACAGGATGGCTTTTCAAGACGTTGGTCCCACCTCTCAATCCTGGTCATCTAAGTATATGGTGGCTTTATGGGTATATGTAGCTAAGGGTCTGAGAGGGTCAGAGAGGGGGGGAGTGGCATAACAAACAGAGATGATTCATGAAGATAACACTTATGATAAAGTTCACAACGTATGTTTCATCTCAGACAATGCATTGCAGGTTAATATCCCTCAGGATAGAGTCAAAGGCCTGTTCACTGGTGCCATACCTCTCATGTCATACGAACTGATCCATATAACTGGAGAGCTGATTGCTTTGCACACCCTTCATTGTTTTGAACTTCTTTTTTACTCTGTTCCAATAACACTCTATTTTCTGGGTGTGCACACCATTGGTTCAATTGACAAACTCAACAGTGTGGTTGACCGTGTCATGCTGCAGATGAGGCATATCCTGGGATATCCTGGGATATCCCGCTGTATGCAGCCCATTCATCCGAGTGGAGTATGGTTGCCGGGGCAGTGTGTGCTCTAATGATGGGTAGTAGTGTGACAGCATCCCTTGTGTCATCCGTGTGCATGTAATCTAGCGAAGGGGTGTGTGAGGTGTCCACCATCCACCCCAAACACCCACTGCTCGTAGTCTGCAAGTGTTCCTTGGCAGTACTGCACCAATACATAAACACTTGTCACTTTATTCTGTACAAGTAGTACCTTAGGTTTATGCTTGAATAGGGGACTCGTCTATCTGGACAATGATCCCGGGACCTCCTAGCATAACAGGTCCATTATTTAAAAGCCTTGTGGAGCACACCACCTGAACGATTGATATACACCCCTGCCGTGTTTAGAGCAACCTTGGCACACTCCACAGCGTCAGACATGGGGTTCTGGCGTGACCAGAAACATAGCAGCATCACCCAGGTCTGTAGGGTCAGCTGGGACTTGGCAAAAAAAATTTCCCTCTCTAACAGACTGACATGTTTTGCAGGAGGAACATTTCCACCCAACTCCATCCCTCACATCACTGCAAGTGCACTCAAGAATGGGTTTCTGACACCTCAATAAGAATGGGTATCTGGCATGAGCTACCTCTGCTGACCCACCATACCCTCCTCTATGTAACCCACATATTGTACCCTTCATGTGTGTACCCACCCTTGTGCAAGACAACAAGTTCAAGACAATACCTTGCTCTTTTGTGTACACACATACACACATGTACACCACTGTAGGGATACACAGATACCCTGCTCATTAGCTACTTTACTTAGGACTGAACTCGGGGTTCTGAGGAAGTGAATGACATCACGGTAGGTCGTTGATTAAGTTAGTGAAATTCAGCGCATTTAAAATTCATTGGAGCCGTCCGTCGGCAAACATGTGTGCAATGTGTGCCACAATACAAACCAGAAACATACGTACAACCGAAGTACAAAGTAATCAGATTGTGAGGTTTGTAGAGTGGGCAGGCGTACGTGTTTGCTGATGGTGAGGCCAGCCACGTGGCCCCGGGCCGGCGCGCTCACGTGACTTACAATCATATTCTTGAATATATTTTCTAAACCCTAATATCTGCACTTTGCCAATGAACAAAAAAAAACAGTAGATTCATACGCACACATTGCAGTTAATAACGAATAACTACTCTTTCTACACTGTTAGTAAAGGCGCCTGAAGAGGAACGCACCGCTAAGCTAATGATGGTGGTGGTGGTCGTGGTGATGGTGGCCGTGGTGATGGTGGTGCTCGTCATGATGATGGTGGTGGTCGTGATGGGCTGTTGGAGGGGGATAGTAGACGGGGGGAGGCGGGGCGTAGACGACGGGAGGTGGTGGAGCGTGGTGGTGGTGGTGATCGTGGTGGTGGTGAGGATTCGCAGCGTGGCTGATGGCGTGCTGTTGGGAGCAGATAGTAAACACTGAATTAACACAAGAGTGGTTTCCGGCATTTCACTTACTCCGATGCTGCCAAGAATGCCGTGATGGTGGTGATGATGATCGTGATGAGACATTGTTTCACACTTTCTGTATAACACAACTGATGTCAGCTGCGCCTTCCAAATTATTTATACGGACCATACCGTAAATTAACTAATTGTATTACACATTTCCAGAATGCATAAATGAATCCTCTCTCAAGTAAGTAATTTCACTGGTGTTTTAGATGTCCAAGCGAGCTATCAGAAAGAATAGAACAGTAGTTGAAGGCATTATGTCAAGCATAGTGTCATTCACCCCATCAGCTCAGATACACTTGGCAAGGTGATCGGGTCCGCGCAGAGATAATTACCTCTGGTCCGCGTGAAGTCATACGACCATCATTCAGCAGTTGGTTTTCCAGATCGCATTGCGCATGCGCATGCGTCGAAATAATGGGCTCCCACAAGTGGGGGGAGGAGTCACGTGTTGAGTAGTAATATCTTGCAGTTCTACAAAAATGTCCCATCACCACCACCACCATCACCATCACCACAAGGGGTTGCTGGGCCATCTCGCGGTAAGTACCTCGCTAGAACTAGGGTGGACAGCTAGACGTTACTTACAACTGTCGAACAGGATGCAGTTCACGATGCAGTTCATCCGCATCACACTCCGCCTCCGGTCGTAGTCTACCAGCAGGCTCCTCCCCCACCCGTCTACCAACCACCGCCTCCAACTGTCTATTACCCGCCTCCGCCCCCAGCTGTCTATTACGCGCCGCCGCCTCCAGGTGTCTATTACCCGCCACCCTCGTGCGATCCCCATCGTCACCACCACCACCATCACCACTGTTGAACCTCCGTCGTCCAATGTTATATTAGCTTTAGCTACGTTGTAGGTAGTGTGGTCATTTTGAGTCTTGTGTCAACATGCAAAACCCTTGATATTGCCCACCTCGAAAATGGCAAGGCAGTGGGTGTGGCCTGGGGCCGAGGCTAGGTTATGAGAAGGGAATAACCGCTCGGGATGGTTGTGTGATTGAAGTCACTCGCAATGGGTGTGTGCTGGTGTGTGTGCAACTGTTGGTCTCAGTATAGATAAGAGGATTCGATGATTTTGAAAGTCATACCTTCTGATGGTCTTGAACATGATTACTTACATAGAGTTTAAGGTAGTTAAACGCAGTTAACCGACCACGGCGCACGTGTCGTATCGCCCACCGGGAAAGTAGGTATATAAGGTCTGGGCGCATGCGTCGCACACACGTGCGTTCGAACCAGACGGTCCAGACCTCGATAACGCTGCCAGTTTCGTTCTTTCTTTTTCTTTTAATGGCTCCGTTACTTACAAAGTAACGTGACCGGGCAGGGTTGGCACGCCCACAGGTGGGCTGTGCCGCGAGAGACCACACCCCCAAACAGATGGGGCGTGTGCCTAACCCCTCAAAGCCCGGGGTCGGCCAATACATGAATGGGATATGGGCGCACATCGACTGCATGTGCTCCAGTGCTCGCATCCGAGAAAAGAGGTTAACTCTATAAGTGCATATCTCTGTATGTTGATGTGGTGATCCATGAAATGATGGGAGTCCATTGTAGAGATACCTCATGTGTGTGTGTGTGTGTGTGTGTGTGTGTGTGTGTGTGTTTATAGAGTATGTATTTATGTGGTTTTTTTGGTTATGGTGTATGTTATTGGTGTTTGTGCTATAGGTGTGTATGTGGTGTCTTTGTGTGTGTGGTCATGCATGAAATATACAGTGGTGCACGTACAGGCGTGACTCGTGTGGTGAAGTCTGAGCCAATACTTACCATTGGTGTGATCACAGTTGCACGGTTAGGGTAGAATTCGTCACACAGTCTTAACTACACCTACTGGTCTCCAGCTCCTCTACATTCTCTGTCCTCACTAATGGTCTCCAGCTCCTCTACATTCTCTGTCCATTACTGATGGTCTCCAGCTCCTCTACATTCTCTGTCCATCACCTAATGGTCTCCAGCTCCTCTACATTCTCTGTCCATCACTAATGGTCTCCAGTTCCTCTACATTCTCTGTCCATCACTAATGGTCTCCAGCTCCTCTACATTCTCTGTCCATCACTAATGGTCTCCAGTTCCTCTACATTCTCTGTCCATCACCTAATGGTCTCCAGCTCCTCTACATTCTCTGTCCATCACTAATGGTCTCCAGTTCCTCTACATTCTCTGTCCATTACTAATATTCTCCAGCTCCTCTACATTCTCTGTCCATCACCTAATGGTCTCCAGCTCCTCTACATTCTCTGTCCATCACTAATGGTCTCCAGCTCCTCTACATTCTCTGTCCATCACCTAATGGTCTCCAGCTCCTCTACATTCTCTGTCCATCACTAATGGTCTCCAGCTCCTCTACATTCTCTGTCCATCACTAATGGTCTCCAGCTCCTCTACATTCTCTGTCCTCACTAATGGTCTCCAGCTCCTCTACATTCTCTGTCCATCACCTAATGGTCTCCAGTTCCTCTACATTCTCTGTCCATCACTAATGGTCTCCAGCTCCTCTACATTCTCTGTCCATTACTAATATTCTCCAGCTCCTCTGTCCATTACACTCTGTGTGCACTTACATCGCCACTTGAAATACAGCCACCCTCATGATATGGCTGCCAAACAGGTCAACCCTTGGGTGACTGTTTTAGGCTGTACTGAAGGAAGTACATGTAAAACGCACACAACACAGTATCACCTCATACTGACTATTCTGAAGGGGGGCACACTCCATAGTGGACCCAAGTTATGAACACGTGTCAAATGCTATGTACAGCACTATAGAGCAGCCACAAGGAAGCTGTCCTGTTGCATGTGTCTCATTTGAAGGCACCTAAAGCTTCATTTGCACCCTGTTGCGACACATCGAAACCTTTGTCTGGTTGGCAGCACTAGCATCAGCATCTGGTAGGCAGCACTAGCTTCAGCATCTGGTTGGCCAGGCACTAGCTTCAGCATCTGGTAGGCAGCACTAGCTTCAGCATCTGGTAGGCAGCACTAGCTTCAGCATCTGGTAGGCAGCACTAGCTTCAGCATCTGGTAGGCAGCACTAGCTTCAGCATCTGGTAGGCAGCACTAGCTTCAGCATCTGGTAGGCAGCACTAGCTTCAGCATCTGGTAGGCAGCACTAGCTTCAGCATCTGGTAGGCAGCACTAGCTTCAGCATCTGGTAGGCAGCACTAGCTTCAGCATCTGGTTGGCAGCACTAGCTTCAGCATCTGGTTGGCAGCACTAGCTTCAGCATCTGGTAGGGCAGCACTAGGCTTCAGCATCTGGTTGGCAGCACTAGCTTCAGCATCTGGTTGGCAGCACTTAGCTTCAGCAGCAGACCCTCTTAAGGGGAGTCGTGTATTGTGATCTAAAAACTATCATTTTCAATTTTACCTACCTTGTTCACTTGTTTCATTTGAAGGAGCTCTAATTCCATTAAATAATTGGGCGTCCAGTGGGATTATTTTATTCAATTTTTTATTCGTTTATTTTTTTAATTATCTTTGGGGGTGGGGGGGGGGGGGGGGGGGAGGGGGAGGGGGGGAGTGTTGATGGCATTGTCACGAGAGGGGTACGTACGAATCACAGGAGTGTACGGGTAAATAGCTCCACGAAATTACTACTCTTCCGACAATACTTTCTACCCTAGTTCAAATGCGATGGGATAGATGCCATGAGTCTCGAGGCACCAAGAAGCTAGCTGTTAGGTTAAACACAGTACTAGGTCACGTGTCCACATAAGCGCACACAAACACTTCTCGGGACAAGAGACTAAGCAAATAGTACTTTCCGGAAGAATACACAATATACTGAAATTGTGATTGAATTGTTTTTTTTTTTTTTATATCCGCACCAGCTTCGTGTAATTTTTCACGCGAATTAATTGGCACCGGATCGGAAGTGACATCAATGTGCGCTTAGAAAAGCGGTGTATGTGACACGGCAATAAGCGGAGCAAGCGTGTGTGTGTGTGTGTGTGTGGAGCTCGTAAAATGGCGGTGTGATTATACGTACTATAAGACTTGGTCCAGCGGATTTGTTTGGCGATATTGATTAGTCCATTCGAAGAACAAGAAAAGACGTCCTGTTGAAAAAAAAAAAATGACTGACCCTCAAGTTGATCCACCCCTTTCGGTAAAGAAGAAGAAGAAAGCGAAGAAAAAGAAGGTTTTTATGGTCGAGCCTGGCGCAATTCACAATGGGGAAATAGAGAAGACGCCGAAGGTGCGCTATGCATGCATAGACGAGGGTTGGGAACAGGTCACTTTATTGAGCATTTGCTAAGTTCTGTTCGAGACAACTTGTGATTTAACGTTGTTTTTGCCACGAGCGCAGTAGATTGCGTGTGTACTGCAATGCGTTTGACCTGTACCACTAAACGGGTCCGCTCGACTCCACGATATAGGGGTGTACTACGCCGCTGAGCACTAATTAGAGTGGTGTGTGACTGCGTTGTTCGATTGTCGCCGTCCTGTAAACAGGTTAATTGTATTTCACACGGCGTTTATGGTACATGTGGGGTCATGACCAGAAGGTTGGAAACCATATATGGCTAACTATCTTCCGTGCAACAGTACCTGCATGGGACAGTGAGTAGCTAGCTAGCTTGGAGTATTGAGTCACTGGAGGAGTTGTTGTAGCTAATCAGTGTATTGCCACATTCTATTCTGTTTCTTCCTCTCCTTTCCCTCTACCCTCTCCCTCCCCTCCTCCCTACCTCATGTCACATGTGTATCATGTGACACCATTCCTACCTGTACCATGTAGGGGGTATTGTTCCATGGTAGGTGGTATGTATTGTTTTTATCCATATACTCTGTAGATTACTGAAGATTACAATCACTAGGAAAGGTGTTCTGTGAAGGGGAGGAGTTTTGTATTATAAGAGAGGTGTGTGCTGCAGGGCTTCTGGGATGGTTCAGTCTGAGGTCACTCATGGGTCTTGCACAACAAAAAAGGTCAAACTGTTGATAAACCTGGGTGGTGTTGTGATGTCATCACCTTTGCTCAGGCCACCACACCCATTCATAGGATGGGGAAACACGTTCTGCACTTGATATCAATTGATGATTGGTGTGTGGAGGTGGAATGGCTTTTAACTTCCTGCAATTAAGTGTTGACAGCTCTGGTGCAATGTGCACAAATGTGGGGATTGTACCTGTGCTATGGTGAGAGTGCTTGTGTCATGGTGAGAGTGCTTGTGTCATGGTGAGAGTACCTGTGTCATGGTGAGAGTACCTGTGTCATGGTGAGAGTGCTTGTGTCATAGTGAGAGTGCTTGTGTCATGGTGAGAGTACCTGTGTCATGGTGAGAGTACCTGTGTCATGGTGAGAGTACCTGTGTCATGGTGAGAGTACCTGTGTCATGGTGAGAGTAACTGTGTCATGGTGAGAGTACCTGTGTCATAGTGAGAGTACCTGTGTCATGGTGAGAGTAACTGTGTCATGCTGTGTTGTCTTTCACAGCAAACATCAGCTGCAGATGATGAAGTCATCACCACTTCCAAATGCCAGAGGTGTAAAGGGTTGTTCAAACTGATGGGTAAGGGATGCCCCTCCCCTCTCTCATCCCCCCCTCCACTACTTTGTTATTCTGTTCCCCTGAACACCTCGTGTTCCTCTCTCCAACACCTGAACACCTCATGTTCCTCTCTCCAACACCTAATTCTCATGACTAATGTTATTGATTTTTACATGTCACCTTTGCACTTTTGAATTTTCTACCTGCTATGCACATACACACACACATGCTTACAAATTCACATACTCGCACATACACACACACACGCACACACACACACACACACACACACACACACACACACGCACAGTATCTAGGAGTGAAGCAGCACCTGTTTCACAGGTTTGTTATGGGGTGCCAGTCACTATGACAACCTATAATTAAATACATTTGTACATTCATTCATTGGTTGTCATGTTTATTGTGGTAACATTTTGTGCTGATGTGTAACCCTAAATGTGGTCTTAGGGGTGTGACACCTCACATTCCTGGAGGTGGAGCATCTCACATTCCTGGGTGGGGTGGGCATCTTTTGGCCATCATGTGATGGAGTACCCTCAAGAAGAGAGGGGTGTAACCCATGGCATCTTTGGCATCGGTATGGCTACCTATAGCTGTGCAGGTGCAGATTTGATCCATGAAAGGGTGTAGTGTTTGAGTTGTGTTATAGATGAAGATATTTTGTAATGTATCAGCTACATGGGTGTGTAGTAAGGGAGTCTTGTGCGTGTGGAGTCTTGTGCGTATGGAGTCTTGTGCGTATGGAGTCTTGTGTGTATGGAGTCTTGTGTGTATGGAGTCTTGTGTGTATGGAGTCTTGTGCGTGTGGAGTCTTGTGTGTATGGAGTCTTGTGTGTATGGAGTCTTGTGTGTATGGAGTCTTGTGCGTATGGAGTCTTGTGTGTATGGAGTCTTGTGTGTATGGAGTCTTGTGCGTGTGGAGTCTTGTGCGTATGGAGTCTTGTGCGTATTGTCTATTTGCATCCTGAAGTGTGTACAGTGGTACACAAATTACCCCATTCATTTTGTTGCATCATATCTCATACCAGGAGTGAGCATTTAACACAATATTTGAAAATCTATACCCCCTGTGGTGATGCTAAATTGTGGCTAAACTTCTCATGAATATGCTAATTTTGGCTTATTGCAATAACTGTTCATAATTCAGTTATCCACAGCACTACAGAACACTGCAAAAGTGAGAGATTTAAAAAACATGATGGGAGCATTCTCAATAAGTCAAATTTTATACATATAGTTTGTTTTGTATGTACATTACAAAAATGCTGTTTCTTTTGAGTAATCACTTTTACTTTCAAATGCTCTAATTTGTGTACACCTGTACACAAATTACATTGCTTTACGTTAGTAGTATTATGCTTTCAAAAAAGTCTTGAAAGTCACAGAGGGCATGATATAGTAACTATGTATTGTGAAATTATTCATGTGGTTCTATCAAGAAAGTTTTGCAGTAAAATGTGTACAGGTGTACACAAATTAGTCCTATGTAGAAGAATGATGTTTATTGCAAAATAAATTCAAATTCAAATCACTTATATGCATCCAAAATCAACAACAATGCAACTGACACTTCCTCTACCTATGCCTCCACAACTAGTACTCACACCTCCACTAGTACTCGCGCCTCCACTAATACTCGTGCCTCCACTAGTACTTGCGCCTCCACTAGTACTCGCGCCTCCACTAGTACTTGCGCCTCCACTAGTACTCGCGCCTCCACTAGTACTCGTGCCTCCACTAGTACTCGTGCCTCCACTAGTACTCGTGCCTCCACTAGTACTCGTGCCTCCACTAGTACTCGTGCCTCCACTAGTACTTGCGCCTCCACTAGTACTTGCGCCTCCACTAGTACTTGCGCCTCCACTAGTACTCGCGCCTCCACTAGTACTCGTGCCTCCACTAGTACTCGTGCCTCCACTAGTACTCGCGCCTCCACTAGTACTCACACCTCCACTAGTACTCGTGCCTCCACTAGTACTTGCGCCTCCACTAGTACTTGCGCCTCCACTAGTACTTGCGCCTCCACTAGTACTCGCGCCTCCACTAGTACTCGCGCCTCCACTAGTACTCACACCTCCACTAGTACTCGCGCCTCTACTACTCGCGCTTCCGCCGTTTGTTCTGCGTTCTGCGTACACGCGCACCTGCTCTTCTCTCCATCAAAACCACTCGCTAAGATTTATTATTTTTTTAAAGTTTTATTTACTTTTCTAATTAGTTTAATTGACAGATAACAATCAATTTTTATTGTATGTTTAATTGACCATCTATTATTAATGTATTGTGTACTCATGTATTGATTTTGGAGTTACAATTGTGATTAATTACAAAGATAAGGTAGGGTAAGTAATTTGTGCTCCCCTGTACACATATACCCTAATATGTGTACAGGTGTACACACGGATGCAAATAGACAGTATGGAGTCTTGTGCGTATGGAGTCTTGTGCGTATGGAGATGTGTCTATTGTGTCACTTGAGTGGTTGTTGCAGAGCTCGTGGGTGTGTCTAACTGCCTCCAAATCATTCGTGCTGAGGAGAAGGTAGCCCCGCCCCCTCCCATTGCCGTGAAGACCTCGAAGGAGGCCACAGGATGCAACTGTTCGGCATGTATAGCCAAGAGGTGAGGTGTGTGGTGTGGGAGGGGCAGTGTAGTGTGGGAGGGGCAAGTGTGTTGTGGGAGGGGGCAAGTGTGTTGTGGGAGGGGCAAGTGTGCTGTGTGGGAGGGGGCAAGTGTGGTGTGGGAGGGGCAATATTTGGAACCCTAATCATCCCTACCTACTCCGTTCCCTCTGTGTTTTGGTGTTGTGTGGGTGTGTTGTGTGTTGTGTGGGTGTGGTGCACAATTCTAGTTAACCTTCTCGTTCCTTTCCAGAGAAAACGTGTGCACCCCAGATTCGGAACGAGAAGCTCAAATGACCCAGACCTACTGGATGGATGTTCGTCATGTTGTGAGGAGGATCTACCGAGACAATATAAGTCTAGCGAGTGAGTGTGGGGTGTGGTCTTCCTAAGTGGGTGTGGTCTACCTAAGTGGGTGTGCTCTTTTTAAGTGGATGTGCAACTGAGTGCAGGTGTGTGTGTCTATGTATACATGGTCTGTTGCCTATGAGGGAAATGGGATCATTTGATATGACCATCTCCTTCATTGCAAAATGTACATGTAGCTGGTTCTTTGTGAAGTATCCTGGTTTCCTACAATCATTTCTCACTCGCCAGCTAACACGCTCTAACAGTGACTCACTCACCAGCTAACATGCTCTAACAGCGACTCACTCACCAGCTAACACGCTCTAACAGTGACTCACTCACCAGCTAACACGCTCTAACAGTGACTCACTCACCAGCTAACACGCTCTAACAGTGACTCACTCACCAGCTAACATGCTCTAACAGTGACTCACTCACCAGCTAACACGCTCTAACAGTGACTCACTCACCAGCTAACACGCTCTAACAGTGACTCACTCACCAGCTAACACGCTCTAACAGTGACTCACTCATCAGCTAACATGCTCTAACAGTGACTCACTCACCAGCTAACATGCTCTAACAGTGCCTCACTCGCCAGCTAACACGCTCTAACAGTGACTCACTCACCAGCTAACACGCTCTAACAGTGACTCACTCACCAGCTAACACGCTCTAACAGTGCCTCACTCGCCAGCTAACACGCTCTAACAGTGACTCACTCACCAGCTAACACGCTCTAACAGTGACTCACTCACCAGCTAACACGCTAACAGTGACTCACTCACCAGCTAACACGCTCTAACATGACTCACTCGCCAGCTAACACGCTCTAACAGTGACTCACCCGCCAGCTAACACGCTCTAACAGTGACTCACTCGCCAGCTAATACGCTCTAACAGTGACTCACTCACCAGCTAACACGCTCTAACAGTGCCTCACTCGCCAGCTAACACGCTCTAACAGTGACTCACTCACCAGCTAACACGCTCTAACAGTGACTCACTCACCAGCTAACACGCTCTAACAGTGACTCACTCGCCAGCTAACACGCTCTAACAGTGGACTCACTCACCAGCTAACACGCTCTAACAGTGCCTCACTCGCCAGCTAACATGCCTCTAACAGTGACTCACTCACCAGCTAACACGCTCTTACAGTGACTCACTCACCAGCTAACACGCTCTAACAGTGACTCACTCACCAGCTAACACGCTCTAACAGTGACTCACTCGCCAGCTAACACGCTCTAACAGTGACTCACTCGCCAGCTAACACGCTCTAACAGTGACTCACTCACCAGCTAACACGCTAACAGTGACTCACTCACCAGCTAACACGCTCTAACAGTGACTCACTCACCAGCTAACATGCTCTAACAGTGACTCACTCACCAGCTAACATGCTCTAACAGTGACTCACTCACCAGCTAACACGCTCTAACAGTGACTCACTCACCAGCTAACACGCTCTAACAGTGCCTCACTCGCCAGCTAACACGCTCTAACAGTGACTCACTCACCAGCTAACACGCTCTAACAGTGACTCACTCACCAGCTAACACGCTCTAACAGTGACTCACTCACCAGCTAACACGCTCTAACAGTGACTCACTCGCCAGCTAACACGCTCTAACAGTGACTCACCAGCTAACACGCTCTAACAGTGCCTCACTCGCCAGCTAACATGCTCTAACAGTGACTCACTCACCAGCTAACACGCTCTAACAGTGACTCACTCACCAGCTAACACGCTCTAACAGTGCCTCACTCGCCAGCTAACACGCTCTAACAGTGACTCACTCACCAGCTAACATGCTCTAACAGTGACTCACTCACCAGCTAACACGCTCTAACAGTGACTCACTCACCAGCTAACATGCTCTAACAGTGACTCACTCACCAGCTAACACGCTCTAACAGTGACTCACTCACCAGCTAACATGCTCTAACAGTGACTCACTCACCAGCTAACATGCTCTAACAGTGACTCACTCACCAGCTAACATGTTCTAACAGTGACTGTACACAGTTATAGTTTGACCCAAGTGCTAATTTCCTCCTCCCCATCTCGCCAATTGCAGATAAAGAGAGCAGGTCAATTATAGGTTCAGACAAGATGGTGGCCATTGTCAAGATGTTGTGTACAAAAGATCCTCACCAGTTTTTCCAAAGACTGGAGACATTGGCAAGGTGTGTGTGTGTGTGTGTGTGTGTGTGTGTGTGTGTGTGTGTGTGTGTGTGTGTGTGTGTGTGGGTGGGTGGGTGGGTGTGGGTGTGGGTGTGTGTGTGTGTGTGATATGATGTGGAAAACTTGTACCACTCTGTCGAATACCCAACTCGAAGACTTATGTGCAGAGATTGGTTGCAAGCAGAGTAAGAGTAACTCTGGTCCAATAAAACAGGGGTGTGGTTACCCCACCCACTTCCTGTCATCCTGACCAGCACACTTGTTACATATACATGTGTGTGTGTTGTATATTTGCATGTACTGTATGATTGTGTGGGTGTGTTCATTGTCATTTCCTCACTCCTCCTCCCCATACCCTTCTGCAGGGAGTATCTGTTGGAGGTGAAGGTGCGCCTACTGGAGCAGCTGTCCTGTGGTTTCAATTCTCCCCAGCTGGCCATTGAGTTTGTGCAGATGCTGCTGGATGAGTATTCCACTCTGTGTGCATCCTTGCCATCCCTGCTGTACCTGCTTGAACCCCTGGTGAGGAGGAGGGAGAGGGGTTGGGGGTTGGGCCATCCCTGCTGTCCCTCCTATACCTGCTTGAACCCCTAGTGAAGGGGAGGGAGGGGGAGGAGGAGGATGAGGCAGCTCTCCCTCACATCTAGTGAGAGAGGGGAGGCAGGTGATGGACTATTCTCTCTCAATAGGAAGATGACTTCATGCCTAAGCTTGGGATGACCATTGAACTGATGAACAAGAACATATTCAGGGAACTGATCTTTGCCGAGTCTTTCATGAGTTTAAACCTTCCTCTAATTGTTGCCCAGCTAAGGTGAGGAAGTGGAGGAGCTGGGGGGGGGGGGGGGGGGGTAGGAGGAGGGAGTTGGGGGAGGGGTAGGAGAAGGCGAGAGGAGTTGGGGGAGGGGGAGGCAGAGGTGTGTGTTGGGGCGTCAAGTCACGTGGTCTTCATGTGTTCATCTGATGTCCCTCAGGTTGGCTTGTCTGTCATCAGACCCTTATCATAGGAGCACTGCGGATGCTCTTAGCCACAGGTGAGGGAGAGGGTGATGGGGAGATAGGGGAGGGATGGGAGGGTGATGGGGTGATAGGGGAGGGATGGGAGGGTGATGTGGAGGGATTAGATGGTAGCTTGTGTATAAGTAGGGGGAAGAGAGGGGCAGTTGTAGGTAGTAGGGGGAAGAGAGGGGCAGTTGTATAGGTAGTAGGGGGAAGAGAGGGGCAGTTGTAGGTAGTAGGGGGAAGAGAGGGGCAGTTGTATAGTAGGGGGAAGAGAGGGGCAGTTGTAGGTAGTAGGGGGAAGAGAGGGGCAGTTGTAGGTAGTAGGGGAAGAGAGGGGCAGTTGTAGGTAGTAGGGGAAGAGAGGGGCAGTTGTAGGTAGTAGGGGGAAGAGAGGGGCAGTTGTAGGTAGTAGGGGGAAGAGAGGGGCAGTTGTAGGTAGTAGGGGGAAGAGAGGGGCAGTTGTAGGTAGTAGGGGGAAGAGAGGGCAGTTGTAGGTAGTAGGGGGAAGAGAGGGGCAGTTGTAGGTAGTAGGGGAAGAGAGGGGCAGTTGTAGGTAGTAGGGGGAAGAGAGGGGCAGTTGTAGGTAGTAGGGGGAAGAGAGGGGCAGTTGTAGGTAGTAGGGGGAAGAGAGGGGCAGTTGTAGGTAGTAGGGGGAAGAGAGGGGCAGTTGTAGGTAGTAAGGGGAAGAGAGGGCAGTTGTAGTAGTATACGAGTGCAGGGCAGGTGTGTGGAGACAACTCTGTCGAATACCCATCTCATAGGACATTGTGTGCAGGGATTGGTTGCAAGCAGAGTAAGAGTAACTCTGGTCCAATAAAACTGGGGTGTGGTTACCCCACCCACTTCCTGTCATCCTGACCAGCACACCAGTGATGTTGTTGTTTCTTTGCTTGTGTAATTAAATCCTTCTTGTGATGCATCTGCAGGGACCATAGCTACTAGGACCATAGCTACTAGGACCATAGCTACTTAGCTACTAGGATCATAGCTACTAGGACCATAGCTACTAGGACCATAGCTACTAGGACCATAGCTACTAGGACCATAGCTACTAGGACCATAGCTACTAGGACCATAGCTACTAGGACCATAGCTACTAGGACCATAGCTACTAGGACCATAGCTACTAGGACCATAGCTACTAGGACCATAGCTACTAGGACCATAGCTACTAGGACCATAGCTACTAGGACCATAGCTACTAGGACCATAGCTACTAGGACCATAGCTACTAGGACCATAGCTACTAGGACCATAGCTACTAGGACCATAGCTACTAGGACCATAGCTACTAGGCAGTGCACTGCATTAGCAACTGTATGTGTGATGATTAATACTTGTGCGCTCTTGTACACTTTTGTGCACTCTTGTACACCATTGTGCACTCTTGTACACCGTTGTGCACTCTTGTACATTGTTGAACACTCTTGTACATTGTTGTACATTGTTGTGCACTCTTGTACGTTGTGCACTCAACACTATTGTCTACTTAGCCCTTGTATACAATTACACCCTCCTCTACCTCACTACTCCAGATACCTATCTCTGGACAAGGAGATGGAGGAGGTGAACCAATATGGAGGTCAGCTAAGGACAGGTTGAATGGCCATGAGCCTCGCGAGCATCACATGATGCCGGGTGAGGAGGACAAGAGGTCTCACCTGGAGAAGGTTAGGACTGAGGCAGAGGCCTTCAAACTCATGAAACAGACCTCTGAAAAGGTGTGTGTGTGTGTGTGTGTGTGTGTGTGTGTGTGTGTGTGTGTGTGTGTGTGTGTGTGTGTGTGTGTGTGTGTGTGTGTGATATGATGTGGAAAACTTGTACCACTCTGTCGAATACCCAACTCGAAGACTTATGTGCAGAGATTGGTTGCAAGCAGAGTAAGAGTAACTCTGGTCCAATAAAACAGGAGGTGTGGTTACCCCACCCACTTCCTGTCATCCTGACCAGCACACTTGTTACATATACATGTGTGTGTGTGTGTGTGTGTGTGTGTGTGTGTGTGTGTGTGTGTGTGTGTGTGTGTGTGTGTGTGTGTGTGTGTGTTGTATATTTGTGCCCCCTACAACTGCATGTACTGTATGATTAGTTGTTGCCATGGCATCTTGTCACTGCTCTGCTACTTAGATGATGGAGTCATCTATCCATCAAGATGTCGACACAGCCAAGACCAGGTGAGTAGGCCATGTGCTCTCCCACACACCCCTCACCCCCAATCACCCCTTTCAGACCACACCTTCCCCACAGCGGCAGATCACTTAAGCAGCAGGATAAAGGTTCCTCTGAAGCCCCTCCCACTTCGTCCTCCTCTTCCAAACCTCCCAGCTCCCAGCTGACGGAGTGGTCCAAGCTTCTCTTCAAGTGCATCAAACCTGTGGGGGATCCAGACTTTCGTCTGAACGGGGACATAGCCACACACACCATCACCCTAAAGCTGGACATGACGGAGTTGGACCTGGGCACCCCTCCCTCCAGCTCCAGACAACTATGCACCAAGGATGACCTCCGTCGCTACAGGAAGCTTGGTCTGACATCTGAGGAGGTGGTGGAGGTGGCCATGAAGCTCAACGCTTTGAAGGCTCTCGGTATCAACCTGAGGATAGAAGACCTGTTTGATGAGGAGGGACTGCTGCTAGCCGAGAACCAGGACCTGCTCAGAGGAGGGGGAGGGGAGGAGGCAGTTGGGGATGATGTGTATTTCCTCGATGACAAGGGCACAGGTGAGGGAGGAGGTTTGGTTGCAAGTCTACCTGCTTCTTTAAGGTCCCTTGGAGTGAATGTGAGGGTGTGTATATTGGGACTTGGGTTTATGGGCTGGAGAGGCAAGAGGACCCAGGGTCACTGTCAGAGGATCTGTTTCCTTTCATGATTGCGATGTGTAGGCATGTACATAAGCCACTCCAATGCAGCCTACCTCTCTAGTCACATGGCAGTCATGTGACCATTGTTAGGAGGCTTGATGAAAATATGTGTTGTCTTGGAAGGCCTATCAGCATGCAGGCCTTCATGATCACATGACAGTCATGTGACTGCAATAAGGGTGTAGTCATATGGTGGGTCTCCATCTGTCAGTATGCAGGCCTTCATGATCACATGACAGTCATGTGACTGCAATAAGGGTGTAGTCATGTGATGGGTCTCCATCTGTCAGCAGGCAGGTCATGTGACCATGGTGAGGGAGACCACTTCTCTGAGCAAGAGTTGGCGGAGCTGCAGAGAGCCAAGGAGCTCATTCTGAAGAGGCAGGAGGCGGAGAATGGGCGGAGCCGACAGAATGACTTCCTGCAGAGCATGACGATGAAGATCAGGTTCATGAAGAGGCTCACCCCAGAGGACCTGGAGAGGAACGAAGGGGGAAGGATCATCTTCAACTCATGTGACCAGGTCCAGATGAAGCTGACACAGCTGGAGTTGAACAGCATCAGGTTGCTGACCACACCTGATGCTGCGAGTAGTGGAGTGTCAGACACCATACACATTCCAGGTAGGGCGCCATGGTAACAGTGTACATGTAGGGGCGTGTGCAAATGCAGCACATATCCCTGTATGTGTGTGTGTGACACATTCTGTCAGGCCTGCTCGTGACTAAATGCTGACTCTGGTTGTGGTGTGGTACTTGTTGCCAGGGTAACCAGTGATGAGTTAAAAGTTGAACACAGCTTTATGACTTGGTCTCACATGGTTGAAAAACATCACAGCTATGAGTCACTCCTCACTGTGACAGATACGTGATGCTAGCTGGAGTGTGGGTGTGGTCTGTTAGGCCTGATAACGTGGTTTATTAAGATGCATTAGAGAAGTGCCAGGTGTAAGGGCCAGGAGGTGTGGGGGCCAGGAAGTGTGGGGGCCAGGAGGTGTGGGGGCCAGGAAGTGTGGGGGCCAGGAGGTGTGGGGGTCAGGAGGTGTGGGGGCCAGGAGGTGTGGGGGCCAGGAAGTGTGGGGGCCAGGAGGTGTGGGGGTCAGGAAGTGTGGGGGCCAGGAAGTGTGGGGGCCAGGAGGTGTGGGGGCCAGGAAGTGTGGGGGCCAGGAGGTGTGGGGGTCAGGAGGTGTGGGGGTCAGGAGGTGTGGGGGCCAGGAGGTGTGGGGGCCAGGAAGTGTGGGGGTCAGGAAGTGTGGGGGTCAGGAAGTGTGGGGGCCAGGTACGATGATTATGGTATAGATGAGAATCAGCAAATACATATCCTATGTAGCCTGCGTCCATACTTGTTAATCATTTATACTTTATGTACATCACACACAATGCACACACAATGCACACACACACGTGTACACACACACGCACATGTAAACACACACACACACACCACAGCAAACTTCAGTGATGCAATAGTACAGGAGGAGTATGCTCTCATCCACCCAGAGGGACACAAGGAGTTCATGGACCTGCTGTTTGAGAAGAGGAGGCTGTTGGACACCATGTCTGCCAAACCAAAGGACAAACACAGGGCCGTAGATCACTATGGCAACCATTGTGATCAACACTGCAACCACACCCACTCCGAAAGGTGCCACAACGGTCAGAAGAGCCATGCCCACTCTGAGATGATGAAGGCTGATCCCACCAGGGGGAGCAAGCCCCTCGGAGGAGGATTCAAACCTGTCTACCTCAATGGCAGTACTCAGCCTTGCTTCTGCTCTGCCTGCATCGGCGCCATGGCAACTGCATACAGCTCTGTGAGTGGGAGAGGGGAGGAGGGAAGTGAAATGTTTATCCGTGGTCAGTTACGTGGCGGTGGATAGGAGTGGCCGTTGTGCAATGGGCGGGGCTCCAAATCATCCAGTGGGGGGGGCTCCAAATCATGCAGTGGGCTGGACTTTGTACTATTATCTGTTTTAGGACTCTTTGCATCGACCTTTGAACCCAACGGACCCGACCTTTGGTTTGGCGACCATCGAGGGCTCTCTTTCGGCACAGCTGAATGGGGATGGGGAGGAGGAGGACAGACCTCCAGATGTGGTTTCCAGGAGTGGGGAGGAGGGGAGAGCTAAGGTCATCGCTGGAGCCCTCACCAAGGAAGGATTGTGGCACAACTGGGTAACCACAACATCAGGTCAGTGGGCTTTATTGGGGGGGGGGGGGGGGGGGGGGGCAAATGTTCCCTGGCTACGCCCCTTCCCACATATCCTTCATCCTGACCCCACCCCTATATACACCCTACGTTTGTTGGTTGGACTCTGTCGAATACCCACCTTGGAATTACATGTATGTAGAGATTGGTTGCAAGCAGAGTGAAAGTAACTCTGGTCCAATAAAACAGGAGGTGTGGTTACTCCATCCCCTTCCTGTCATCCTGACCAGCACAGTCCCAGGATATACATTGGTGTTGCCATGACGATATAGTTTTGTGCATGTTGTAAGCTAGCATCATGGCATGACCTGATGGGCAGCTATGACAAGGTGTACAATTCTTCACACACACACACATACCACCCTTAATGAAGAGTTGGGAAAGCTAGCTGTACTTTTGTACAATCCCTAGCTATGAAATTATACTAGACTATTCGTCTCTCAATTGTGTTGATACAATGTTCCTCCTCCCCAGGCTCATCTGCAGAGGGGGGCACCCATCAGGAGCCCCCATCCTCCTCGTCCTCATCCTCCTCCCCCACCCCTCACTGCAGTCACCTCCCCTCCAATCACTCCATTGATGCTGTGGATCTCGTCTGCAGCGAGAGCACAAGATCCTCGCTCTCTGCCGGGTCGTGTGAGCACGAGTTCCATACAGTGCACACCACTGCCACACAGACAGGGTGAGAGCTTGGTGTGGGTGTCATAGAGAGAGGTGTGGGTGTCATAGAGAGAGGTATAGGTGTTGAGAGAGGTGTAGGTGTTGAGAGAGGTGTAGGTGTCATAGAGAGAGGTGTAGGTGTTGGGGAGAGAGGTGTAGGTGTCGGGGAGAGCTTGGTTGTACAGCCCAAAACTAAGTTGAAAAATACTTGCACATGTGAGTGCATGAGCATGTGAGCCAGTGCGTCACTTTCAGACCATATGTTGCGAGTTTTTCATTTGCTGTACTGTTAATGTGTGTGGGTGTGCCAGTGTGATTGTGAGTAGTGTGGGTGTGCCAGTGTGATTGTGAGTAGTGTGGGTGTGTCGGTGTGATTGTGAGTAGTGTGGATGTGATTGTGAGTAGTGTGGATGTGATTGTGAGTAGTGTGGGTGTGTCGGTGTGATTGTGAGTAGTGTGGATGTGATTGTGAGTAGTGTGGGTGTGCCGGTGTGGTAGTAGGTGTGACAGTGAATGTGTGATGAGTGATGAGTGATGATGATGTATTAATGGGTTCATACTTGATCTGCAGCTCAACAAATGCCATGAGCACCACCACAGCTGCCACAGACCCTCCAAAGAGATACTGTCCGTGCTGTTACTGTGAGCTGTTTGGACATAATGGGGTGAGTGTTGAACATGTGGGGGGGGGGGAGGAGGTGGGGAGGATTTGGAGTGTGGTAGGGGCTAGTGTGTGTGTTGGAGGAGAGGGTAGTGCTGTAGTACGCTTAGTGGGTCGGTACTATTTTACAGGTTGGTTTTAAATTTTCTGATGCACTTAGCTTGCTGGCGTAAGCAACTAGCGTGGTTTCTCTCTAGCACTCCAGCTTGCAGAACACATATGTTCTATCATATCTTTCATTCTTGTCATGTGACCAGCAGTATGGGCCCACTATGCAGACAATGGCTCAAAACTATGGTAATGGATAAACGTGTGGGGCATTTTCTCGCAAAACATGGTTTCTGCTAATTTCTCGAACAATCCAGCATGCAACAACTCCAGTGTTGAAATATGTGGTTCATTATTCAGTGCCTCAATGCTGTATGATAGGCAATCCAAGCCAGGAGGAGCCTTTGGTTTCATCAAATGATCTTTACTTTGAGGTCAACTGGAATGTAGCATAGTGAAAGCAATATAGTTCCATATAAGGATATTGATATCGTTCCATATAAGGATATTGATATAGTTCCATATAAGGATATTGATATAGTTCCATATAAGGATATTGGTTATGTAATTATGATATTTTCCCCCATCCCACTCCCTCCTCCCCAGCCTCCTACTGCTCCTGTCAGCCATAATTTTACCAAACAGAGGGACAAGATGAGGCTTAAACTTGAGAAGAAGAAAAAAGAATCGGAGGTAAGTGGGGGAGGAGGTGTGGCTAGGGAGGGTAAAGGGAGAGAGGGTTGAGGGGTGATCAGGTGAAGTGGGGGAGGAGGTGTGGCTAGGGAGGGTAAAGGGAGAGAGGGTTGAGGGGGGTGATCAGGTGAAGTGGGGGTTGAGGTGTGGCTAGGGAGGGTAAAGGGAGAGAGGGTTGAGGGGGGTGATCAGGTGAAGTGGGGGAGGAGGTGTGGCTAGGGAGGGTAAAGGGAGAGAGGGTTGAGGGGGGTGATCAGGTGAAGTGGGGGTTGAGGTGTGGCTAGGGAGGGTAAAGGGAGAGAGGGTTGAGGGGGGTGATCAGGTGAAGTGGGGGAGGAGGTGTGGCTAGGGAGGGTAAAGGGAGAGAGGGTTGAGGGGGGTGATCAGGTGAAAGAGTTACACGTGCCCTATGTACAGTATGCGTCAACAAAAAGTTAACGTAACGTAATTTTCTATGTTTGTAAAGTACTACCTACGTAGAAAATTACGTTACGTTCGCATGTAGATTTGTAAGTTATAAAGGTACTGCTACCTTATTGTGAGTAATCAACAACTTATCGTAACAAGAAAACACCATGTTTTGCACTGTGTCACATAGCAAACAAGAGAGCGCTTTTTTTTTTTCATACACCCATGTCACGTGACTTACCCATATCCCCTCCCCCAACAACACACCCATGTCATGTGACTTGTCCGTATCCCCTCCCCCAACAACACACCCATGTCACGTGACTTACCCGTATCCCCTCCCCCAACAACACACCCATGTCATGTGACTTACCCATATCCCCTCCCCCAACAACACACCCATGTCATGTGACTTGTCCGTATCCCCTCCCCCAACAACACACCCATGTCACGTGACTTACCCATATCCCCTCCCCCAACAACACACCCATGTCATGTGACTTACCCATATCCCCTCCCCCAACAACACACCCATGTCATGTGACTTGTCCGTATCCCCTCCCCCAACAACACACCCATGTCACGTGACTTACCCATATCCCCTCCCCCAACAACACACCCATGTCACGTGACTTACTCGCATCCCCTCCCCCAACAACACACCCATGTCACGTGACTTACCCATATCCCCTCCCCCAACAACACACCCATGTCACGTGACTTACTCGTATCCCCTCCCCCAACAACACACCCATGTCACGTGACTTACTCGTATCCCCTCCCCCAACAACACACCCATGTCACGTGACTTACCCATATCCCCTCCCCCAACAACACACCCATGTGACTTGCCCATATCCCCTCCCCCAACAACACACCCATGTCACGTGACTTACCCATATCCCCTCCCCCAACAACACACCCATGTCACGTGACTTACCCATATCCCTCCCCCAACAACACACCCATGTGACTTGCCCATATCCCCTCCCCCAACAACACACCCATGTCACGTGACTTACCCATATCCCTCCCCCAACAACACACCCATGTGACTTGCCCATATCCCCTCCCCCAACAACACACCCATGTCACATGACTTACCCATATCCCCTCCCCCAACAACACACCCATGTCACGTGACTTACCCATATCCCTCCCCCAACAACACACCCATGTCACGTGACTACCCATATCCCCTCCCCCAACAACACACCCATGTGACTTACCCATATCCCCACCCCCAACAACACACCCATGTCACGTGACTTACCCATATCCCCTCCCCCAACAACACACCCATGTCACGTGACTTACCCATATCCCTCCCCCAACAACACACCCATGTGACTTGCCCATATCCCCTCCCCCAACAACACACCCATGTCACATGACTTACCCATATCCCCTCCCCCAACAACACACCCATGTCACGTGACTTACCCATATCCCCTCCCCCAACAACACACCCATGTCACATGACTTACCCATATCCCCTCCCCCAACAACACACCCATGTCACGTGACTTACCCATATCCCCTCCCCCAACAACAAATTCCTAATTGCTCTACTCATATGCCCTTGTTGATGGTAAAATAGAATCCTTTGCTTCTCGTACGCCGAAAACACCATTTCAATGCCAGAGGAAAACTGAGGACAGAAACGTTGGCCTTCGCAGTGCTTTTACCATATACGTACCTTTGCTGATGGCGATACGCAGAGTGAAATGACACAGCTGCTGTGTGGCCTCTCTATGCCTGCAGCTGTACCCGCGACACTAGTTCTGAACATGTTATCATGTTGACCGTAGTACGAACGTAACGTAGTTTTCTACCTACGTAGTGCAGCTTTCTACGAATGTAAAATATTACGGGGATAAGGTATTACATTACGAACGTAGAAAATTACTTTGCGTTAACTTTTTATTGACGCATACTGTGCCTTGCTCTTGCGTTCTAGTGTAACCATGGTCACCACTGCCATATACATCAGGTAAGCAGTCTTGATTGGTATCTCATGTCTTGATGTGTATTTCACAATGAAGGACCACTTGAACCTGGCCGATGGGTGTATCAGCTGTGAGACTGCTGCGGACCGTTCGCTGGATGAGTTGTTGGCCTTCATTGAAGGGATGGATGGAAACACTTCCGGACACAGCAGTCCTAGGCCTTCAAAGAAAAACAAGAAAAAGCAGAAAAAGGTTAGCTGGTATGGCCGCCACAAAGGAGGGACTACTTGGGTAGCGTAATTCTATCTGGTTGATGGCTCTGCTTCCCAGATGCGATGGCCGTCAAATAAACACTGGTCAAACGGTTGCATAGTGTGTTTTTAATATGGCTTGTTACTTATGTAGATCAAATTTGTGCTTCGTCTGGTTGCTCTAATTGTTGTCATTCTCATGGAATCGAGTTTCACTGCCCTTACATTCCCTCCCTTTTGAATGAAATGTTGCAAAACCCACATCTGATCAGCTGAAGTGTGTCACTTCATACAGTAAATACACACCCACCCTGCACCAAGTATGTGAAGGTTTCTTAGCTTTGTTAGGGAGCCTTCAAAGCTAAAGGGCTCTACTAGTGCAGTCTGCTACAGAATCCACCAAAGAGTGTGGTGTGTATGTGATGGTGTGATATGTGCAGGATGGCAGAGTGATGGTGTGTGGGTATGTGATGGTGTGATATGTGAGGGGATGGCAGAGTGATGGTGTGTGGGTATGTGATGGTGTGATATGTGAGGGGATAGCAGAGTGATGGAGTGTGGGTATGTGCAGGATGGCAGAGTGATGGTGTGTGGGTATGTGATGGTGTGATATGTGAGGGGATGGCAGAGTGATGGTGTGTGGGTATGTGATGGTGTGATATGTGAGGGGATGGCAGAGTGATGGTGTGTGGGTATGTGATGGTGTGATATGTGAGGGGATGGCAGTGATGGTGTGTGGGTATGTGATGGTGTGATATGTGAGGGGATGGCAGAGTGATGGTGTGTGGGTATGTGCAGGATGGCAGAGTGATGGTGTGTGGGTATGTGATGGTGTGATATGTGAGGGATGGCAGTGATGGTGTGTGGGTATGTGATGGTGTGATATGTGAGGGGATAGCAGAGTGATGGTGTGTGGGTATGTGATGGTGTGATATGTGCAGGATGGCAGAGTGATGGTGTGTGGGTATGTGATGGTGTGATATGTGAGGGGATGGCAGTGATGGTGTGTGGGTATGTGATGGTGTGATATGTGCAGGATGGCAGAGTGATGGTGTGTGGGTATGTGATGGTGTGATATGTGAGGGATGGCAGTGATGGTGTGTGGGTATGTGATGGTGTGATATGTGCAGGATGGCAGAGTGATGGTGTGTGGGTATGTGATGGTGTGATATGTGAGGGGATGGCAGAGTGATGGTGTGTGGGTATGTGAGGGGATGGCAGGAATGCTACTTAGATGAAACAATAGACCCTTCCCTTTAAGAAGAACTCCGGACGTGACATCACTAATCAACGTACTTCACGAATTGGGTTAAGTATACGTTAACGAGTGATGTCACGTCCGGAGTTCTTTAAAGGGAAGGGTCTATTGGCCTGACAATATGTCCGGACATAGTTTTAAATGGTCAGACGTAGTTATTAATTGATAGGACATGCATCGCTAAATTCACGCACTAATGCAATACCCAAATGTTTGAAACGCCAAATTGCATACACCTTGCAGGTTTATTAAGTCACATGCCAGTCATCCGGATTATAGCAGATATAGATTTCCCCCTCCCTCCCCCCCCCCCCCCCCTCCCCCGGTCTTGGGTATGATTGTACATGGCTGATGTGGTTGGTACAGGTACACACCCCATGCATTGGCTTCATGACCCCACAATACAGGCACTCAGGGATGCAACTGGTGTGATGCACTCAGGACTAGCCGCCATTTTGTCAAACGCAATGTCCCCATGGCAAAAGAAAAGGCTCGTGTTTCAATGAGCGTATCTTTAACCATGATTGCCTCTGCATTCCTATTTTCAAAATCATATTGAGAACCATTTATTTCTTGAAATGGTGAAAGAAGCTCTCACAGTGACGGTCTGAGGAGATGCAAGTAACTGGTTGGACTTTGTTCGATGACCTATTGCCCTGGATGGTGTGATGTGTGGAAAGTGTGGTGTGAGGACAGTGGAGTGTGATGGTGTGGTGTGGTGTGTGATGGTGTGGTGTGGTGTGTGATGGTGTGGTGTGTGATGGTGTGGTGTGTGATGGTGTGGTGTGTGATGATGTGGTGTGGTGTGTCTAGTGTAGAATTTGGGAGTGGTGTTGCACTACACATTGGGTTAGGTGATCATCATATGGAGTCCGTTCTCAAGGGGCTGTGTGCAAAATGTAGCGTACACCAGTGAATGGGGTCTTCTCTGTGAGAGGAGGCATTAAATAGACCACTTGATTGATATCACTACTGTATGGCAGAGGATGGAATGGGGGCACATGGTCTTCTTGATGACAGGTGTCATAAACATTGGTTACCATAACTACAGCATACTAGTTAATGTGACGTGCCAATGATGTAGAACTTCTCTCGGCGAATAAAATGGTGCTCTCCATTTGGAGGTGTGCCTACATGTTTAAACCAGAGACTTCTGAGGCACAAGGTGGGAAGGGTGTTGTATGTGTGTGTGTGGGAGGGGGTATGTGTGCTCATATCCTTTGCTTCTACCTCACTCATCAGGCTGGCTTCCTCCAATCATTCTATGTTGGTGTGTGTGGTTATTCTTCAGTTGGCTTTTGTTTTGATTGATGGCCTATAGTCTTAGCCTGTGAAGTGGGCTCTTGTGGTTCCGTCCAATGGCTTTGTTTGATTCACTGAAAGCATTAGATTTGATCCGAAGGTTGCAAACACTGTGTGTGTGTGTGTGTGTGTGTGTGTGTGTGTGTGTGTGTGTGTGTGTGTGTGTGTGTGTGTGTGTGTGCTGTCCTTCTGGGTTCTTTGATGTGGTGGAAGCAGCAGCAATGGCTGTAGTCTGATCTGTGGTTCACATCACACGCACATAGCACATACACACTCTGTGGCTCACATCACACGCACATAGCACATACACAATCTGTGGTTCACATCACACGCACATAGCACATACACAATCTGTGGCTCACATCACACGCACATAGCACATACACAATCTGTGGCTCACATCACACGCACATAGCACATACACACTCTGTGGCTCACATCACACGCACATAGCACATACACACTCTGGCTCACATCACACGCACATAGCACATACACACTCTGTGGCTCACATACACATAGCACATACACTCTCTGTGGCTCACATCACACGCACATAGCACATACACACTCTGGCTCACATCACACGCACATAGCACATACACACTCTGTGGCTCACATACACATAGCACATACACTCTCTGTGGCTCACATCACACGCACATAGCACATACACTCTGTGGCTCACATCACACGCACATAGCACATACACACTGTGGCTCACATCACACGCACATAGCACATACACACTCTGTGGCTCACATCACATACACATAGCACATACACACTGTGGCTCACATCACACGCACATAGCACATACACTCTGTGGCTCACATCACACGCACATAGCACATACACACTCTGTGGCTCATATCACATACACATAGCACATACACACTCTGTGGCTCACATCACATACACATAGCACATACACTCTGTGGCTCACATCACATGCACATAGCACATACACTCTGTGGCTCACATCACACGCACATAGCACATACACACTCTGTGGCTCACATCACATACACATAGCACATACACTCTGTGGCTCACATCACACTCACACATGCCCATTTACTTGATACAAGGTTGTTCTCTTGCCCACCTCCATGGCTATGCTTACACAAGTGGGGAATAATTTGTACTTGAAGTTGCCAACACTAATTAAGCTCATTAAGCTGTGGTAAAGTGGGTAAAGTAATGTATGGTGTGTTAACTAGTAATGATTTGAGTTCTGGCTTCACAGTGGTGAGTGCTTGTAGGCAAACAATGTGACATCATTGTCAAGGGTCTTGCAGCAGGGCCTTTAAAGAACATATGACTACCAAGGATGTAATCTAGTGATGTGAGAGACTCTCTTTGTCTAGACCACTTCGTGAATCCTGTTGTATGTGTGTGTGTGGGAGGAGACTCACCTCACAGGACATCCTGTTGTGTGTCATCTGACAGAGTGGACACACACACACCTACACACACACACACATACACACACACACACACACACACACACACACACATACACACACACCCACATACACATACCCACACACACACACACACACACACACACACACACACACACACACACACACACACACACCCACTGCAGGATAAGTTGAAGCAGGGGTGTGTGCATTTGGCATGCATTGAGGCTGGTCTGGGGAAGAGGGAGCATGTTGATCATGCTAAAAGGGCAGGGGGTTTTGTTAATGGAACCAAGTGTGTGTGGGGGAGTGTGTGTCAGCTTGCCTGAGACCAAGTGGGGGAGATGGGTGTGTGGGGGCATGGGTGCACTAGCAATTCTTGGAAAGGCTCACTTGTGGAAAGCCTTGCACTATATGCAAACCTCTGTCACCGAGGGTAACGTACCTTCAACCTCTTTGTATTTTTTTTTTTTTTTTTTTGGTCATGAAGAAAAGTTTGTTAGGAAGAAAAGTTGTATGCTAATCACCCCAGCTTGTAACCATGGTGAATTTACCATTTCAGTGGATCTAGTGGGATCTCGTACAAAGAGTGTTTATTAAAGATGTTGTTAAAAGGGGGAGGAGGCAGGTAGCTAGCCACACCCGTTTGAATGTAGGGCTGGGGACTGTGATGTCAGTTGCACGTGTGCAGGATTGATGCAACCTGATCTGAAAGATCACACAATCTTGAGGAGTTGCTTTTAACTTCATTATTGCTAACATAATAAGCCCTTTGTTTTACTAAGTGGATACCTTAGAAAAGGAAAGGAGCTTTCTACTACAGAGACTTACATGTGATTCACGACTGTATCCTCATCAATGTATGCCTGCATCTTTAGGGGAATAGTTCTTTGTCTTTCCTTTTTCTGAAACCTTGGGGACGCTCGACATCTTGCAATGCTTCCAACATGGTCCTCATATAGAGAGGAATTGGCTTGTGTCTCATCTCCGTGACAAGGATCAAAGCAATGTGCCATCTTGAAATCCCTGCTGTTTGACACTTAGTCATGTTGGCTGTGTACCAAAAGATGTTGTCTTGTACTGTGTGCTGTGAAGGTGGGTGTGTTGTGAAAGTGTGTAGTGTGGAGGTGTGTATAGTGGAGGCAAACTGCAGTTGTGCGTTGGAACGGGTCGTTAGGAGTGATTGGTTGGTTCAAGTCAACATGCAAGTGTGGTTAGTGATGTTGGTGATGTTGAAGGAATCCTTGTGTTTAAGATATCGGTCTCATCAAAGGCAAGAGGCTTGCATTCTGTAGCAATCATAATCTTGGCGCCTTCAAGCATTTGTGAGGGTTGTGTGAACAATGCAGCATCTGTAATGGGAGATGACAGAAGTGCTAATCATGTGAGGCAGCCTGGTTGTCTCCACTGCCCAGTTACGTACCTACCAGGGCAGTCAGTGATGTACATGGGTGGATGTGTTTCAGTCATGTGACTATTCAATTCCAGTGGTGGAATGTGTGACCTGCATGTGACCTGTTGGTGGTGGAACGAACCAATCGTGTGCATGCATTTCTTGCATATGACCATCATCATGTTGTGGGTGTGGCTTATGAAAGGTGGGTGGGTAGAGAGGATGGTGATAACGGGATGGATGAAGGAGCTTTCCTTGATTAGATGTGCGTCTTCTTCTTCAGGACTCTCAAGGACCCGGAGAGAGTCTGTCCTTGAAGCCAGCAGACAAGCTGCATGACACAACCCAACTGGCACAGGGTAATTGTGGCAATGATAACGACGATGAAGGGGTTGTTACTCCCTTGTCCACTGTCGTACCACACACACCTACACCACCATCACACCACACATACCTACACCACCATCACACCACACACGTGGACACACACACTACACCACCATCACACCACACACGTGGACACACACTACACCACCATCACACCACACACGTGGACACACACACTACACCACCATCACACCACACACACTACACCACCATCACACCACACACACCTACACCACCATCACACCACACACGTGGACACACGCACTACACCATGATCAGACATTTCAACATGTCAGTCACTTATGGAGACCCTGAGTGGGGATGAGGTGGGACAAGGGGAGGAGCCAGCTGGAGAGAAGGGAGATGTGGCAAAGAGCAAGCAGTACAAGAAGACGCTGAAATCAGGTCAGATGGGGAGGAGGGAGTAGTGGATACTGACGCTGAAATCAGGTCAGAGGGGAGGAGGGAGTAGTGGATACTGACGCTGAAGTCAGGTCAGATGGGGAGGAGGGAGTAGTGGATACTGACGCTGAAGTCAGGTCAGATGGGGAGGAGGGAGTAGTGGATACTGACGCTGGTCAGGTCAGATGGGGAGGAGGGAGTAGTGGATACTGACGCTGAAGTCAGGTCAGAGGGGAGGAGGGAGTAGTGGATACTGACGCTGAAGTCAGGTCAGATGGGGAGGAGGGGAGTAATATTGTTGTCATCATGGAATACCTCATTTGTCTGGGGTTAATTATCTGTAATCAACTTGTGCAGTTATGCCTACCTTCATTGAAATGATGGTTGGTTGTTGCCATCAAACACCACTCCAACCCTATCAGTTGGCTAATTTGCACGCAGACATGCTGACAAGCTACAAATGGCTTTTGAGTAAGACTTAATTATGACCTAATGTTGCAGTCCGTTCTTGGAGAATGGCATTGGTGTGAGAAAGTCCCCATGTGTGCAAACACGATGGTATAAGATAGCAGATAGCACGTCCTCATAGACCTCGTCTTCATAGACCTCCCTCATAGACCTCGTCCTCATAGACCTCGTCTTCATAGACCACGTCCTCATAGACCTCGTCCTCATAGACCTCGTCCTCATAGACCACGTCCTCATAGACCTCGTCCTCATAGACCTCGTCCTCATAGACCACGTCCTCATAGACCTCGTCCTCATAGACCTTGTCCAGCTCTGCGCCCTTTCTTTCTGTCTCTCTCTTGGTGTGAACCCGATTTGATGACGAGTTGTGGCACAATTGTTACCGTTCCATTGAGGGATCGTAGCACTGATTCTGTAGTGTGTTAGCTGTTCAATATGTGTGCTAGATGCATGTGCAGGAGGGTAGGCTAGCTAACCCATCGGCCATACCATCAGTGTGCAGGAGGGTAGGCCATTGGCCATACCATCAGTGTGCAGGAGGGTAGGCTAGCTAACCCATCGGCCATACCATCAGTGTGCAGGAGGGTAGGCCATTGGCTATACCATCAGTGTGCAGGAGGGTAGGCTAGCTAACCCATCGGCCATACCATCAGTGTGCAGGAGGGTAGGCCATTGGCCATACCATCAGTGTGCAGGGTAGGCTAGCTAACCCATCGGCCATACCATCAGTGTGCAGGAGGGTAGGCCATCGGCCATACCATCAGTGTGCAGGAGGGTAGGCCATCGGCCATACCATCAGTGTGCAGGAGGGTAGGCTAGCTAACCCATTGGCCATACCATCAGTGTGCAGGAGGGTAGGCCATCGGCCATACCATCAGTGTGCAGGAGGGTAGGCTAGCTAACCCATTGGCTATACCATCAGTGTGCAGGAGGGTAGGCCATTGGCTATACCATCAGTGTGCAGGAGGGTAGGCCATTGGCCATCGGCCATACCATCAGTGTGCAGGAGGGTAGGCTAGCTAACCCATCGGCCATACCATCAGTGTGCAGGAGGGTAGGCTAGCTAACCCATCGGCCATACCATCAGTGTGCAGGGGAGGGTAGGCTAGCTAACCCATCGGCCATACCATAATTGTATACCATTCGTCTTTGGTGGAGGTACACTACCTCCTAATCTCTGATCACGTAAGAGGTAATTCTTCAAGTACCTATTTATTAAACCTCATTTTGCTTCATCAGTGAACAGGAAGAC
This sequence comes from Ephydatia muelleri, assembly GCA_013339895.1. Classification (NCBI taxonomy): domain Eukaryota; kingdom Metazoa; phylum Porifera; class Demospongiae; order Spongillida; family Spongillidae; genus Ephydatia; species Ephydatia muelleri. Next base: position 16,390,426 of record JABACO010000003.1, on the reverse strand, counting down.
CAATTAGTGTGTCGGAACAGAAGTTTAAATTTCACTGCACTGAATAGTTTCTTCGAGTTGGCTAATGTGTTAATTCACTTACCAGCTGATAGATGTTTATGTTGCGTGCATTTCAGTTTGATTCGTAAGTCTAATTATCGTGTGGTAATTCCAACAGCCTCTTGCCCTAGAGGTGGTTGCACGCATGTGACCATCTCCTTTATAGTTGTTCCTTGCAACTCCTTATAAGGGTGTAACTCCTTATAAGGGTGCAAAGGGATGGTGCTGGTGGGCACGTCTGGTGTGATGATTGTGTTTTGCTCTAATACAGACAAACCTGGCCAAAAGACTTTGCACCCTGACCCTCCACTGCCATCAGTACCGACGATTCCATTAAGAGCCCAGCTCTCTGAGGACATGGACGGTGCAACAACAGGGATTGGGGCTGGGGATGAGGTGGATGAAGAGTTAGAGGCTTTCAAGAAGTGAGTTGATGTGGAGAGAGGGAGAGTTGAGAGGGATAAAGACTTCTTTTCCCCTGAGCTGTTGTTCTGTGGTGTCATCATTTGGTGTCCTGCGTTGAATGTGTTGCGTCACATTTCTAAGGAAGTGCATGATTCATTTGAATTGAAATTTGTGGTTGTTTACATACAAGACGTTTTGTAGCATCAGTGAAGAGGGTTAGATGAGGGTAACATGAGATAGCATGATGGTGGTAGTCATATAGATTGCCATATCTTGTGTCCAAGAGATGACCAATTTGTTCCTTTTCCAACTATTTATCTTTGTTTAGGGGAAAGGAGGGTATTGCTGTTGCCATGATATAACTGACTGATAGGATAATGTTAGCCATGGCAACGGATAATGTTAGCCATGGCAACGGATATGCAATGCAGTTGACTGTGTAGTATGCTGGTGAAGAGTGTTCCTAGGATGTAATCGTGTTCTAGGTATCGTTAGTTTCCCTTTAAAGCCTGGTCCCCATCATGTGTATTTACATATTGTTATTGGGTATTCATTCTCCATATTCCAGGTTTTGTTTCAGCACTACACCAGCCAACAATCGCAAGAAGCTGGCTGTTAATATGCAAGAGGTGATGGCCAAACTGAAGTGAGATTTCGTCACATACCATATCTGTATACATTGGGACGTTTGAGACACGCCCGCCATGTTCATTTGCTATGTTAGCTGAAAGAGACGATTGTATGACATTTTGTACACACACACACACAAAAAACAAAAAAAAAAAAAAAAAAAAAACATTTTCATTCGCGGGCAGGCGCGCGACGATACGACTGAAAAGGTTTTTTTATTTTTATTTTCACGAACAACACATACTGAAACGAAAAGGAATTGCGAAAGGAAGCAACTTATAAAATGTCGGACTTTGCAGGGGGTTGGAGCATGTTTGGGGGCAGGTGACCGGAGATTGACGGAGAACTGATAAATGGTAAGGACGGGGTGTTGGGCGAAGTTATCCATCCAGGTTGGGCGTGGCTCATTCGAAGGGGTACGAAGGACGTCTGGTCGTACTGCGCTTGCCATGCGCCGGGGGAGGTAGGGTAGACCGGAGGAGAAGTGGGGAAACTGTACAGAGGTCTGAAAACGGGCGGTCGCGCCAGCTGCCTATTCCACGGCCAGGTAGCAAGGGGGTTCGCGGGCATCGGATAGTCCCGTGTATTAGTTCCGTTCATAATGTGAAACAATTTTGCATCCTTGCTTGCCGTAATCATCTTCTCTCGCTTGCGCCACTTTGCTCTTCTGTTTTGAAACCACACCTGATCGAAGAAGGGAGAGGTGAGGTTGGGTGATACTCAAGGATATACTAACGTACCTGGACTCTGGACTCCGGTAGTCCTATTTTGGTAGCGAGTTTTTCTCTAAGCAGGACGTCTGGATAGTGCGTCTGTCGAAATATAAGCTCTAGTTCCTCCAGCTGGAATGACGTGAAAGTCGTTCTGCTTCGCTTCGTCTTGCATTTGTTAGCTTCTTTGTCGCTGCTTTCCAAGTCGTCGCACGCAGGAGGCGATGACACCTCTGGAAGTGATAATTTGTTCTTGTTTAAAAACTACCGCACGCAAATGACGAGTAAATTTACCATCGCTGCTTAGTTCGATGGAGTCCTTGTCACATTCGACGAAAGTGTCTATTCCAATAACGTCCCCTTTCTTAGATTCACCTTCCGAAGGCAAGGGGACGGGTTCCTCTCTTCCCCCTGGGGTACATCGCACCGTCGACAGCAGCCGCTCGATCGAAAACATCTCGCCACCAGGAAACGATGGAGGGACAGGATAACGTGCTTCTGCAGATTGAAGGGATTGCTGTCATATTTATTTATACTTTGGGGGGCTAGTTGGGCTTCGCACAAGGTATGCAGATAAACCTGCGTCTATGGAAAGGAAGATAATTTGTTGACTGAGCGAACCTCAACTAATTAGTGCTCTAAAGTGAGATACCTCACAAGTTGAGAGTTTTACAAAAATGCTAGGAAACCATCGCGAAGGAGCCTGTGAGAATGGCATGCTAGGCTGTAAAGGAAAAAGAACGGGAGGAGGAAAGGAATATAGTGCAACTTAAGAGTAATGGAAGGGTTATATCATCCCACGTGCATGCTGCGCCCGCTGGGCTACCCGTCACGTGTACCTATGCAGAAAAGCGGGAGATAGACATTGGGCAGCGTGCGCAAGGCCTTTGTAGCGACCTGTAGATAGTGCAATTAACGGCTTCAGTTCTGTCTGCGTCAACCGCGCGCACAGTAATTAATCAGCAAATTAGCGACACATTTAGTTAAAATGTGGTAGCATGGAATCGAAGACACACACGACGTTGAGGTTAAAACCAAGTGGTAACCACTGCTTATGGTAAACTTAATGTGGTAATTAGAAACAATACAAAGGATTAAGTGGAGGTATTGCGTATTAGTGGTCGCAAGCCATCTGTATTGCAGCCCCTCATATGGCCAAATAACTCTTACTCATTCATGACTGCTGGTTAGACCGTATCTCTGGATTACTAGTACCCACCAAGTCCACATGGATGGATGGATGGATGGATGGATAGATGGATGGATCCCTTTACCTGTTATTAACCAGTTGTGCGATGTGGAAGACCTACAGTTCAGCAGTACTGATAGTGTGAAGCTGGAAGATGCGACATAACGAAAGTGAAACCACGCAATGTTGTGCATTGGTCATGTGATGTGGTGTACTGGTCATGTGATGTAGTGTACTGGTCATGTGATGTAGTGTACTGGTCACGTGATGTAGTGCATATTGGTCATGTGATGTAGTGTACCAATTATATTGCATTTTGTGGGGCATTGATATCAAAATCACTGATGAATTTAACTTATAACAAATTCCATACAACTGAACAGATTTATGACAGGACAAAGGTAAACAACTTATTCCCTGTCTTGTATCTAATGTCTATTATCTCGTAGCAATCCGATTGGTCGATTTTATGTTCAGATGTGACTGTCCTCCATGCTTCCTAGAGATAGAAATAAAGTTCTCGTCACAACTCTTTCCCTCCCACTCCCCTCTCTCACCACACCCCCTCCCCTCACCATTACC